>JAYKAV010003376.1:0-25752 GCA_035582835.1 Phoebastria nigripes
CCCTTTAAAAACTTTATGGCAGGAGGCAAATGCCCAGTTCTCATTGGTTTGGATGGGAGCTGGGTTCCTAAATTGGTCTTACAAACCTCTCCCAGACTCTTTATGCTGGAAAAATGATGACCAGATCCTGACTTTTTTCCTTTATGACCCGCTCCCAGGCTTGCTCCAGGTTTCCTGTGTGTCTCCCACTGCCTCAGTTTCCCTCCCTGTGTGGTGGGGGACAAGCTGCCCATTTTTGATCTTTTAGGTCTTTGAAGATATGCCATGCCTACTGAGAGAGGCACAAGGCAGGAAAATTTGTGCAAAGTTTGTGCACTCCAAGTTTGGTGGAAAGAAAATGGATAATATTCAATCATCTGAGCATCCTCCAAAGAAGAGTATGTAGTACAGCAAACTGACCAAGAAAGGGGAAGGGAGCAGTTGATGCTCAGTTTTGTCTCCTGACTTCTCTTGTGCCTGCAGAAAGCTGTATCGGGCCTGCCCCTGTTACCTCCTGGAGACCTTCAACTGCTGTTTTCTAGTTGATGACTTCATTTTTGAAGGGGGTTTCTTCCCATAGCACTAAGGGACCTCACCTCCCTCCCAGCCTGGCTCCCATCGTGAAGCTCTGCTGAAGTATTTCATTCAACATTTCTCCTGCAAGAACAAAACATCCTCTTGGTCATCCCTGGGAGAGAAATCCCTCCTTTCCCCTGGCACCTCAGCATCTTGGGTCTCAGCTGGCCTGCCATGCTTCACAGACAGCCTTTTTGCTGCTGACCCTTCTCCTCTCAAGCCCATCAGAAGGAGCAGGCAGAGGAAAAGAAGGTGAGACAAATACTGGCTGCAGTGGAAAAAGAAGGATTTTGTGCTGTTTCACCATGGGTTTTTCATTCAGGAAACTCCACCACAGAGTCCATTATTTGCCCATTCCTATTCAAAACCTAAATTATGAATGTTCAGAGGAAACTTATCCTGTATGGTTAAGCCGTCAGCTCCATCCTAGAGAGTCATTGTAAAAATGTGTTTCACGCAAACAAAAACTAAACGTATGCAATACATGCAGTGTAACTCAAACAACACAATGTATGTGGGAAAAGCTTCCAGAGACGCTAATCAGATGTGTCAGCAAAGTCAACAGGAGTATGTTTCTTGGTTCCATCAGAAAGTATTTAAACTCTGGTCCTGATTATGCCACTGGCTTGCTGCTTTACTCCGGATGAGTCAGTCCTTTATGCTGCACTTGCTATCCCCATTTAGAAATGGGCAAAATAATTTCTGACCTTTCCCCAAGGGTATATTGTATTGGATGTTTTTAAAGAAGGGTGTTTGAGGTTGACATCATGTGATCTCTGATCCATGCTCACAGGCCCTCCTTGATGCTGAGATGTGGTGCAGGCTGAACTCTCTTCCATGCTCAGCTAGTGAGGGAGGTCAATGTCCTGTTTTGCACCTATCCTGATGGGTAACCAGGATCCAAGCCAGGTTTCAAGTCCAAATCCATCTCCTTCATTGTTTATACTCAAGGTAACACTACCAGATGGAGTTCGCCTTATCACCAACCTTCTAGATGAACCCTGAGACCTCTTCAGCCTGCTATGTTATCAAAAGCTGCAGTTCCTCTCGAGCATCGTATTGACCCTTCTGGTCCAGGCTACAATGTGGCCTCAAGCTGGCAATGTGAAGAAAAAGAGGCAGGACCAGGAGTGGGGGTGCTTTGGACCTCTCAAGTCCACCCCTGTGTGGACCAGCAGGGTTTCCTGCCACAAGATGGGCAAATCAGTGACCTGCGTCATAGTGCCTGGGGTGAGGACTGTGAGCAGGGAAAGTGAGTTGCAGGACAGCCCTGAGAGCTGCAGGCACGAAGACAAAAAGCTAACAGAAGGAGGTGTGAGAGGGGCTTGGAGCCCCTGCAGAGAGGCCAGGGTCCCCATAGCTCACACTGCTTGGAGGGGCTGGGGAGGTGCAAGTGCTGCTTTTGCAGGAGCCAGCCTCCCTAGGTCATAGAGCTGGCCCAAATATACTGCTGGCTGGCATCAACTGTTTCTCATCCAAACAGAAGCAATTCAGCAAGGCCCACATCTTGACTAGCCAGGATGCAGCTGGGGTACCACTGCAGAAACAGAAGTGATGTCTTGTGGTCCTCCAGCACAGCTACTCCAGAGCAAGCGGTGATGGATGAACCCCAAATGCTCTCCCCAGGCACTCAGCTCTGACAGAAACCACCCAGGACCTGGATGCTGGTGCCAGCTGCCTACCTGCATCAAACACTGCTGTGATGAGGAGATTCTCATCTCAGCTGAAGGACCCTGGTGTCCACAGCACTTCAGAAGTGGCAGGTGGAAATGAATTAACTGAATCTCTATGGATCCCCAAAATAAAGAAATGTCTGCGTTGATTCTCCCAGCCCCAAGTAGCACCAGGCAAGGATGGTTTCGGCTAGGAGGAATGTGAGACAAACACTGTGATTCATACTTGTCCAGTCTGATTTGAGTCTGAATCATCTCTCTTGCCTTCTCACGAGGAAATGATGTGATGAACACTGGCCTGTCATGGCTGGAGACCCTTTTCCTGCACCACATGCACTTTGAAGTCATTGCATGAAATTTTAGTTATTGGTTATTTGTGAAGTGGTCTCAAAGGCAGATGAGGTCTTCTCAACCTTAGCCAAGTTGTCTCCCCTGCAGACAACCAGCTTCTCCACCAACACAGACATGTGGTGAGATGTCCCCATTTTGGGCAGAAGGGCTGGGTGGTGGCCAGGCCTCCCCCTCTATGCCTGGGGAACATGAAGGTAGGTGTCTTGCTCCTGAACTTGCTTCTTCTCTTGCCAGGCTTTAGGATGCCCAGCAGAAGCGTTGCGTTTGGCTGCTAGCCCCTGGCTCTCCGTTGGTGCTGTGGGCCTTGGAGACCCCTCTCCAGGCTAGTAAGTGAGCATGTTGGCTGGGTGGGAAGATCTCTGCTCTTCTTCCCCCCAGATCACCATCACCGTCTTGTGGCTTCACCTCTGCGCCCTGGCTGGAACGGTCTCCCCACTCTCAGCCCTGCTCCTTCCCCACCATCTCAGGACACCCGATGTCCTACCCAGACTACATCCACCTGGTCCCACCAGCTCGTGGGGCGCCCTGTACCTTCTGCTGAGGTTCGTGCTCTGCCTGCACTACCAGGAGGGGATTGACAGAGGAGCCTGGCTAGGCTGGGGGGATTAAAGAGCCTTTGTTTCAAAAGCATTTTAAGCGGTGAGAAAAAAACAACCTGCCAGCCTGGCTGCAGGCAGATCGAGCTGAAGGTACAAGACGGAGGGAAATTTCCCATGACAGAGGTGTGCTCCTGGCCTAAGGGGAGGGAAAAGGCTATTATGGTTGGAGTGAATGAAATCACTGCTGGCAGGAGCATTAAACAGAAGAAAAAGAGAGCGGGTAGTGAGCTGGCAAGGTGGGACTTTAACAGTCTGCCTGGGCTTGCAGCTAATTGGTCTGGTAGTTGTAAGAGAGTAACAAAAGGTCAAGGAAAAAGGAACATTTTGCAGTGAAGTCCTTGCCTGGGAGCCCTGGTGTGCAGCATCTGGGGCACTTGGGCACCAGTTCCTTGGTTTCATTGGAAAACGCAAGCCTCGGCAGGTTTGGGGTCTAGCTGGAGCTGTGGTGTAGACAGGGTCTGTGCAGCAGAAATGTCTCTCGCATGGCAGCTAGCAAGCACTGGGGCAGAGGCAGGGCTTCCCAGTGTGCGGAAGGCTCAGGCTAAAGTGTGGCGTCAGGGAGAGGGAAATAGTGTGGGCAGTGCACAAAACACTCCTGCTTCAGTGCCTGTGTCCAGGCTGTTTTCCTGCCTGCTCCTGTCCTGTTCTTGTGATCCCCAAATGGATTTGCAAAGGCTTCTCCCATGGACCTGGCTGCCAATTTATACAGTGAAAGCATCAACATTTCTGAGGAGGGGCCATGAACAAGCCTTGTAGCATGACCCTGCAGGGCACTGAGCTTTAACCACCTACCTCGCATCCTCTGAACTAAACCTGGGAAACCTGGCCAGTGTGCATCAGCGTTTTATTGTGAAGGGACAATTTTTAAGGAGAATTGGAGGTAGTTGGAAAGCAGGAGACTGAGGTTTCTTGTGAAGGTTTGCTCCTGCAGGGGTTGTCCTTAATAATTTTGTGTGATGGTTTCTTCTGGTTGCTGCATAGTCTGAACCCTTCCAGGATAGAAGGATGGTCAGAGGACAGTCAAATGTGTGCCCTGCTCAGAGAAGCATGTTAGTAGGGCATGCTCACCAAAAGATGTTTTTTGGACCTGTGCTGTGGTTGTATTACAATGATCGTAACAGCCCCTTTGGGTTTCTAGAGTATTTAATATTGCTTTATAAAAACAAATATTTAAATGTTCCTTACTAACCCCGTGCATGACCCACACTTTGCTCTTCTCAGTGTGTTGAAGCCACCAGGCAGGACAGCTGAGCCACCAGGGAGAGGGACCAGCTCAGCCTGGCCCTTGTGCTTGGCCTTTTCTTAAGCTTGGGTTTTGGCCATGAGGTACGGACCTGGGGCAGGAATTTTGGGGTTGTTTTTTTTTTTTTTTGTTCCAGGAAAAGGGAAAATTAAATATTTATTCACCCCAAATACTGAGGTTTGTCTTGAACAAAAAAAGCACCAAAGTTTATAGAAGCCACGTCTCCAAAACTCCAAATCAAATTTTGCCCCTGAATCGTGGTTTTCAATAGTTCAAGTCCCTTACAATCTTTTTTGTTTTCTTTCAAGTTTAAACAAATAGATGCTTCTGTTAAGAATATTATTTTTGGTAAACAGACAACAAAAAAAAAAGTTTTTTTTCCTCCCATCCCTTTATTTCCATAGGAATAAAAGAAAACTTCACAATTTTTATATCAAAACGAATTTGGGGGAGAAAATCTTGACTGGTTATAGTGAAAAAAACACTTCCCTACAAAGGTGAAAAATCGTTTGTAAGTTTCTTTCTTTAGGAATTTTTCCCTGATATTCCCCAGTTTGGTAAATGCTTTACCTATACTTTTTGTGAAGAACCGATGTTGCCTGGACCTTGCTGCACGATTTCCTACAAATACGTTAGTGACCCAAAGAGTTAGTTCTCAGGAAGAATTTATTTGCTTTGGTTATCCACTTCCTGCATCCTGAAGAAATGGAGTAGCTCAGGAAGGGTGTTTAGTTGTGGCTCCTTTGACCCCAGGCTGTCATTGTCCAGTGTCTTGGGCTGGTTTTTGCATGGCTGCTGATCCTGTAGCCAAGCAGCGTGGTGGCCTGACTCCTGCACGTGTGCTAGTTGTGGTTACAAGCCACAGAATCGACCCTCCGGGTCTCCTGTTTTGCTCTCGTTGCTGATCTCCATCACATGTTCTTCCTCTGAGAGGTGGCATCCCATGAGGGAAACCTCCCAGGAGGAAAGGATTTCCCCCCACTCCCTCTAGCTGTAGTCGCCTCATCCTAATGTACCAAGCTTTTGTGTGAGCGACGTGATTCACATTCTGGTGGCGAAGCCTTCCCATCACACAGAGTAGCTGTGGTGGGAGGGTCTCTCAAGCTTCTTCTGAGGGTCTCTATCTGGGAGTTTGGAGTATGGATGGATTCAGATAGGGATGCGCTGAGGGTGGAAATGGGCCCGACTGCTGTTATTTCAAGGCAGTGGTACTCGTGCAGCTTTAAGCCAAGGAAGTCCAGGAATGTTTGGTTGGTAGTAAGTGATGGGGTATTTCAGGGCCACGCTAAGAGCACCATCAGCAGGTCATTTATCATTGAAGCATCCCCCAGAGGCCATTGCGGGCTTCGAGGCTGGAGGACGCTTTGGACTGCTCACTGCGGCAGTCCTTGGGAGAGGAACCAGAGAGGTCCTCACTCCCAAGGCCCCCACCCCCTCTTCTTCCTTGCATATCCCAGGGGTGGCTGAGATATGGATGACTCTGCTTCATGACTAAGGGGAGGGCTGCTCCAAACGCAGCTCTCCCCAGTGCAGGTATCTAGGCTGTTGTTTCACTTAAGATAGGGAAAAACCACTGGTTTCTCAGCATGGCCACATTAAAGAACGTGAACATCCCGCCAGTTACCCCCATACTGCATACAGTTTAGCAGAAGACTGCTTTGTTTTGGGGCAAGCAAATGCGTGTTTTTCTAACCCACGTAGTTGCAAAGAGCAGCTTGGAGTCGTGGCCTGGGTACCACTGATGCAATACCTGCCTGGGCACACAGGGTGCTTGAAACAGCAGCTTTCTGAGGTGCAACAGCAGCCCTGTTCCTCTGCGGTGAAGCAAGTTCACCCATGCTGTAAAGCGATTTGTGCGTGCGACATTTCTAAAGGAGGCTGCAGCTCTAGTGCAAAACGGTTCGGGGGCTGGAGGTAAAAGAGCAGTTGAAATTGCTCTGCGTACTCAATTAGGATGAACTGATGCAGAAAGCAGCAGATGCTGGCAAAACTTACACATACTTAGTAAATGTGATTTATTTCTTCTTCATCGCCTCATTTTAAAGAGAGACCCAGTTCACATTTGTTTGGTAGCTGTCTTTATTATCATCTTCCACCTTTTTATAAAAGATCTGGGGCAGGAAGAGTACCCTGAGTGATAAAGCATATGTGGGAATCGGAGTCTGTCTGTTTTGGCTTTCCTTATTCAATGGTAAAACACAATTTGTTTCCTGCCTGTGTGCGCCTGCCTGCCTCTGTCCCGCTGTTTTATCCATCTGTCAAAACTAGTTTGACGTCTGGGTCCTAACTCAGTGAAGCTGAGAGCAATTTGAATGGTCCCGTCAGCTTTAAAGTAACTACTCACCAGCTGGAGTCTCAGCCAGCCTGCAGCCTGAGATGGGGCCAGGGCTTCTCTTACCGTGTGTAAAATGACATGAGATCAGGGCCTTGGACTATAAACACTTCACACAGTTGGGTCTTCATACCCGGTTGTCCAGATGAGATGTCCCTTCCTTTGCTAGATGTGATCTCAGGTGCAGGCAGCTCCAGACCCAGCCATACTGTTGGGTTTTAATTTCCAACTCCTTTTCTGAGGTTTAGACCAATAAAAAAAGGAGAAAGTGAGTGATAAGCAAGGGCTGTTTGATAAGATTGAATGAGAAAAGCTGTTCCTCCTTCACACCCCATAACCCTTTTCCCTCCCAAACCCATTCTTGCTAGATCGGAATACATTAAAATCCTTGCATTGACATGAAAATCTTACCAGCTACTGTCTGCAGAGCTGAAGGTTTCCATCTCCCTCAAGGGTGTATTTTTCCTTGTGCATCCTGGAGTGATCTTTAGTGACTCCCTTCTTGGGTGTCTGTCCTGCCGCCCTCTCCAGCAACTGGGAAAGTCAGATCCTCTGACTGAAATTAACTGGCTGCATTCAGATACTCGCTCAATTTAAATGTACACTCCGGGAGAAATATGAATCTTCCCTCCTTTTTCCCTCAGCTCTCCCAAGGTGAATGAATGGTCCCTGCTGTGCCCCTGATTTGCTTTCCTCCCTGAAGATCTGTGACTTCTGTGGAGAAAGGCATCTTTCTCTAAGGCTGCATTTCACACTTCCTCACCTGCTCTCTGTCCTCCAGCCAGCACCTACGCTCCTGTTGTTATCCCCATTTGACAGGAGGGAAACTGAGGCAGTTTACCCCAACACCAGCTTGTCTGTGGCAGATCAGGACTGGACCTGACACGGCTCTGTTAGACCCACACTTCCCTGCCTGAGCCCTCAAGGGAGCAGAAGAAGAGCCACAAATGTCTGCGGGAAAAATGAAGCAAGAATAAAAACACATACAGACACAAACAGGGGAATGAGCGATGGTAGGAAATGACCTGGTCGGTGAATTTTTACTTGGACTGTAGAATGAAACCATAAGGAAATGCTTAAAGGAAAGGGCTGAAGAATCTTTTCCAAAAGGCTGGGTGGCTTTTACGTTTAAAAAGGAAAGGAGGAAGATGATACGACCTGGTTGAGATCACCTACTTGCCTCTGGAAAAAGGCTTTCGTCCCGCTCTGCTCTTGGAAATACTTTTGACCAAGTTACAAAGTTGAAGACTCTGATTTTTACTCTGCTGTGGGATATGTGGAGGGATCTGCCACTGCGTTAATGGCATACACATTTCCACCGTATTCTTAGGACATGGACATCTAGCTACATACAAAGCTGAGATCTGGCTATAAGAGTTCCCCCAGCTTGTCCAGCCCACCCTGACGCAGCGGCTCCCTTACCTGCTCCAGGCCAGGCTCTCCACCGGGTGGGCATCTGGTTTAGAGGTGATGCTCAGCAGCAATGGGTGAGGATGGTGTGAAAGTCCATGGCTTTTTTGGTGTCGATAAAGCAGCCAGCAGCCCCCCAGCTCTGGTATCGGCATATGCCATGGATGGGGGGCTGCAGTTCTGCCCAGCTGGCTCTGGAGTGCAGGATGAGATCTGAAGAGGTTTTCCCTGAAACCCAGCAGGGTTTTCTGAGTCCTGTGTCTTCCTTCAGCTTCAGCCGTGGGCTCAGCCCCTCTGCAGTGATAGAGAGACCCCCGCTTCTCCCATCCACCCCCAAAATGCCATCCCTGTCCTGCATCCCTTGCCCACCACGTGGGAGGTACCTGCGGGCAGCCCCGAGCTCTGTGGACCATTTTCCTTTCTCCCAGGGGAAAACAAAAAAACATTTCCCAGGATTTCCTTACCCAGGAGGTCTCACCAGGCTGCAAAGTAACTAAACCGAGGGACTTGGTTTCGGGGAGAAACCCCCGGCTGTTGCCGCCGCTGCGTCCCGGGGCCGCCTCTGAGCGCTTTTGCCAGGGAAAAGAGACAACGAAATCCAAGTGGTGCGGGGGTCCCGGGGGGAGGTTACCTGCTCTGCTGCTGGGGGCTGGCTGCGGCACCAAACTCGCCCCGGTCTCTGGTCGTCGGGACTCGTTTTGTTTAGTTTTCCTCCCGGGAGGAAGTATCAGTTAGAAAGCAAAGCACCACGGAGAATGGCCCGACGCGCCCGGGAGCGGAGACGGCCGCCGCGCTGGCACCCGGGACCCCCGGGGGAGGGACCCCTCGGGGTCATGGCTGCGAAATAAAACCCCGGGGAGAGGCTGGGGGATTTAGCCGTGGGAGTCAGGACCCCTCCCCAGGGGCCTCCTCCTCCTCCCGCCGGCGGAGAGGGGCCGGGTGGGTCGGGGCGGGCCGGGCACCGCACGCCCCTCCGGGGGGGCGGCCGCCCTATATATTGCAAAGCGGCTCGGGACCGACCTCCCCATCGCCGGGAGCTGCCGCGGCGCCTGCCCCCCCTCCCCCTCCCCTCCCTCTCCCCCCTTCCCCTCCCCCTCGGGGGGGCTCTTTCTCCCGCCGCCGCCCCCCCCATCCTCCGAGGAGGAGGAAGGCGAGGGCCGTATATGAACGCGGCCGGCTTCCCCTGCCTGCGAGGCATGTGCACGCTGCCGGCACCCAGCCCCGCCGCCGCGGCTAGCCCCGGCTCCCCCGGGCCGCCCCGGGGGTCTCCCCCCGCCGGCCAGGCGCCGCCGGTGAAGCCGGAGCCGCGGGGCGGTGGGGGCAGCCCCCCGCCGCCGCCGCCCCCCGAGGAGCCGCCACCCCCCGCCGGGGGCCGCCGGAGGAAGCGGCCGGTGCAGCGGGGCAAACCCCCCTACTCCTACATCGCCCTCATCGCCATGGCCATCGCCAACGCCGCCGAGAGGAAGCTCACCTTGGGGGGCATCTACAAGTTCATCACCGAGCGCTTCCCCTTCTACCGGGAGAACCCCAAGAAGTGGCAGAACAGCATCCGCCACAACCTCACCCTCAACGACTGCTTCGTCAAGATCCCCCGGGAACCCGGCCATCCCGGGAAGGGCAACTACTGGACGCTGGACCCAGCCGCCGAGGACATGTTCGACAACGGGAGCTTCCTGCGCCGGAGGAAGCGCTTCAAGCGCACCGACATCACCACCTACCCCGGCTACATGCAAAACTCCAGCGCCTTCACGCCCCCGCCTGCCGGCCGCCCCGCAGCACCAACAGCACCCTACCCCAACGCCCTCTGCTCACCCGGCTATGGCCCCCAGCTCTCCGGCACTGTCTTCCACCCCTACGCAGCCGGGGCAGCACCACCAGCACAGCATCCCAGGATGTTCAGCATCGACAGCCTCATCAGCGGGCAGCAGGCCCTGCAGCCCTCGCCGCCCACCGAGCTGGGCCACCCATCGCTGGGCTTGCCCGGGGCTGAGCTGGCTCCCGCCTGCTCTGCCGGCAGCTCTGAGCCTCCCTGCTTCCAGGCGCAGCCCGTCAGCCCTGGCTTGTTGGGGCGGGCCGGCCCCAACACCCTGGCTTACCCCTACACTGCCTCACCCCCCCACCTGCCTGTGGCGCAGGGCAGCTACTCACCCAGCAGCCCACAGCTCTACGGGGCGCCCAACAGACTGGCCCTGCCGGCCATGCGGCCCCCGGCCTGCGCAGAGCATGGCGAGCAGCTCCTGGGGCTCTCCGCGTCGCCCCTTGGCCAGTTTGGCTCCAGCAACACCTACATGAGGCAGCCCAATTTCCCCGCCGGCCTGGAGCGGTACATGTGATGGGGTTGGGGGGGGGGGCTTGGCTGGACACCCCCAGGCTCCCACGAGCATCTCTGGACACGCGGACTTCCCCTCGCTGTGGGGATCGGCTGGGGTGGGGTTGGAGGTCCCCGGCCTCTGGCTGTGTGCGGACACACACCTGTGGGAGGACTTAACTCCCCTCTTTCTCAGCTTATTTTTAACTGGAGGCAAGGTGATCTATTTTTCTGCCCCATCCCCTCCTGGAGCTTTCTGGCTGCATCTGCCAGGCAGAGCTCCCCACGCCCGCGGGGTGTCCCTTCCACACAGCCCGACCCCAGGGATGCCGTCTGCAGCAGGGCACCCTGAGCACTCTGGGGCACCCCCGGGGCAAGGAGGAGCACACCCAGGAGGTGGGCGCATGGTGTAATGCACAGGAACTCAGAGAGCAGGAACTGTCCTGCAGATGGGCTTTCTCCTCTCTTCCCTGGGTGCCTCCTCTGTAACTGGAATGAGAGTTACCAAAAAAAAACCCCCACTAAACCAATTCACTGGATTTTAAATGAATATTTAAGATGTTTATCTTCCTCTGTAGGAAAAAAAAAAACATCCTGACTACTTCTTTTTACTATTTTTAAAAATAACTTCTATTGTTAGAAAGGACTTTTTTAAAATAAAGCTTTTTCTTCCAACATGTTCAGTGCTGCCGTTCCTCTGGCTCCGGCTGGACCTTGGCGAGAGGAAATTATCAGTCTTGTAACTGGTAGGAGACAGACTCGTGCTGCTGTTGTGACACTGCCACGTCTTACATTTTTAGTGACACTTTCTAAAGCTGTCTATTTTATTATGATTTTTTAAAAAGCGAATGGTAACTAACCACTGCCGAGCTGTGCGAAGGCTGCAATAAGTTATCTGTCACCTGCAAGGTTTGCCCGTGCAGCTCTTACTGGACTCGATGGTTTCCATTTGTGTAGCAGGGAACGCGTCTTCCCTCCAAGGAATCCCTTGCAGGTGAAACTCTGATTTAGCGCATCAGATTAGGAGATCGTAGCTTTCCTTCCTAGCAGCAAAATCAATTAAAATTCCAACCTGTTCACTGGCTGGGCTGCTGCTCTTTATTTACAGGACTGCCAGCCAGACCGTCTCGCCAGGTTTGAAGGCAGAATTCCCCATCCCCGGATTTAGCTTTTTTAATTTAAACATCCTCCGGCTAAAAGTGACAAGCTAGGATTTCTCTCCTGTTTTTCAAGGGTGTCCTCTGAAGCAGAGCAGTTTCTCGTAGTCCCTATTGCACCTTCCTCCTGCGTAAGGAGGAGTTGGAGTTGGATGGTGCAAAACTGAGCATCTCATTCCCCAGCTGCTGGTCATGACCGATAGCTGTGTGTACAGGCCAGACCCAAGGAGTCAGCTTTTGCCCACAGCTTGGGAGCTTGTGGCTTTTCATTCTTTTATCCCATGTGCTCYGTAGAAACTGAGAGTGGGGTTAGTATGAGAGGGGAGAAAAAAAAATGCTTTTTTCCTCTTGGTCTCCTTAAAATTGGGGCTTCATCTGTCCCTAAAAACTGGCCTGGCTCTGGTCTGCTGCCTTCGGCTGAGCCACTGGGCTCTGGGTCTCCTCTCTGGTCCCTCCAGCTTCACCTTTTCAGCTTTCACACTGGTCCCAGCAGCAGCTTCTGTGCTTTTCCCTTAGTGATAGCCCTGCTTGGAAAGGGCGTTGTGAAAAAACTCATCCCTTAAAATACTTTGGCTCTCTACAGAAGATATCCATAGACAGAGATCTTCTATCTAATGAAAGTTTGMGAAGTGCCATTCCAATCCGTAACACGCTGTCTGGATACATGGACTGGGGGGATGCTGAAAGGACAGTCAGTAGAAAGGACACTTGTCATAGCTCACATTCATTCCCAGGGCCTGATCCTGCAATGTTTTGCAAACAAAAGCAGTTTTGAAGTCTTGCCTAAGTATCCAGGGGGTCAGAGCCAGACACGTGCCCAAAGTGCTGGGTCTGCCAGCTTCCCTCCAGCATCGCCGGGCACCGGGCTGGGACTCTGCTGGGTTTGCACTGCGAGCAGGAGGGTTGCTGAGGCAGGGGAGAACCAAGTACCGGCATGAAAGCAAAACAACGTTGGGTGGAGGGGGTGGGCAGGAGATGCTGCTGTTCTGCCCGGGTGGGATGCACCGGGAAGAGGTGGCCGAGCCGGGACGACTCAGACTGGGCTGAGCCTGATCCTCCCCAGTCACCCTGGAGCCCTGCAGGAGCAGGGAGCCAGTGTCAGAAAGGGCTTTCCAAGTTCCTGGCATCTCTGGATGTTAACTCAAGTGCTGGTGGAGCCAGGGGGGCTCAGGGTGCCTGAAGGGCTGGGCTGTGGCTTGCTCCTGTCCCCCAGCTGCCTGCGCCCTCCTGCCATGGGACTCTCTGGAGAGCGGCACCCAGCTCTAGATCTCGGGGTGGGGGGCGGTCTGCAGGAGACCCATCCCACCCCTGTGCCTGTGCAAGAGGGGTCTTTTCAGCCAAGGGGTCTCTGGCGTGAAGCAAGAATCACTGCAGTGGACTGGATCCCYGAAAACCTGGCTTGGAGAGAGCGGACGCCCCTATCCTGGTGTGTTGGGATAAACCGTGGTGTGCAGCGTTGGGTCACACRTCTTCTCAGGGCCCGGTATCTCCCCATCTGCCAGACAGCCCCAGCCCAGAGCCCCCTGCAAGCGGCAATAAACCACCCTCACTGTGGGCCTTACGCTGCCAAACAAGCTGGAAAGCATGGGGAACAGACCCCTTTTCTTCTTTTTCCTGTAGATATTAATCCTCACACGCACAAACCTCTGGCAGCTTGTATTGTGATTGTCATTAAACTAATGCCTTAAGAGTGTCTTCTTGGTTAACTTAATGTATCCCAACCAGGCTTTTAAGCTTTCATTTCAAAGCTTTGTTTACAGTTAGGGTGAATCTAGCAAATGAGTAGGATTAAAGTGTCATGTAAAGCATGAGCCTTGCTGGGACAGAGTAGTTTTAAGCTTTGTAAAGTTTATACCTGAGCCCTTCATCTGTTTTAGTGTCTTTTCAATGTCCCGGTTTAGTGAATAAGAGGGATTTGAGTGAAACAGGAGTAATTATCACCCAGATTTCAGTTGTGAAACCAAGTCTCCTTTGAAATCCTCCCCTCTTTATTTATGGAGTTTAGGGAATATTAAGTCATGACAGTCATAACTATCTCGATCTTGCTCACACAAAAGCCAGAGGCAAAACTTTCTTTGCTCTCCAAGATTGTGGAATGAACATCATCCTTCAGGGTGATGGCAGGAGGTCCTCTGGACATCTCGCAGTGGGGAGAGCCCTGTCTCGAGCCTGCGAGACACAGAGGTGGGGTTGGAGTTGATCCCGAGCACCAAAGAGATTTGGGTGGCGATCTGGGCTATTGCCAAGACAGTCTGACTTCTCAGGGAACAGCCCTTTGCAAATCAGGCTGTATTCAGATCTCTCAGGCTGCACGTTCAGAAACAAATAACCAAAATGAGCTGCTACTTTGAAAAAGATGCTTGTTTTCCTCTGGGAAACTGGCTGCCCAGGGAGGACCAACCAAGCTGCCACATCTGTCTGCGTACAACAGCGTTCTGCATGTTTCATGCTTGTACCACCTTCCTACAGCTTCCCCACAGGTTAAAAGAAGCAATAAGAAATGCTCTTTCCAGCTGATATTCCCAAGCTATAAATAGTGTTTTCCATCCGGTTGCAAACAAACAGCATTAGCTGAAATTTTAGTCGAAGCACATTTCCTGAAGAACTTGTCGGTCCCTCTGGTAGTGTTAGATTTTGCCTGGATACTGCTAGCTGTCCACTGGCAGTCCCAGTGTTGGAAATTTTATACCATAACTAGCTTTTATTCTATGCAATGCTTTGCCCTTTGCAAATATACAGCTTGAAGACAGTCAGTGATGTCTGTTTGAGGTCGGTAAAGTCAACCAGTGATGGGGAGATGGGCAGTGGGTGCAGTGGGACTGGCTGAGATTGGCTTTGCCAGCTGATAATGAGTTTTTAACAAATTAGCATCCGGGAGTCAGCACTGCCCGAGCACTGAGCTACATCTCGGCGTACTGGGGGGCTGTCACCACCTCTGCTACGTTATATTTGGGTTCTTTATATTTGGGTCCTTCATATTCGGGCAGGAGCGGGTGATGCAGCCGCTGTTTGAACAGGGCCGGAGCAACACTGCCCTGCCCTCCGCCGCTTTACCCCACGGGTGTAACGCCCCGGCGTGGGGGGGTGACGGGGGGGAGGTGGCCCGGGGGTGCCAGCCGCCGTGCTCAGGCCAACACTGACCTCCAGTGGAAAGCCCTGGGAAGCCTCTCCCGGCCCCCGCCACGGGCCCAGGGATCGGGGGTGGCTCAGCATGTAGCGGCAGCATCCCGGCCTTTGGGGTCTGTCCTGTGCATGGCTGCGTGGGGAAGGGCAGGACATCGTGGAGGTTTGGGGTACGGTCAGGATGAGAACGGGGTGAGGCTCGTTCAGGGAGGGTCGTTATTAAACACAGTGGGCTGGATGCAACCTCCAGGCTGGGAAATCCCTAAAACACCAATTACTGACTCTGGGAAGATTTCAGAGAGGAAGGATTTCTCTGGCTATACCCTCTTTTACCCTTTTCCTAAGCATCCTCTGCAGGCCATCACTGGGGACAGGATACAGGGCTGGATGGTGCTGCCTGTCCCTAGAGTGAAAATAGGGAAACAAGTGGAAGCACAGTGAGAATCTGGGCCCTTGATCGAAGGTGAGGGGGCAGTGATGAAGGAGCACTTGTCTGCAGCAGCCAGCCTCATTGGCAGCCTGACTTTGTGTTTGAAATGTGCTACACGGTGTATATGAATGGCCGAGCTGGCGGCTGGCTGSACTCTTACAGCACCCGAGAAGCAAGGCTGTGGTTAGGCAGCAAAGTGGCAGAGCCTGAGCATTGGCAGCATAACACCTACAAGCTCTTGGGAGAGCATCCAAGGTCCATTCATTTCACAGTCTTTGTACTGGGACTGCTGAAGTGGTTACACTGCAACAGTTGGTTTTATGCATGTATTGAAACAACTGTGCCATCCCAACACCAACAAGCAGCCCTGGCGCGTGGCACCTCGGGGTGCTGCATGGAGGAAGGGTGCACCTGAGCCGGTTACGTACATGCCTGGGAAAAGTTCATTTTCCATTTGCATCGGCTCTGCTGAGTCAAAGGAAGCAGTGTGCAACGTCTGCTGAGAATGGGCCCAACTGCCTCAGACATTTTGGGTGCTTTCGATCTGCACCACAGACATCTCTACTCGGTTTTAAAACACCTTCTGCTAACCAGGTGTTGGAAACCAAATCCAGCCTATAGATCCATTTTCAGGAGGCTTCAAGCTGCCTAACCTGGCTGGAGAAAATGGATCTCAAAAAGCAAAAAATTGTCCAAGCACACTGTCACTGGCCATCCTGGCTTTTTGCTCAGAGCAGGCCATGGGTTTCAGCAGAGGAATTAATTCACCAGTGCAGGTCAGGACAACCCAGGTCTCGCTTATATCCTTTTCAGATGTTCCCTGCTTGAAAGACAAGAGACTGAGTAACGCTAAGGGGACTCTACTGCGCCACATTATTTTCAGTTTCAGAAAGATACTTCACATGGAGCTGTAACTCCTCTGAGCATCCCATCCAGCACTCGTCCACAACAGAGATGTGTTTGGCAGTGGGAAAACAGGAGGCTGCTGAACCAATCTCATCGTTTGGAGTCTTTACTCTCAAGAAACCACAGGTTTTGCCATCCCGAAGACACCATTAGGGAACATTTTCCTGCCAGACTGCAAACGCATCCCAGCACAGCTACACATTCCCTACATTGTATGGAGATGGCAAAACCGGCCACTTGGCCAAGGTGCTTCCTTCAAGTCACCATGGAAGTGATGGAAGTGGAGTATGGTTTTGCCTCCTGCACCATAGCCAGCACCCACGAGGTGGCAGCCAGGTGACACCCAGGCCAAGACCCTGCAGCCCACCCTCAGCTCTCCTGCTCAGACCCCACCAGCCACAGACCCTCTCCACGCAACATTTACTCCTCGCTGGTTACTTATTGTTAGGTTTTCCGCAGTGTTGGTTTAAGCGCGTATCCATCTTCCCCTGGCTCAAAGCCCTTTCTTTCCAGGCTGTCTGCTGCTTGGATTCTCCCTGAGCTGATGCTCACCCTCTAAGTATAATTGCAATACAAAGTAGTTTCAGAATAGCGTGCAATAGTGGCTAATTATTTGGAACAATTATACATAACAAAGACAGAGCCAAGCAGCAAGTGGGCTTAATTGTCTGGCCAAGCATGAAATAGCACAGGATTATCGCTAGCAGGGGGAGGGGAGGCAACGGAGGAGAATTGCCCCATAGAATAAGCAAGAATCCAGGCTGCTCGGGAAGGCAAAGTTTATTGAAGAACTTGAAAATTCCCCTTTGAAGCATCTTCTGAGATGCCAGAGAAGACATGAAAAGGATAATGACCCAGAATATGGGCTTAAGGCACAAATCCCCGCACTGACAGACTCCAGGCCTACAGACGCTTAAGCACATGCTTAAATTTTAAGCACATGAATAGTCCCCTTTGACGGCTCACGTGCTTAGAGTTAAGCTCAGGCATAAGTGTTTGTAGGATCGGAGCCCAGATTTTTATTACAACTAGGCTCTTCTCGGCAATGACAGGAAATAAGAGACCTATAAAGTGCACAAGTTCCTAGGGCGATGCCGCGAAGCCCTTCACTCCACGTGAGTGGCAAGCACCTGCGATGAGCCATGGGGACATCCATGCCTTCCCTCCCTGCCGTGGAGCAGGGGGAACAACAACTGTGCGGGTGGTGAGAGCAGCATCTCCAAGATATGCGTTAGGAGTCGGGCCTGAGAGCCCACAGGTGTGGGGGAGAAGAAGGTGAGAAGGGTGCAAAATGGAAACAGCAAACGCAAAACAGTTGAACRCAAAAAGGTGCTGGGGGTGTTTGCTGGGGTTCAGCCCTGCTTGAGAGCACGAGAGAGCAGCATCRTGGGGAGCTTCTGAGATGGTGGGAAAAGCAGGAATTCATATTCATTTCAAAAAAGTGTAGAAAATAGAAAAAAAATCCTGCAGAATATGAACAAATCAATGCAATAGCAGCTCCTCTCCAAATATTCTTCGCTTAAGCATGCACCTGCTTTTTCTGCAGAATAAGGTTTCTTTCATGTGAGATCTTCCCTGCTCTTTCTCCAACTCTGAAGGGTTTTTTTGCAAGGCTTCCCATTTTTACAAGACAGCTACCTGCTGGGCAGTAGCACTTGTCCCTCTGCTTGGACCTAGATCACTGTTTTTCAATTATCTTTAGGGCTGGAAGGATTTGTTTTTATTAGTGGGACAACAGCCTTGTGCTGGTGACTGCAGATGTGCTATTCACTGGTAGTGGTAGTGGTAGAAAGAGAAAAAGTGGAAGGTATGGGCTTTGGTGGGCTGACTCTGACCACAGGAGGGTACGAGACCTATGGTACCTCCTGTCCCACATGCTCCCACATTGCATGTCCCAGACCTACAACCACGCCTGAAGGTTTGGATGAGGGTGCCCATGACAGCAGCAGTGTATGAGAGCAGTCCAACCTGGGAAGTTAGCCATGAAGGAGATTTTTCCTTAGGAAAAATGAGTGGACATGTGGATCTGGCCCACGGGAGGCCAGACCCCCATCCCCACTGCTGCGCTGTACCCTGCACACCCGTATCAGCCCCCCAGGGGATCTGCAGGGCTGGGCTCTACAGGGTGGGAGCTGCTGGTGGAGGAGGTGACCCTGCCACTGCCTCTGTCAGTGCACCTGGGCCCTCACCTGTGGCTCAGGCATTGGCACCCATAGGTCCAGGATTGCTGCTAGCAGCCACTGGAGGGCATTATATGATATATACAGCCTTCTCATCCTGCGATATGTGCAGTCTCCTTACCTTTTTCAAAGGCAGACATGGTAGAGAGCATGTGCTATGGAAACACTCACATTGCCTTCTCCTCCTTTACATCCAAATGCCCATACCGGGGGGGCTGGACAGATGACATCGCCAATGGGGAAGGGACAGGCCAACGCATGCCAGCATGGGCTGGGATGGCCCTCAAGCGCTCGGGACCTTCACGAGCCGCCCCAATGCCTTGGCGCATCGCCAGCCCGCTGCGACGTGCCTGTGCAGCAGCCCGGAGCAGCAAGGCACGGATGGAGGATTTTCTCTGAAGCCAGAGGTTAATTATGCTTTATTGGATAATTTTCAGCTGCCAGTCCTGGCAATAAAGGGGATTTCCTCTAGATGGCATGCTTATCTCTGCACTGGGAGGGAAGTCCCACCAGCCTGCTTCCCCCCCGTGGGACTCCAGCGATGTTATTTTCAGGGAGCAGATAACTTACCCCAAAGCCTCATGCCCTCTTATAACGCAATTTTAATGCTCAGCATCTAGACTATGCAAAAGCCTGGAAAAAGGTAATAAAAAAAGGCATTTAAAAATGAGCATTGGTGGGATCCAGTTAGCTGGGCGATGCTGAGTATCCATCCTGCAGACATCAGGTCTTTCCAAGTAACGTAAAGCCAGATGTGAAACATCAGCCTTTCCTTCAGCAGCCCTCAGTGTCGTTTCTTCCATCTGAGTGATGCAGCTTCCTCTTCCCAGCAAGAATAAGCAGAGGCTCACCTGCAGTAAGTGAAAGAAGGGGGGATGTGTGTGTATGTGAAGCTTCAACACCCCCAGAGTGGCTGGATTAATTTTAATCTATGTGTTGACAGGCTTTCCCTCTCTTGCCTCTGTGCAGCTTGGGGCAGCAATTTCTTCTGGTGGTTTGAAGAAAGGGGCAGGAGAAGTTCACACTGGCCTGGAGATGCTGAGTATGGATTTCTTGTGTGTCCCTTTTACCTACTGTGCACTGCAGAGCACCTATTTTATAAAGGTGGAGAACTGTCCCTTGCAGCCACACTGACGCTGCCACAAAATCAGCCTGGGCTGTGCCAGGGCTGTGTGTCCCAGTGCGCAAAGCAGGGATTAGCTTTGGGTCCTGGACCTGAAGGAAGGAGCTGCTGGGGCATGGAGGTGCCGGAGCCGGGCTGTGCAGTGAAGCTGTGACCTAGTGGAGACGCAGTGGAGAAATAGGCATCTGCAGCCGTATGCTGGTGGGGCAACGGAGCTGGGATTCACCCTTCTGTGCAGATTCAGCCCCGGACTATTACAGTGATGCCTGGTTTGATATTTTTTCTACCTGGCTGTCCTTCACTAGATAAGGGGACAGGGTTAAGGAGTTTGGCTCTGCCTCTGCTTCTCTGCATGGGTGAGATGCTTCACCTTCCTCCCCATACTTCAGGTTGCAAACTTTTTCCCTCTGTTTATTCAGCTCCTTCCCAAGATGGGAACAGAGAAAAGGAGCCCTGCGCTATATTCCTGTGCAGTAGCAACATCGCAGCCTCCAGCTGACTGAAGCATAGTCTTATTTGAGGTCAAGAGGCAAAATATATCTATGAACCTGTTTGCGATGCAGATCTGTAGATATCAGAATGTATGTGCAGGGCTGATTTTTTGCAAGGATACAGCAGATTCAACCTGATGCTCAGCTTGAGATTGCTGGATACTTTCAGATGCAAAGACTCCTATCCGCAGCCATCTACTACATGCAGAAAAAAATAAAAAGGAGTCAGACATTTTTTGTCCCAATCAAGCTATATTCCAGTAATTTTCCACCTTCTCTGTAATTTCCTCCTTTGAAGGCCCTCTCTCTCTGTCTTCCTCCTGGACCCCAAGCTGGCGTTTCTGGCAGAAGTGGACTTTTGCGAACTCAGTGGGTGAGGTGGGCACTCGGGCTGCTGAACCGCTGAACGCAGAGAACTCAGCAGCAGGGATTTCCTGGGCACGTTTGGCATGATCAGATGCTAACATGGAAAACCTGGACTCAGAAACCTCATCACGAGTTTCTACAACCTTGTGAATCTGCCCATTTATTTAGGTTCTTGCACTGGTGCACCCACTTTTGGAAAATCTGATTCCTTCCCACATATACCTCCACCCCCCAAAAAATCCTCTCTTTTATTTTCAGGGGATTCAGGGAAGAATGAAGTGATTTAGCAGGCTTATTTTCACAGGGATAATTTTCCTTGTGTGGTAGGCACAGTTACCAGGCTGTTCTATACACGTTGCCATGTGCCAGAGCATAATTGCCTTCCACATGCATCGGCCTTTGGCTAATGTGTTTTTTATGGCAACCAGGAGAGCTGGCTTTGGTGAGTCTCAAAAGTGCACCTGGTGGTTTATGGCTTGAAATCACTGCGTTCCTCTGAGTCATGTAAGTGTGTGTGTGTATCCATCTCTTTTCATGTCAGATTGCTGAAGAACAGCACGAAAAAAAAGCTTATACCAAGCCAGAGTTAATCAGTTGAGTGTTAAGCTGCATATGAGCTTGCCTGGTGAGCTTCAAATCCGTGTGGGATGGGATCAGTTATGAATAGAGAGCAGCAGAACTGCAAGTCCAAAACCAAGGTTCTGAAGTCAGGTCACAGCACCTAAATAAATGTGCGTGTATGGGGGGAGAAGAGTTTCCCACTCGTCTGAAGAGCAGGAAAGACAGGGGACCTGTTCTCCAGGGGTTCATGGGTGTTCAGCCCTGCACATGAGGTGCCTGGGAAAAGCCTCCCTTGAAATCCAGGCCTTTTTTGGTGTGGATTTTGGGACCTGCTTTTGAAAATGCAAGTCAGCAAAAACGAGATGTCCGACATCTGAGTGCTGCAGGGATGGATATAGGCACTTGGCTCCAGTGGTTTCCAAACTGGGAATTTCACGCATCTCGCACTACCCAGCACCACCATTCCCACTTACCTCCCTGTGCTGAGAGCTCTTGGTGTGCAGGCTGCAAACTGATCTTTGCAAGCTGGGAGCTGGCAGTACAGGGCTGGAAAAAAGGTTGAACTGCAGGGAGCACTGAAGGTCTGAGCCTTGGATATGGAAAGAAGAGAAATAATATCAAAGGAAATCACATAAGTGGAAAAAGAGCCCCCTGGGGCAGCCCAGGCAGCAGCAGGTCTGTCTTGTTCATGTTTTCAGAGAAGTTAGAGGTCAGCCAAGCTTGATAACGAGGTAATACAGAAAAATCCATCACTGAGCCTTGGGGGACTTGTAGATGCGGTTCTCATCAGAATAAACGAATTTAGATGCTGCTTGGCAGAGGAAACAAGAACGATTATGTATTGCAAAACCAACAGATCATCTGGGAGCAACGTCGGCTGGGCTGGAGCTAAACCCCCCGCACTGCCCAAGGCAGCACACGGAAACGCTGCAGGGCCCGATGTTGCCCTTCCCCGGGCACAGCCGTGCAGGATCAGGGCTTTGCCCCCCGGTAAACCCCAGCGCCGGGGGATGCTCCTGCCAGGACTGGCTCCCTTAGGCAGGGGCATGGCCGGGGCCGGGGCAGGAGCAGCGATCGCACCCCGCGGTGCTCCGGGGTTGTTCTCCCTGCCCTCCCCTACACCCCCCCGGCAAATAACGGTCTCGGTGGACAGGGAGGGAACGAGCTTTTCCCCGTGGAAAAAAAAAATTGTGCCCGGTCGTTGTTGCCGTTTTGCAGCTTGCAGGGGCTCCGACCCGCTCCCACGGAGCTGCCCGGGCGGGGGCACCGGGAGCCCCGGGGGGGAAACCTTGGCCGGGGGGATCCACCTGCTAAAGAGGTCTGCAGAGCATCAAAACGCTGACCCAACGCGTCATTAAGACAGGCAGGACAGACAGTGAAAGTCAATTTAAAGGAGAAAAAAAAAATCATTATCGGCTGATGGCCACTTTTTTTTTTTCTTTTTTTTTTTTTTTTTTTTCGCACTGTTGAGACTTTTTGGAGACCCTCCCCACCCCTCCAGCTCTCAGCCCCACGCACGTTTGATACCGCAATTTAACGTGAAACGTAAAGCAGAGTCGGGTTAAAACGGGAGATGGGAAGGGAGGCTGTAATTAAATACTTTAGAGAGGAGAGCAGAAAAATTAAAAATCTGCCCAAGGAAAAATGCTTCTCTCCCAGCCCTGCACGCCTGGGAACAGCGGGACGATGACAGGGCAATCTTTTCGGGTAATCGATAGGGTTTCTCTTTCGGGAGACCGCATCATTTCTTACCCCGGCGTGCAAACCCGTGATTAAAACTCACCCGTCGCTCCGTGCGTGGATGCACGGCCGGGAGCGTGTGTGTGTGTATATACGTGTCTGGGATCCGACCATCTGGTTTGCTTCACTCCCGGGTTTCCCTTTTCTAAATCTTTTCGGGACGGGTGTAGTTTAGGTACTTTTTCTCGTTTTGATTTGTTTCTGCAGCCGATCTTGGGTGGCAAAGCCGAGGCTAATACCGACTCGGCGAACAGGAGCCGCTCGCAGATGGAGGGACCGGACTCATTCACTGTCGTTTCCTTTTGGGTCGTTCCCGACTTTGACGGGGACGATATTTTGCCTTGAAACAGGCAGGAATAGTGTCGATGGTGGCTGATCGGGACATGCTAGTTCTCGAGCTGCGGCGGCTCTGGATGCGCCATGGTGAAGGGGGAGGTCCACGCAGGAGCGGGACAAGGCACCGGCCGCATCCCATCAACAGCCGCCTCGGATCGACCCTTCTCGCCTCCCCCTCCACCCCATTTGTGGGCTCATCGGGGTCCCGATGCCCATGAGTACAGCGGCAAACGGCTCCATCCGAGCCTCCCGTTGCCGGGGGCTCCCCCCGCGGGCTGCCCGCCCTCCCAGGCAGGAGGAGAGCCGGCAGCCGAGGCAGGGTGGCGCGGGGGGGGGGTCCGGGCAGCAGACACCCACATCTGTTTCACTTCGAGCCCTGCGGGATCAGCCTCCAGGCAGGGCGATCGGGAGGCGGCCGCCCTGCGACCGGGCGCGGCGGGGTTGCGGAGGGGCGCGGGGGGCGGCGGGGCATCCCCCGGGCGATGCCCGCTGCCCTCGGCCGCTCGCAACGCGTCATTTTGCGGCCCCCCCCCCGCCCTCCCCTTCGCCGCCCTGCAGAGGCACAAGGCGCAGCTCCCGTCGGCTCCTCGCTGCCATGAAATGCACCAAGTGGAAATTCAATCGCCCCGTTGTGTGTGTGGTCGAAATCTCTGGCAGCTGCTTCGGAATTTTTTATGACACTTTCGTTTATGTAGGGGAGGCATAACTATTATTTTACTTAATAAAAATGGAAAGCGGCTCGGGTCTTTTTCCTCCCCGCTCTCTTCCATTTGTTCTTCCCATCGCCTTTCCGCAGGGCTGATGAACGGAGAGTTTAAACAAAGTCGGTAGGAAAGATGCGGCGTCTCCGAAGCATTTCTCCGTGTTAGCTATATATATTTAAGAAAAAATATATAAGAAAAAATATATATTAATAAATATACATAACTGAATATATATATACACACACACATATGAGAGGAACATGTATGCGTATGTGTTGCAAACGCAAGTTGTCAGCTTCGGAGGAGTATAAAAGTGAAAGAGCTCAGGAAAGCTCCCCCAGCCCTGACACACGCCCGCGGGACAGACTTCCCACCTTCCTGAGCAACTCTCAGCACAGTTATTCATCTGTTTTCCCCTCCGGTCCAGAAATCCTCCCCGATCTCAGCGTTGGCGGCGAGGGAGGAGGATGCAACCGAGTCCGCGCAGAGGCTCCGGCTCTGTAATAGCTGCTTCAACTGGGGATGTGCGGGCGAAGCGCCGTCCGCTCCTGCCCGCTCCTGCCCGCTCCTCGGGGTCCCCCCGAGCTCGGCGAGCCTGTGCACCGAGTCGTTAGGGCTTGAGTAATTGTGACCGGCATTTGGAAGCGGGGCCGCGCAGCTGTTTGGCCCGGCTCCCCGGTATTAGTGCTGGAGATTTTATCACCAAATGCTCGCACCTGTTAACAGCAGCGACTGGCAATTCATCACCGCGGATTCTCACACTGCTGAACGCGGCCCTGGGCGGGGGAGAGATCTCCCCCTGGCACCCCTTTGGAGGAAACCATCCTGTTCCTCCCTCCCCAGGCATCCTCCCCCCCGGGAAAGCGGCTGCGTGTTTGCAGAGCCTCTAAGGGGGAAAAAAATCCCGTGAGAGCGTGGCTCGGTGTGTCCGCGGCAGAGACAGGGACTCCGGGCTGCTACAGCCACCCATGGGGCGTGGGGTGGGCGGCTGCAGCCGTGGCCGTGTCCCCCGCCCTGCGCCGGGGTGGCCGCCCCGGCCTTGCCCTGGGAAGGGGCGACCGCAGGCGGGGGAGCGGGGGCCTCTGCCATTCGTGGGGACACCGCTGTGGCTCCGGGGGGGGCCTGGGGTGCCTCTGGTTACAGGGAAATCCTCCCGCTTCGGCTGCAGCCCGCGGCAAGGTGGGTGTCCGCTGCCCACCACCTCCTCCCCGCCAGCCGTCGGGGGATGCTGCGCCCCGGGGGGAGCGATGGCAGGAGAGCGGTGGACAGGAGACTCCGAGGCCGGAGATTCCCCGTCCCGGAGGGTGCCTGGGGCCTACCCGGGCTGTGGGTGGGCCACCTCGGAAAGTGGTACCCGGCCGGGCCAGCCCCGTCGAGCGGGGATGCGGGACTCGGGAGCCGTCCCAGCACCCCGCGGACATGTACAGCCTTCCCTTTTGTTATTTCTCGCGTGGGGAGAGGCTTGACTGAGCGTTGCTCCTCGCCTTCCACCCCGCACCTGCCGGGCGGCAGCATCCCTTCCGGAGGTGCGGGCCCGTGGGAGCCCTCGGGGAAGGCGGGTTTCCAGGCTGCTCCGGACTCGGTGACGTGTCGGTGACGTGAGCGTGTGCAGAAGGGGAGCGGGGATCCCCAAATTCACACACCACCCCCCCTCGGGGGGGCCCGAGGGCTCGGCCTTGGCGGAGCGAGGGAGGGCAGCAGCAGCTCAGCCCCCAGCCCCGTGGGTGGGCAGCCCTTGGGGGGAGAGGGGACTCTCCGCGGCCCCCGGGCGGAGGGAGGCGGCCGTCGCATCCCGCAGGAATGGGCCCTGCGAGCCTCCAGCACCGCGGGGTGCTTGGGGCGGGGGGGGGGTGGCTTTATCCAGCGCCGACCCCCCCTCCCGCACCGGCCGGCTCCAGGCGTAGCCGGGGGCATCCGAGTGCCGGGGGAGCGGGCAGCGCCTTTCCTCGAAAGCATCCCCGCCGGGGGCGGGGGCCGCGCTCCCCGGGGACCCGGGCCGGGCCGGGCAGCCCCTCGCCGTGCCCCGCGGGGGCTGCGGCGGGCGGCACGTGATGCCGGGGCGGCCGTATAAAGGCCTGGGGAGCGCTGGCAGGAGGCGCAGAGTGGGAGCGTTTCCACCGGGTCCCAGCTCGGGAGGGGTGGGGAGGGGGGAGCCGCCTTCCCA
>JAYKAV010003376.1:26772-48080 GCA_035582835.1 Phoebastria nigripes
GAGCCCGGCAACCCGGGCAAGGGCAACTACTGGACGCTGGACCCCGAGTCCGCCGACATGTTCGACAACGGGAGCTTCCTGCGCCGGAGGAAGCGCTTCAAGCGGCAGCAGCAGCTGCACCCGCCGCACCCCGAGCTGCTGCTGCGGGCCGGGGCCGCCGACCCCGCCGCCTTCCTGCCCGGCTTCGCCTACGGACCCTACGGCTACAACTACGGCCTGCAGCTCCAGGGCTACCCCCACCACCACCACCACCACCCCGGCGGAGGCGGCGGCGGCGCCGCGGGCGCCTTCCCCTTCCCGGCGCCGCACTGCCCGTTACCGGCTCCACCGCCTCCCGCCGCCGCCTCCGTCTTCTCCGCCGCCTCGGGGCTGCCCTCCTTCCTGGGCGGCGAGCTGAACTGCAGGAAGTCCTTCTACCACCCCCAGCTGAGCCCCACCGCCGCCCTCCTCCAGACCCTGAAGCCGGACCCCACGCCCGCCGGCGGCGGCGGCAGCGGCGGCAGCACCAACCACCCCTCCCGGCCCTCTTTTTCCATAGACAACATCATCGGGGGGGCCGTGCCCCCGCCGCCCAGCACCAACCCCAGCGCCGCGCCCGCCGCGCCCTACCCCGCCGGCCAGGCGGGCCCCCCGGCGCAGGTCCTGGCCGTGCTCAGCCCCGCCTTGGCCCCGGCACAGCCCCAGGTCAGCCTGGCACACGAGCCGCTCCTGCAGCCGGCCCAGAACTTTTCCAGTAAAATCACAACCCTGAGCAGCTGTCATTTTTAAAGCGTGCTGGGGAGGGGGGGGGGGAGAGTCGCGAAGCAAACGGCCCCTTCCCAGCTCTCCCCCCTCCTCCGAAACTGCTCCCCTTCCCTCTCCCCGTCCCCCCCTCTATCTCCTCCTGTTGTGTTTTAAGGTAGGAAATATTTCCTCTTTTTTTTTTTTTTTTTTTTTTTTTTTTTTTTTTTTTTCAGGCTCTGTGGCATCCAGATCTGTTTGTGTCTCTTTGCTCGGGGAAAAAAAATAATTAAATAAATCGGGATGGCGGGAGGGGGGAAAGAATAACACGATTTCGTCCCGCAAGCGCCAAGGCGTATTTATAAATTGGCCGTAACATAAGCTGGGACCTGGGCTGGTTAAACACGCAACGTCTTGCGGGGGGTAAGGGGGGGATGTTAAGAAAGAAACGGTCTGAGGGTTGGAAATGTTTCCTTTGAGAGATGCGGGTTTTCCGCGGGGGTCCCCCAAATCGCCTGGGAAAGTGGCCAGGGGAGTTGCAGCCGCCCCCGGTCGCAGCGAGCCCGTTTTCATTCCTGCAAATCTCTCTCCCGGGCGGTTTTGCCATGTGTGTCTGTCTCTCCCCTGCTCTCAAAGAAAATGTTTTAATGGCTCGATCTTATTTTTAGTTTCTTTGAAGCTTCGGGTTTGGTTTTAAAAGGCACTGTTTAGGGTTTCTTTATTTTTAAGAAGAAGAAAAGTCGGTGAAACTCAGGACTGCGGTTTATTTTTTTTCCTTTTTTTTTTTTTTTTTCCAATGAAACATTCAAATGCACGTTTAAAAAAAAATCCGATCCGTCAGGAAGTTTGGAGAATTCCCATACTGTTTTTTTGATCCCCCGTTTTCCCACCCCCTCCGTGCGTGGGTTTTTTGGTGTATTGGTAATTATTTGTATATAGATTATTCGGGAGCTAATGAGCGGAGTCCAGTTAACTCTTCACTGGTTGTGCATCCGTCATATCTATTTTATTGAGAGAATCTGTGAATAATTTGATGTGGAAAAGGCAACAGAATTTTGTCCACCGTTGGTGTAAATTAATAAATGTTTGTGACCTGCTTAAAAAAAAAAAAAATCCCAATCGTTCTTTGCGATGTTCTTTGTCACGCTGAGAGCCGAGAGCCCAGCTCGGGCCTCGGGGAAGCGAGTGGCTCCCACCCTCGGGCTGGCGGCACTCGGCCGGTCGCGGAGTTTCGCCGCCCGAAGCCGGCGGGGCTGAGCCCTCCCCTCCGCGGCCGGGCGCGCAGCCTGCGCGGGGCTGCTCCGCGCCGCCTCCCTTCCCACCGCTGCAGGCTGCCACACCGGCGGTGCCTCCCCCGGCCCCTTCCCCGGCCGGGCGCGGGGAGGAGGGGGGGGTCCCCGCTTTGGGTCCACGGGCCGGCAAGGGAAAGGACCCCCCGGATTTTTTTTTTTTGTTAATTTTATTTTTTATTTCTTTCTTTGCTTTTTGGTGTCCGTCCCCCCCCCAAAAAAAAAMCCCTCTGCCTGTTTCCAGGGGGAGGGAGGTGGGGGCCGGGAGAAAGGTTATCCCTTTTCTCCCCCCTCCGCCTCCCTTTATTTTGTTTGGAAAAGTTGACACAGGAGAAAATAAGTTGGAGGGTTTCCCCCCCGCACACACGTCCCCCTTGGGCCTGCAGCATTTGAATGACCGAATGAAACTTGATCTCCGCCTAAATTTTGCAACAACTTACAAAGTAAATAAACATCTTTAAGCGCTCCCTTCTCCTCCAAACCTCCCCCCCCCAACCCCCCCCACCCCCCCCATTTATTTATTTCAGGGACCAAACGTTGCTTTTTGGTTTGTTTGTTGGCAGGGACCCTGATCTAAAGAATCGAGGCCTTTCTGCCCGTGCAGCCAGCTGAAGGAGAAGGAGAAAAAGAAAAAAGCTGAGACGTACGAGGCAGGGAGCGGGGGACGGAGCCCGTCCCCGGGCGAGCGGGGCTTTGTGCGGGGCCCGCCGGGGCGCAGGCAGGAGCCGGGCGGTGTGCGCCGGGGGCGGGGGGGGGGTGGGGGGTGTCGGCCTTTCTTTTCTCTTCCTCCCCCCCCCCTTTTTTATTCCCCCCTCCTCTGCCCCTGTCTGTGCCACCTCGAACCTCCGCGCAGTTTGTTGATGTTGTTCCTGAACGTGCCGCCTCCCCGCAGCGAGTGGTCTCACATCTCGCCTTCACACACATTTGCTTTTGAAAAGCGATCTTCGTGTCCGGCACTTGGTTGTCTCCCTTTCATGTCCAGCTCCTACAAAAGAGGCTACAAGACTCGACATGGGAGAAAAGAGGAGGCCAATGAATCTATTTTCCAGATTGCCAAGCACATGGTTGGAAATTGAAGGGGCTTTTGTAGCATTTCCCCTTCCTCCCTCCCTCCCCGCTCCTTTTCTTTTGCTTGTGTGCAAATTGTTCAATTGCTCTGGCAGGGGTGTTCCTGACAAGCTCATTACTAGAAGGTGCCAGACCCCTCCTCTCCCTCTCCCCCGAAGTCTTTGATGAAGTTAAAATGCGCTGATAGCTGCTCTCGGGGCTATCTTTGTTCAGCCTCCTTTAATAACCGAGCCTGCTTTGAGGAGACGGGATCCGAGGGAAGAAAGCCATGTGCAGCGAGGCTGGGTGGTTGTTGTGTGTCTGGAAGAAGGGGGGTGGGTTATTTTAATATAAAGTAGCGATTTTTAACTTTTTTTTTTTGCTTGTTTGTTTGCGAAGTGCGGGAGGAAAATAAGCCAAGGGTGCCAGGAGAGGCTAAGAAATAGCAGCCGGTGCCCGTGGGGATGAACTGGTGCGTCTCGCCCCTGCAGCCCCCGCTGGGTGCTGGGGGTTCTCCAAGTTGGTGGTCTCAGGGTTTGGAGGGATGGAGGGGGGTCCTCTCTGCAGGGAAGCGGTGTTTCCCCGGAGAGACCCCTTCCCCCACACGCTCAGGGGAGGGGGCTCGGGGGTTTCTGGGGCTGGGACACCTTTCCACGGCTCCCTTCCCCTTCTTTTGCCTTGCGGAGTCATTGAGGGTTTTTAAACCGTGGTCGCCGGCCGGGATTGAAGCTGAGCTGACTTGGGAGCGGGGGCATTTTCCYCCCTTAACCGGGAGCCGCGGTAGCCCCCGCAGAAAGGGCCGGGCGGGCTGCCCGCTGCCGGAGCTGCCGGCCGGGCTGGGCTCGGCTCTCCCGGGCCTGCCGGGGGCTGCGAGCGCCGGCGCCGTTGGGTTTTTTTTTGGGGGGAAGATCCCCAAGCGGTTCTAACTTTAGATTTTTCCCACCCCCTAAATGTCCCTCAAGCACCCGAGCTCTTTCCGTGCCCCGGTCAAACTCACGCCGCCTGCAAATACCTGCGCCGCTCCGGGAGCCGGGAGGGGGGGATCGGCGGAGACGCCCCGGGAACCGGCTCCCCCCCAGCCGCCGGGGCGGGGGGCAGCGGGGAAGGGCCCGGGGGGGCTCCTCTGGGGCCAGGAACCCCTGGCCGGGCTCGGCTCGTGGGGTTAACGCGAAATCTTGCCTCGGCGAGGCAGGACGGATAATGGCTCCTAATTACGGGGCTGGCTGGCTCCGCAGCCCCGATCTTCACGGGACATTATTTTTAAGCGTTCAGCGAGGATCATTTTTCACGCCTCGCTGCCTAAAGGAGGGTTTTATTTATTTATTGGGGGGGAGGCGGGGAGGACACCAGCAATAACCGAGCACTGAAAGGAAAATAATTAGCTGTTGCAGTCGCTGCTTGGGAGTCCCTGGCCAAAAAGGCGACCCGGCATTTCCCTTCCCTCTCGTCCGTAGGCGAATCCGCCCGGTTCTCGGTGTTGCTTTCGGTGGTTGTTTTGCCAGCGTTAAACCCCGGGCAAAGCCGGGCCGGCGGCGACCCCGGTCCCGCCGCGGGGCCCGATCCTTTGCCGCAGGTCTGGGGTTTTTTTTCCCTTCTCCCTTTCGCGCCGGAGCTCGGCTCGGCGGCTGTTTCCGAGCGGGGCCAGGGGGATGCGGGTTTCCCCGCCTTGCTTTGGTCAGACATCTGTGGAGCTGATTTTTTTTTTTCTAATGTGCCCCGACTCGTCTCCTTTCTATATGTCAGATGAAGGGGTTGTAACAAAAACGCGATGCTCTCTGCGTATTTACTTCGCGGCGGTTTTCCATGTGTGCGCAGTCCGGGCGAGGCGGAAAACGGGGGTTTCTCCTTGGGTTTACTGGGGCGGGATAAAACGATCCTGCCCCGGAATATGCCCGTCGGGGCCGCAGCGGGGGGGGGGGGATAATTTCTTTCTGTGCTTTCGCTTAACCTAGCCCGTGTTAAGCAGAGCGGGTCCCGAGGAAGGAAGCGAGTGGCCCTTCCCTCGCCGGCCGGGCTCCGACCCGCCGGCTGCGGGGTGCGGGACCCCGGCCCGGCCGGCCCCGCTGCACCGCCTGCTCGGCCCTCGCCTCCTGCCTCCTCCCCTGGCACCTTCTGCTTTCTATTACTGCCGATTTGGAGAATTAGGAAAGGTCAAGATCTTATTCCTTTCTCCGGTAGCTTTTTGGTTTTCTCTTTCTAGTTCCTCGCAGCCCCGAACAAAAATAAATCAACCTGGATTATAGAAACCACCTTTAGACATCAAGAGCATCTTTTCCAAAAGCTCGGCCCTTCCTCCGGGACTGCCCTAGCCCTTTCCTGTGACTGCACAGAAACTCCCGTTTTCACGGTGGATTTAGGTTTTAATAATAACGCCCGGTGTCCCTGTGCCCCAGTGCCCGACCTGAAAACATTTTCCTGCCTCGTAACTTTGGAAAATAACTGCCCTCCAGCATCTTCTTTCCCTCCCCATCTCCCTTTTGTTTCTTTCCTTTCCCGGCACAGAAAGTCGAGCAACGAGGTTTTAAAAAAAAAATCCCATTTTCCGATCTGGGGAGGGCGGGAGGAGCTGTCGCAGCCGACTCAGCCGCAGGAAAATTGCCTTGGAAATTAAGTTGGTGCTTTTGAAATCCTCCTCGAGATGTTCGCGGTAGGTCAGGGCCCTGCACTCGCCCCTCCGTCTGTCTGTCGGGCGAGGAGAGGGGCCGGGGCTCCGTGCTCTCCCCTTGCCTCCCGGAGCACGGCTCGTCTTTCCTTCCTCCTTCTCTTCCTCGCCTTTTCTTTCTCGTCCTCTCTTTTTTCTTTTTTCTTTCTCTTTTCTCACTCTCCCCCTCTTCTTTCTTCTTTCTTTCTTCCCTTCTTTCCTTCTTTCTATCTCTCTTTCTCTCTTTCTTTCWTTCTCTTTCTTTCTTTCTCTTTTTCTCTCTTTCACTCTTCTATTTACCTGTTTCCTTGTCCCTTTCTCCCTCTTCCCTCTTCCTTTTAATCTCTTTTTTTCTCTCCCCTCCCCTCTTTCTATCTTTCTGTATTTTGCTTTTCCTCTCTTTCTCCCTCTTTCCCTCTTTCTTTTTCTCTCTCTGTTCCCCTCCTCTCTTTCTCTCCCTTCTCCTCTTTTTTTCTCTCTCTCTCTCTCTCTTCTCATTTTTATTTTCTCTCCCTTTTGCTTTTTAATCTTTCTCCCTCTTTTCCTCTTTCCTTTTCTCTCTCTTGCTCTTTTTCTCTTTCTCCTGCTTTTAATATTTCTTTTTTCCTCCCTCTTTCTCTCTCTGTCGGTCTCTCCAGTCTCACCCGCTTCGTCTCGGGTTCATCGAGGGCCACTTTCCCGCTCTCTCCGGGAGGTTTCCAGCTCTGTCCACCCCCGGGAATCTCTCGCCCGGCCGCAGCGGGGGGGTCTGCCCTCCTTTGAACCAGGGGAGACAGCGGCGGGCCTCCCCCGGGCTCAGCGGTTCCCCTGCCTGCGCCTGGTGAGCTGCGGGGCAGCTCAGGGCGCCTTTCCCGGAGYCCAGCACCCCGGCCGGCAGTACGGCGGCCCCGGGAGCACATCCCCGTACACCCCCTTTTCACCGGCCCGTCGGTGCGTTTACCGGGGGGTCCGTGCGGGAGGCGGCGTCCCCGGCCCAGGCGGGGTTGCAGGGGCGAGCGTGTGCCCGTCCCCGCTTCCCCCGGGCTCGGACGGGGCCCGGCGCCCGTGCGGGGCCAGTTCGCACTTTATTATTTTATTAAATAAGATGCAACTTGGCGCCCCAAGCCCGTGGCAGCAACAGGTGACGCTGCGATCCGGGACGGGAGAAAAAACACTCGCGGCAGGGGCTGATCGCGCGTTTCCAACCCTTCCTCATCATTCAAATGCTAATGATCTCCTCGGGTGGACGGTACCGGGATGCGCCCGCCCGCCGCCCGGGAAGAGGCTCTCCCGCCCGGCCCGGGGCTGGGCAGCCGGTACCGAGCAGCCCGGAGCCCGGCGGCCTTTCCCAGCCGCGGGCAGGCGGGATGCCTCGCTTCCTAACCGCCCTGGCTGCCCGCATCCCTCCTCCTGGGATGCGGATAAATGAGATATATGGATATGGAGTGAATTGTAGTCGTTCATGTCTCCGTGTGCCAAAGCAGGTCTCGTAAACCCGAATTAAAACCTGCAAGGGAGATTATCTCCCCGTTGAGAGGTCGGGCGGGAGCCCGAAGGGGTGTAATGGGTTTGTGTGTCGGGTCCTATAGGGGAGGCTTCGTGTCGGTGCCTCGGGATCTTTCTAATTACAGATTTGGTGGTGTTTCTCCCAGCCCCCGATCCTTTCTGGGTTTCGAGGGTCGGGCTCCATGTCGCAGGGTGGCAGAGAAGCGCTTTTCGGGGCCGTCCTTGTCCGTTTCGATCAGATTTCGATTTCCCCGCTTTAACTCGCCTTTTAAGTGAAATTACATTCCTCTTTCGTTAGTACCGGGGTTTTGAAACGGGTTAAACCAACAGCGGCGATTCCTTTCACTCTCGCAAAAATTCCCAGATACTCCGCTTTTCCCTGCCGACGGAGGCGAGCGGAGAGTCCTCGGAAAGTCCGTGCAACCTGAATGAGCCCCCGCTCCCCCCCCAAATCACTCCTCAGCAGTGAGAGCCGTCTGCGGGGCACACGATAGCCTTTAATTCCAGCCGGACTCCCTGCAAAATCCGTGGGAATTTTTCCCCCACCCGGACGACATTACCTGGGGTGCCCCCCGTGGCGTCTCCCCCATCAGCCCTGGGCAGACGGAGAGGTGGGGGGACACAGGACAAGACCCCGGGTGTGGGAAACCCTACACCCGGGTCGGAGCGGAGCCGTGCTAGGGGCACCCCCGGCCGCAGCTCAGCCGCGGCAGGCCGGACCCCCGGCGGGCCGGGGACGGAGGGGCCGCCGCTGTCGCTTTAAATTTAAACAAAGTAAGTGGAGAAGGAAAAACTTCTCCCGTCTGGGGATGGGGCCAAAAAATGCCAGGGTCCAGCCAGACGGACCCCCCTCGCCTCGGACCGCGGCTCCCCCTCCGCGTCGGGTCCCGGCAGGGTGCGTGGGGGCGAGGGGAGGGAGATGTGGAGCGGCTGGCGGGGCAGTGCTGGCCCCCCCCTCCCGCCTGCAGCGCTCCTTGATCTCCTCTTCCCAGGAGAGAGACGTGGCCGCAAAATAGAGGCAACAAAAGGAGCGGCCAGGGCTCGGCCGAGAGCCGGGGCCGGGAGCAGGGCCGGGCGGCAGGGCGTCCTCCGAGCCGGCGCGGGGTGCAGCGCCGAGCACCCACTGCTGGCCCGGGGGGGATGTGGGGGGCAACCCCCTCCCTAGGCGAGCAGGGTCTCCCAGCGACGCTTTCCTGGATCTGTGCCCCCCAAACGCACCTTCCCACCGCTAACCCCCCGAGATTTTACTGGAGTTATTTCTGAAATGCCCTTTCCTCTCCCCCCCCCCCGCCTTTTTTTTTCTTTTTTTCTTTTTCCTATTTAATTACTTCTCTTGCAAAACCCGAGGCCGCTGCCACCTAACGCGGATCCCGGCACTGAAATCCACGTCTCCTCTGTGACTTACAACCCAAATCCCAGTCCCATGACCTTTCTCTTCCCCCACCCGCCCCGGGTCCCCCACCCTCGGTCATGTGGGACACGAGTAAATTTATCCACCCTGGTGGAAAGGCCTCCGTTCTGCAGTTGCTCCGGAGAAGCCCGACACGTCCGAGGAGTATAATTTCGTTTTCCCACCTTTCCCTCTCTCTTACCCTCTTCTTTTTAATTCGGTTTTAATTTCATTTTCTCCCCTGCCCCACAACGCTCCCATCTCCTCTCGGGCATGCTCCTACTCTGTTTATCTCTTTCAATAAGCCCCTGCCAAGAGGATCACTTCAGAGGGACGTTTCTGCTGGCTCTTGAGCTCAGGAGATCGTCGAAAAGGGCATTTCTGGCCTCCCGGGAGCTGCGGCGAGCTGAGCCCCGGCTGCGTCCCCGGCAGCCTCCCCTCGCCCCGGGGCTCCCCTCCCGCCGCACCGCGGAGGGTCCCACACCCGCTGTGCTCTGCCCCAAGGAGCTGGAGTTGTGGCTGGGGGCCGGGACCCCCCCTTAGCCCTGCGGGAGGGGACACCCACCCACGGCCGCCTCTCCGTCTCTCCTGCGGCTCCGGCCGGTCCTTACCCCCCATCCCGGCCGCTCTTCCCCGCCCCAGCTCCTGGGGGGAGACCGCACCCTCGGGTCCCCTCGGGGAACAGCGACTGGCGAAACCGCCCACCCCGGGTGCCCCCCCCCTCGCCCAGCGCAAGTGTGTTTTCCAGCTGCAGCTGGAGGTGGGGAACCTGTGGCCAGGCTGCAGGGGGGTCGCCCCGTCCCCCCCTCCCCTTCTCTGCTGAGAGGTGGGTGGCATTAGGAATAGGGTGCCCCCCCCTCCCGGGGGCAGCACGGCAGCTGCAGAGGTTTTGTGCAGGGGAGGCAGCTCCGGAGGGTCGTGCAACCCCCCAGGGAGGCTGAGGCCAAGCGGTGCCCCCCAGACCCTGCATCCCCGGAGCTCCGGGCCCCGCCGTCCCTGTCGCAGCGCGCCTCGGCCCCGTCCCCGCCCGCGACGGGCGCTCCGATTGGGGTGCCCGGAGCCCCCTCCCCGTCTGACCCGGGGCGCTTGGCGGATGCTCGGCGTGGACGGCCCGGTGCGGGTGCCGGTGCCGGAGCCGGTGCCGCCACCTCCGCCGTCGGGGCCGGCTGGAGGAAGCCGCTCCGCCGCCGCAAACCGCGTGTGAACCGGCTGCGGGCGGCTCCGGTTCGGGTTGTGCCGAATCCCCCCTTTTTTTTGGGGCGCTGCCAGCCGTGGGCATGCTCCGGGTTCTGCTCGGAGTGGGGATTTACCCCAACCGCAGGCAGGTGTCGGGCACATTTTGGTGGAGGAAATGAAACCACGGCTCTGAGCGGAGCCGTCTGGTCTTTCCCCTCCGTCCTTGCCCGTTAAACTCCTGCCCACGGGCTCCCGTGGAAAAAAAAAATGCGAGAAATTGATAGAAACGGCTCGTTTCCCGGCCCCGCTCAGAGATCGAGAAAGATATTCGGGAAAGCGTCGCTGAAATCCCGGAGAGCCCGATTTCAGGCGGTGCTATCGGCTGCCGGCGACGAAAGACGGGCAGTACGTTCTCCCATATGGAAAATACACACATTGGAGCCCACCGCCAGATCCAGCTGATATTATAGTCGATATTCCCAGAATTTTCCTTTTGCTTTTGCACAGTGTTCTCTGGACGCGTTTTTTTATGTGCCCAGGACAGAACAGATGGGAAATATTCATCGAGAGGGAAGGGTGTCTTGTGATAATAGGAAACACGGGTTCTTTTTTTAAACATCTTTTCTCGCCCCAAATTTCGAGGGGAAAAATAAAAATGCGGGAAAGCAGCGTGGCAGCGCCGGTGAGAAATAATAAAGGAAAATCAATCGGAAACGAACGTTTCCCCGAAAACTGAGTGGCGAAAAATKGATTTCCAGCGCGGGGCCGGGCCGAGGGAGAGGGTCTCACCGCCCAACCCGCAGGTTATAAAGCCTCGGCGGGGGCTTTATAACCCACAGGTTTGTACCGTTTTTCCCTCTCCCGGCGAGCGCTCGGGACAGGGATCGACCCCCGCTCCTTCCCGCTCCCAAATCCCGGCCGCCCGCGCCCCTTTCCCGCGGGCGGGAGCGCGCTCCGCTCCCCGCTCCCCCCCGGCTGGAAACTGACCAGAATTGGTCAATTTCACCTTCCGCAAGAGCGGGGGGCGGCTCCGCGCTGCTCCCGCAGCGTTTCGGTTGTTTGCCCTCGGCCGCTTTCCCCGGGAAGGTTTAAGTAAACCAACACCCCCCCACACATACACTTTGTTTGCATCTGGGTACTGGTGTTATTTGCCGGGCTGCCCCGACGGGAAAGGTGCGGGGTTTTGCCGGGCTGCTGCCGGTTTTTAAGGAGGGAGAGGCACGGAGGGAGGGAGGGCTGTGCTCGGGAGTGTGGGGGGGTGGCGGCTGCCGCCTCTATTTTAATGTCATTATAGTTGCCGTGGCAACCCATTGGATCACTCCTCCTGGAATGAACCTTGTGACAATGGTTGGTTTCAGAGAAATCGGTAAATGTGCAACCGAAGGACACAGCTACATTACCGCGAACAACAGCGAGGGTTTAACATGTGACCCTTCCAATTACACTGATGATACCTCGGTGCAGCTGCCTCCGCCGCGCTGCGAAGATGTGGCTGTTTGGGGGGGCTTGGGGAGGGGTCCCGGGGCTGTTTGTGGGCACAGCCTGGTGGGGATGGGGCCGCAGCCGGCACGCCTCTGCCCTCCCGGGGAGCCCTAAGAGGGGAACAGCGTGTCTATACCGGGATCGCGAATGTGGTTCCAACCCCTCCAAAAAAGAAGAAAGGAAGAAAAAGCTTCTGCTGGGGAACGTGGAGGGAGCTGAACATGCGGAGGGGCGGTGGCTGCGGGGCTGGGGAATAAGGACCTGCCTGGGGGGTGGGCAGGGACCCCCCCGCCCCGGCCCGCCGTCCCCGGAGCACACAGTACCGGCGGCACGTCTCTGGCACGGCTGCAGGGAGGAACGAACAAAATCCGCCCCCTCCCCGCAAAAAAAGTAGTTTGAAGCCTTAAAATATGGTTCAGAGAATTACAAGTAATCAGAGCTGCGGGGGTCAGCAGTGCAAACTTTTTAAGACTAATGTTTATTTAGAAAAGTGAGTGGTGTCTGCGTTGCTTTTCTAGTGCCCCAGCACAAAAGTCCTAATGGCTTTTGCAGACTTTCCATAACAAACTCCTGCACAGGGCGCGGGGACCACCGCCGAAAGCAACCCCGAGCCGCCCCCTTTCAAAGGGAGCTTTGGCACAGGGTTTTAAACCAACCCCCCCGGCTTTCCATGAATCAGTGACAATATTTTCGGCACCCCCTCCCCAATTTTGCCCCGCTTTCGCGTTTGTTTGGTGTCACCCGAACCCTCGATAATACTGGGGAGGAGAAATCGGGGGATGGGGACGGCGATTTCCCCCCCTCCCCAGCCCCGTTCAGCCCCGGATGGCTGCGGTCCTGAAAGCAACGCGGGGGTTCAGCCGAGCTGGAAACCTCGTTAGGAAGAACCCGGGGGCAGAGGCAGGAACCGGTGCGGGGCAGGCTGGCTGGTGTCCATCGGGGAGGCATCGCTGGCAAACCCATTCCCCCCGTCTCACACCCTCCCCGTTGCCACCCTCCAGCTGTTCTCCCGGGAGCCCAGCCGACCACCAGTCCCTCTGCAGTTTTGAGGGTCTCTGCTGAGCCCACCCCAACATTCGGGGGATTTGACTCCCCTTGCAGAGACTCAAGTCTCCATCTCGGGATGCTCCTTTTGTTCCCAGGACTGGAGGAATAAACGCAGCAACCCCTAAAACCTTGCACACCTTTTGGGGCAGCCCCGCCTCGACTTTAAACAGGAGGTGAATCCAGGGGAAACCCAGACCTGGGATCCCATTGGAAACCAGCAACACCAGTGCTAGGTGCCTCGTAGCAGGGCTGGGAGAACTCAGCTGGGTTTAATTCCTCCCCACGTCACCCCCCTGCCCTTGACAGGTGGCAGGAGCCGGGAGGGCTGAGCAGGGCAGGGGGCTCATCTCCCCTTCCAGCAAAGCACAGCAATTGCAGCTTGGATGTGGACTGCAACCAGCAGCAAACTCACTGCCTTCCCAGGGGCCCCAAGGGGAGGGCAGAGGTATTGGGGCTGCTCAGGAGAGTGCCTGTGCTTACCCCCTCTCCCTGATCTGTGTGACAAACAGCTCTAGGAGCTTTCTATTTACTCTCTTTCGAAACACAGACCCTCTTACTAGCCGTGAGCCCAGCTGGCAGAAGATCGTGTGCTGCTGAAATCCTCCTGTTCCTGGCAAAGGTGAGACCAGATCTAACTCACCCCCTAATCTGTGGGGGCTCACTGGCCACGCTGGGATACCCCAGCCCCTTTCCCATCCTCTGCAGGTCTTGGCAGATTTGAGCGTGCCACAGCAGAGGGACAGGGTTAGCCTGGCTGTGCTGGGTGAGCAGGTCTGGGGGGGCTGCATCCCCTCGTGTGTCCCCGGGGGATCCTGCTTAGCAGAGCACCAGCTGGGAAAGGGCTGGGTGGTGGAGCCATGGAGAGTGGAGACCTGGAGAGCGCCCCATCTCTGGACAGGGGGCACGAGGCTACTGACCCCCCCTCTGTGTGTTGGGTCCCCAGTATGGGTGCACTGGGGAGCCCCCGGTGTGGCTGGGATCAGCCCTGGGGTCTGACGCCTTGTCCCCTCTCCCGTCATTAGGGTTCACAGCTCATCATCGGGGTGCCTGGGGAGGCTCTGCAGTGGGACAGTGCAGGAGAGAAACAGGGTGGGGGAGAGGAATGGGGTTGAAGGGGGAGAGAAAGGGGCTGGATCCTGCTCCCTTTCCAGCCAAGTGACTGCCTTGTCCTGCTCCTGGGAAGGTGAGCTTGGTTTAACCCCTTCTTTGGTCTGTGTAGGGACAAAAACGTAGCTCAAACCCGAGAAGGCTGAACCAAGCAACGGCAGCTGAAGGTGCCTCTGGAAACACACACACACCCCTGAGGCCTGATCCTGCCTTCCCCTGGCCAACTCAAGCTCAGGTGTTCAACTCTGTCAGGACCAGGTCCAGGGCTGAGGATGCAGCCGGTGCTGCAAGGCCAAGCGTGGCGGAACGAGGACATCAGTATTTATAAACTGCTGAAATGTGCCTGACACTTGAGGGAAGATCCTCTTTGCTCCCTCAAGGGCTTTCATTTGAAGGGCTTGACTCTGCCTTCCAAGAAGTTGATAAGACCTTCTGGCTCCCATTATCTCCCTGAGGGCCCTGCATCGCCTTCCTCACCGTGTGCTGAAGCACCCAGATCATGTCACTGTAATTGCTTGGGGAATGAAGGGTCCCCGGGCAGGACCTGACACCTCTCTTCGGGGTTTGGCCTCCTGGTGCAAAGCCAGGCTGTGGGAAGGGGCTGGGTGGCACCAGCCCTTTGCTGTTCTGCATCCCTCCACCCCCCTTACAAAGCACAAATGCTGGGAATGCCGTTCAGCTCCAAATTGGGAACATTTGGGCTGAAATCTTTTGAATGCATTTGAAAAGGGGAAGCAGGGAGGGAGGGTGGGGAGAGGGACATGGGAAGGGGAAAGAGCTACAGCCTTGCTGGCATGAAGTTGATTTGTCTGGATTCTGTCCCTTTGTGGCTGTCATCCGTCACTGTACCCAGGAGATGCTACAAACCATGTGCAGATGAGGCTCAGCCATGCGAGAAGCATTCCCACATCAGGTATCGTGACACTGCACCCACCTTGCCTTGCCCCCACCTTGCCTTGCCCCCCAGTTTAAATCAAAGCTGTACTTCTCCCTGGCAGGGAAGGGGTGGGAATTTCAAAGAGCTCCTCCTGCACCTGTGTCCCGCTCCCCAGAACCTTGCTGGGGCAGAGAGGTGTGTGTGTGACTGTGGGTGACGGTGGGTGACAGTGTGGATGCCAATGGGTGGCGCAGGGAGGCCTGGGGCCAGTGGAGCAAATCTCCTCCATGCCCCGGGGGCTGGGGCCAGCCTGATGCTCCAGCGAGGCTTTTCATCTGCCTCTGTGATGTCAGCAGAGCACAAAGGCAGGGGAGAGGTGAACCCCTCTGTTAATACATGTGTTTTAAATAACCGATATTTTTATTTCTTCCCTTTGGTGCGGTGGGCTTGGCACACATCTTTGTTTGCACAATTGTCCTGCCTATGTGTTCTGTTGCCCATGTAAGGAGAAAAAGATCCTGTGCGTGATCTGGAGGTGTGCTTTGCTGGTTCTGACATGTAAATATTAATCAAGAAACAACACTGAAGAGACAAAAAAACCTCTCCTACCCTTGAACCCCTTCAGATCCCTTTATTGTCCTGGCAGTTGTTGCACTTGGACTGGCTTTTTGCTTTCTCCTCTCAGAGCGGCTGGCTCCAGCAACGGTCCCCAGATTCCTCAGCTACGTCCTACTGAGGGAAAACATTTATTGAAGTTTTGAGATTATTGGGGAAATACATATTTCTGCTTCTTTTCCAAACTCCACTGACATCTTTTCTAAGCCAGCCCTGCATGTCAGCGCGGGGGCAGGAGAGGTATCCTCTTGCTCTCCTCTCGAAGCCGCTGCCTTCCGTGTGAACTTAAAGTACCCAGAAACGCCACGGACAGGGATTCCTACTGTCTCCATGTGCTCCATTAGTGGGCAATAGTGGTGAGTATGCGTGTAGTTTATTTTCCTCCATAAAGCTGCACTTCAGCTCACTCACACCTCTGAAGAAACAGGAGGTATGGACACACACATCCAGCTCCTCAGATAACCACGTTTCAGATGACCTTTGCCGAAGCAGCATCAATGCCTTGGTGCTGCACGGGACGAAGCAGAAGAGTGGGTGCTATGGAAAGCAAAGAGGTCAGAGAAAGACAAAAGGGCTGGCATAAAGCTCCCCTTGCCTTGTGAGCACACATGACTGCGACTGAACTGTGGGTACGCACGTGGGGTTGGGCCATGTCCTTGACTGGGGCATCCCTCATCATTCCTCCCCCATGATCGTGTGAGCTGGCAGGACCCGCTGCCTGGTGTTGCCTGTGAGCACTGTATGTGCCCAGCGCTCGCCTCCTGCCTCCCAGCACCCCAGCCCAGGGTCAGGGTGCTCAGCACCCGCAGGGAAGCACCCTTGCCAGCACGGGGGGTGGTGTTTTAAAACAGCAGCAGAGTGCTTGCTCCAGTCATTCCTACTGCAGGCTCTGCTCTGTGTGTGCACTTGTGTGTATGTGCAGGTGTGTGTGCAGGTGTGTAGGTGTGTGTGCGCACACGGGGGGGTGTGTGCTTGTGTGTGCAGGGGTGTGCAGGTGTGTATGTGTCTGTGCACAGGTGTGCATGTGCGCAGGTGTGTGTGCGTGTGTGCAGGTCTATGTGCGTGTGTGCAGGTCTGTATGTGCGTGTGTGTGCACAGGTGTGTATGTGCGTGCGTGTGTGCAGGTGTGTGTGCGTGTGCGCAGGTGTGTGTGCAGGTGTGTATGTGCGTGCGTGTGTGCAGGTCTGTATGTGCGTGTGTGCAGGTGTGTATGTGCCTGTGTGCATGCGGGGAGCTCTCCCTTGGCAGCGCAACGGGACAGCAAAGTGTAAAACGCTCCTATTCTGGCTTGGTGGATAAATTGTCTACAAAGGGCTCTTCAACCTGAACACACACCGCAAAGGTGCATGGCACTTCTCCGGGCGAAAAATGGCTGGAGCTGAGTCACCGCGCTGCTGAGAAGCATCCCACCTCTGCCTGTCAAGGGAAGGGGGCTTGCATTTTACCTCAGAGACAGCTTTTATTAATGAATTCCTGAGATCACTGTGGGATCAGGGGCACAGGAAAGATGAGGAAGGGGCAAATAGGGATGAAATGCTCAGGCTCTGCGTCTGTGGGTCAGACGCAATGCTCACAGCAATAAGCAGATCTATAAGTGATGCTGGTCCCTTTCCAGTTTCCATCCCAAGAGCTGGGGCTGGGACCTGGGGGAGAGGGCACAGGCAGGTGCCTGGTGAAAGGACCAGGCAGCCTGTTTCACATGAAGAAGAAGGAATACCTTATAGCACCCTGTAAAACTCACTCTGCTGTGACTCTCACTCTGCTGGCAGCTTCTCAGTTGGTAACTACTAAGTGCTCGAGTTTGGATGTGGCTTTTAGCTTCAGATGTCCTTGAAGCTTCGGCTGCTAGAGGTTGGCAGGGTGCAGTGGGGAAAGGATCGCTCTGTGCTCACTGTTTCTGATATTTTCTTTCTAAGCATCCATCCCCAGCCACTGCTGGAGAGGAGATACTGGAGCTTTGGATGAAATCCCACAAATTTTCATGGAAGCAGAACGGCAGGAAGGCAAACAGGAAAGAAGAGAAGTAATATACTATTCTCGGGGGCACTGGTTGCATTTCTCTGCTTGCTTTGCTGTGTTGTTTCCTTTTCCTCCAGCCACATACTACGGGATTATGGCAAATGAATTAAGGGATTAAATCATAAGGGAGATTAGGATCATGCTGATTTAGAAGCAGAAGCCCAGATGGGTTTATTGAACTCTAGATGATGCAAGAGCATCTTGGGAAGTGCTGTGGATGTCGGTCACAGGATAATTTAGGTTGGAAGGAACCTCTGAATGTCTCTGGTCCAACACCCCTCAAAGCAGAGCCAACTTAGATCAGGTTGCCCAGGGCTTTGTCCAGCCAAATTTTGAATGTCTCCAAGGATGGAGATTCCCCCACCTCTCTGTTCCCCTGTGTTTAACCATCCTCAGGGTGAATTTTTCCCCTGATATCTAATCAAAGCTTTCCCTTCTGCAACTTGTGTTCTATTACCTCTCCTTCTATCACTGTGCACCTTGGGTGGATGTCCAGGTGCATTAGGGACCTTATTCAGGCCCTCTTGTACCTGCCTTGTAAGCCAGATTGTTGGGCACAAGCTTCAGAGACAGTCCCAGCTTAGACAGCAGGTTCTGGACCTCCCGAGCCCCTTGGACTTTCCCCATGTGAGCAGGCCTGGATGGGAGGTCTCACCTCTCCATGGTGCATCAGTACTGCTGTTGAATCCGTCTCACCTGTATAAGGACAGGGTGAGGATTTGCTATTGCTATGACTGGAGACACCCCAAAAAACGTCCAAAGATTGCTCCCACAACCCATTTTCAGGGTCATCCAAGAGATGGTGGGTCTGGGGGAAAAGGACATACAGGGGCCTTTGGTCTGCTGCATCCACCTGGGGAAACAAAGGCACGGATAAAAAAGATCACCTGCCCACCTTCATTGCTGGTGACTGAGCTGAGCAATTCCTTCTCCCCAGTGCCCTGAGCACTCCTCCGTGCTGCCTGGGGTCACATAGCATGAGGCCAAGCTCAGCCACGGCTTTTGGTGACAGGCTCACAGGTGGGCAGACCTCTTTCAGTATATTTTGGCAGCTGGGAATCATCTCAGTGAAAGATGGAGCTGTGACACGTTTGGCTGTACCTTGGAAAAGAGAAGAGAAGGGAAGAGAAGAGAAGAGAAAAGAAAAGAAAAGAAAAAGAAAAGAAAAAGAAAAAAAAAAAAACAGAAAAGAAGGAAAAGAAGTTGTCTACAACATCCCAGCCTGTCTCCACCACTGGGAATGGATGTGAGGGCTTGTTCAGGGAGGAGGTAGCCTGGCCCTGTGCAGCGAGGAAGGGAGAGGCAGAAGTCGTGAAACAGGGCTCTGTTTGGATGCAAATTCGATTTGCATGGTTAAAACTTGTTGATCCTATACAAGGTTTTCCTGGCTGGGAGCTGAACTTGGTTCCACAGCCAAGCTTTTTTCTTTTCCAGAGTGTTCAGCATAAATCAGACTTTCACAGCCGCCTTTGAGTGGAAGGAGCAAGAAATCACGTTTTGTCTCCTGTCCAGGAGCTCTGGGAGAAAGGAGCTGTCAGGAACCAGCCCAGATCCTCTGACACGTGCTCTGTGCATCCTCACTGCCTGGCTCTGCCTTCCCCCATCTGGTGTAACGGCTCCATCAGCTCCCGTGCGCTGCCTTCCCCAGCCGAGATTCCAGCCAGGCTGCTGATATCCAGGTTGAGCTGTGCCCCAAGCAAGGGACACCATAACACCTTTCGGGCTGGGTTATGCTCTCCCCTGCCTCTCACCCAAGCCATTAAGTGGGTTTTAACACAGACGCAGATCTGGCGTGGTGCCCTGCTGAGACAACTTACACCCCCCTGGTGTCATATCTTTAGGCTCTTTTTTTCTCTAGAGGATTGGCCCAGGGAAGTCACCCTTCCACGTGCTTTTCTAACTGTCCTGTCACTAGTCTCACTAGGAATTATTTTCCTAATATCTAGGTAGAATTTCCCTTGCCGTGCCTTGTCTCCCATGTACCTCCAGAAAGAGTGTGACTCCATTTTCTCTATAACCACCCGTTAGCCTTCTCCTCTGGCCGAACAAGCCCTCCACATCTTCCAATTTGGCTAAGTACTGCTAATTTTTCTTGTACTGCTTCATAAGCATTTGAGGGAGAGTTCCCACAAACACTACATGGGGCACCTATGCCCGAGCATCTCCCAGCATGTAGGGAGGGCTTTGGTGGAGGTGGCTGCAGAAATCCTACCAGCACCTGCAGTGAAGCYGAGCAAGGGACCAGAAGTTCCATCGCTGATCCTGTTGAAACAGAGAGTTAAAGCCTCTCTGCTGGAGCCATTCCCTGCTAGTGAGATCCATGCAGTCCATTAAAATTAGGGATCTTATTATGGGCTATATAAAAAAGGTAAAGAGGAAATGAGAACCTTATGAAGGGTTTCTCATGTGCAGATGGCAAGGGCATCTGAGGCCAAGAAAGCCTCTCCAACAGGCTTTTTCCAAACAGAACTGCTGACTTTGCAGGTTTTCCCCTCTTTCAAAAAGACATAAATAGATGCAGGACTATCTTTTCTGCACAGCCCACCCCTCCTGACCAGCCACACTGTCCTTGGGATGGAGAAACAGACCCTAAACATGTGTCATGCTCTCAGGAGCATGGTCTCCTTTCCTCCTAGCACCAAATTCAGCCTTTAAATGCACTTTTAGGTCATACTCAGTTCTCTCCCAAACCCGAAGGAGCTGAGTGTGTTTGCCGCCTCCCCCAGCCTCGTTGAGGACCGGTGAGACATCCTCTGTCCATCAGCACAGAGGAGCTATTTGAGTCTATTGAGTAGCATCAGGAGCACTGAGAGCCAGCCAAAACTGGGAACTCAGCCTTCCAGCAGTGGCACTGGGCCACTGCTCTGCCTCTGTTTCAAGACAGCAAAAACCAGGGACCTCAAATATGAGATGGACTGTAGCAGAACCAGAGACCCTGGGAGTCTGGGCATCCATTTGCTTGCTATGACCACCTGCTGGGACATTTGTTCCCTTTCTCCTCCTGTCCCCACCCACCGTGTGTGGCTGTGCTGTCACATGGCAGTGCCAGAGTGGGAGGAGGTCCCAGAGCTGCTCTCTGAACCTGTAGGATCCTGTGGGACCCCTTGGCCACCCCCTTGGGTCCTGCCGGGACCCCAAAGGGACTGCAGAGGCTGGAAGTGTCCCTGGAGCATGATCCTTATTTATACAGAAGTATAATCTCTCTATAGAGCTGTAGGGGAGTGATTTTTGTCCCCCTGTGCAGGCTAAGAGCTGAAGCACAGTGACACTAAGTGACACGACCAAGGTTGTGCAGACAACCTGTGGCGGAGCAAGAACGGCAGCCCAGTGGTGTTGTGAGCCCTCGTCACCGCTGCTCGTCACCGCTGCTTGGTGGCAGAGCTCTGGCTGCCTCGCCTCGCCAGCTGCCCAGCCAGCCAGCCCGCTCCTTTCTCCTTCAGACTCTTAAAATAAGACTCGCAAAGGCTCGAGCGTGGTTTCGTTTTCACTAATAAATCCCTGCTTGCACTTGAAGCTGCTGCGCCTTTTAAAACATTATCCGTGGCTCTGATTACACTCCTGATGAAAGCAGGCATGGCCCTATTAGTTTTCATGGCAAACAGCACTGCCACGTCTTGCTATCCTTTACGCACTCAGTGTAACCCAAGTTTCACAGGAAAGGGAGGGGGCAAAAAAGGCATCTTGTAAAGGCAGTGTCTGTCTCCACCTTCACTTCAGACTGAGGACATTACACACTTGAAATCCCCCCCTAGAAACAGCTTTGATTAGTCCATGCCATTTTTTTAACTGGTTTTTTTTTTTTAATTATTTTTTAAACTGCTACCAACAATTAACTCCTGCTCTGCAGCTCCAACCCGATGCCTCTGCCTCTCCAGCCCCTGCAAGGGGCTGCACTAAGGGGTGGTAATGGGCATGGGGTGGGGAGAAGGGAAACAGGAGCCACTTAAGCAGTGATGAGCGATAGCTGCTCTGTAGTGGTGTCTCCTCTTCATGGCTCAGAGAGGAGGTGGATTTTGGGCAGAGTTAAGTGCCCACAGCCAACCAGTGTGAAAAACCCACCCCATGGCAACAGGTTTGCTCTGGGTCATTAATCCAGATATGCAGATGGGTAAACTGAGGCACAAAGGGGTTAATGTTCTCTAGTGGGAGAGGATGGGGGGAGAAGGGGAGCTCTGTTCCAAAGCTGCCGAGGTGAGCTTTTCAAACTCCTCCAGCTTTGTTCTGTCCCTTAGGCAATGCTTGGAGAGCTTTTTGGAAATGGGTTTGCAGCGAAAGCAGAGAGACTGTGCTCAAACAGGCCTGCAGGCACCATGCACAGGGATGTGGGACCGTGGCAGCAAGGAAAGGAAAGGAAAGATAAATAGATAAATAGATAAATACATAAATAGGAAAAGGGAAGGGAAGGGAAGGGAA
>JAYKAV010003376.1:48152-89355 GCA_035582835.1 Phoebastria nigripes
GGAAGGAAGGGAAAGGAAAGGGGAGGAGAGGGGAGGGGAGGGGAGGGAAAAGAGAGACAGAAGGAGAAAGATAGTAAGAAAAAGAAAAAGAGAAAGATAAAAAGAGAAAAAGGGCAAGAATAAGGAGGAAGGAGGGAAGAAGGTGAGGAAGCCCCTCTGCAGCTTCCAGGAAGCCCCTCTGCAGCTCCCGGGGTGGCCAGGTGCTGGAGGGCTGCGCTCCCCCTCTCCTGCACTGGATCGCGCACCACAACCTGTGTCCAAGCACATTTCCTCCCCTGCAGAAGGGCTGGCTGCCCTGCCCGCCCCAAAACCGAGCCCGGCAGCTGTCAGAGGGGCCGGGTGGCTGAGCTGCTGCCGCAGCCGGGGAAGCGCTGGCTTGGCTTGGCCGCCGCCTGTGCGGAGCAGCCGGGAGAGGGTGGCAGGTGAGTGAGGCACAGTCATTACTACAACAGATGGGAGAGGCATGACATTACATGGCAGGGCTATTATTTACTGAGCGCTCGTGTTTGTCATGGCTGAAGATGACATCTTATTAAGGAGTCATGACACTGGGGGATTTTTTTAAGCCTGGGAGCCAAGAAGGCTAATGATAGCTCTAGGAATAGATGGAGGGTAGTGCTGTTTTCAGGTCGCAGGCAAAGCTGACTAATGTTTCACCAACCCAATTTCTGGGAGATTTCCAGGCTGTGGCACATCTCCCTCCTGCTGTTTAGGGATGGACGCTCCTTGCCGTGGCCTGATCGTTCTGGCTGAGGTGGAAGTGGCGGTCTCGAGAGACCCTGCTGCAAGGGAGCAAAGCCTGAGCTGTGTTACCAAAAAGCTCCCACCTGTACGTAATACCTGTGGACAGCCAAACACCGGTTCTCCTGCAAACAAGGGCATGTGGCAGGGAATGGCTTTTGGACAGGTTTCCCCAAATCCCACCTTGCAGGGGGTTTGGAGGAGGGCTCTCAGGCAGCACAGCAATAGCTGGGGGAGCGTGGGAAGTGGGACCCCGCTGTCAGTGTGGCACTATCACCCCTGTGTAATGCTTGTCAGGACAGCTAGACCAAAAGTGGGGCTGCCTGGCCCATTTTCTTCCCCCTCAGCCTGCCCCAGCACTGTCTCTGCGAGCCTTGCCCTCCTTCGCCTGAAACAAGAGCCGTCTCCCTGCAGCTCCCATGCGCCGGCTCCTTATCGCTGACCCACTCTGTCAGTGCGGATGCTTGACTAATGTTCCCTTGTAAAATGTTGTGTTAAGCACATTCCAGCTGCTGACATTAAATACTTGGGCCAGGGCAGTGCTCACCCTCCGGCGGACGGAGCGCTGAGCCAGCCCCAGCCACACGCCCGATGCTGCTGCAGCCAAAACATTTGCTCTTCTCTGCCCCATCCCCACCTCTCCCCTGCCCTCCCTCCGGCACAGGCAGCGTGGGCAGGGGGGGGAAGGAGGCAGCAGGCAGGACCACGGCTATCTGGCAGATGAAATAATAATTACCCCAGCCGCCTCCCGGCCTCCCTTGCATTCCTCTGTGCTAACAGCTCGGCTTATTTTGTTTTCATCCACAAATATTGACTCGCTGGGTTCTTTTCACCTCGTGCCTATTAAAAAGGCATTGCTCATAGTATTGTTATTGAATTTGTTCTGCAGCTGTGAGAAGCATCCAGCGGCTTCAAGGAATTCACCCGCACCACTAGTGTGGGCCCTGAGGGCTGTGGGCCCTCAATACCCTCCAAAACTGCTTTGCCTGCCGCTGTCCAAGGAACAGGACCCGGGGCTGGCTCAGCAAGAATGTCACCCAGCCTTTCCATCAAGGGGGAGATCAGGATGGTGCTGGGGATGAGGCTGCCAAGATGTGGTCTGCTCTTGGGGGATGCTGCTTTGCTGCTCTGTGCCTCAGTTTCCCTGTTCAGCCGTGTGATTCCTGATCATTTTTGTAACGCACTGTGGTTGTTAATGAAAAGACGTGCCATTTAACAGTCTGATCTTTTGCTGCTGAAGCTTGTCCTTCTATACTCAGTTCAGCTTGAAAATATGGGAGTTGTTTCCAGATGCCTTAGCCTGGCTGGGGCAATAACCAGAAAAATACACCCCTTCGTTTCGCACTGAGCTGAATTATCTGGGTAATTAATGAGCGTGACAGCAACACTCACACAGCCCCAACCCTGGGAGTTTGGGATTGCGGTTGTGGCGGGGGGGTTGATGCCTCTCCCCATGCAGGGTGGGGTTGGGGTGCAGGAGAGGGATGTGCAATCTCTCCCCACTTTCCCCACAGCGTTCAGTCGAGGGCAGGGGCAGCGGGACAGCAGCCTGCTCATGAGGAAACCCCCTGTTTCGGCAGCTGTGCTCAGCTTTGGCATCTCTCCCAGAATAAAATTGACTGGCACCACATTCCCGGGGACTCCCCTCTGTCCCCAGCCATCCCTCCAGGGGAAATCCCAGGGATGCCGGCACTCTGTCAGTGGATCTTACCTGATTCCCAAATCCTGAGACGGGTTGGGAATAGGGAATTGGGACAGGTGAGAAAGGCTGCAGCGTCAGCGGGTACCTGGGGGTGGGTGTCCTCATCAAAACCTCTCCCTGTCCCCTGTGAAGTGTCCTGATAGCCCCTTCTCCATTGGAGGTCTTACAGACGCCTGTTCCCACGGGTGGGCTGGGGTGTGGGCTGGGGTGTGGGCAGCCTTGGGATCCTCTATGAGCACATCTCCTACGGCCTCTGGGGAGGGAAGGAGACAGGGCGGCAGCTCGTTGGGGTGAGGTCTGCACATATAACCAGTGACAGGGCTGCCTCTCCTCCTCCCAGCTGGTCTTGCTCATCCGCAGGACAATTGAGCAGCAAATCTGTGGAAAAGGACTTTCTGTGCTGATCTGATGGACCGACCCTTCCCGTCCTCCGGCAGGACCCTTGGCTCAATTTCTTCACCCCTCTAACCTCCTTCCAGATGCCTTTTTAACCTCCTTCAGCATGAAAAGAACCAGCAGGTGAAATCCCAGCCTGCTGCCCCTGCCTACACTCCAGCGATAGCCACCAGCCAAGCGCGGGGGCTGCTGCCGTCACTGGCAKCGGGCAGAGCTGTGACCCCCTCGGTGCAGGGACGCTCTTTCGGGGGGAGGGATGGGCTGAGTGCTGGCTGCCTGCCCCCTGCCCCATGAGGCCATACCTGCTGCTGCTGTGCCCCGCTCAATCCTCCCACTCGTGGGGCTGCTGCCCTGGGGACCTCCCTGGCCCTGGTGTGGGGACATCAAAGTGTGGCAAGAGATGTTTAACCCTGTAGAGACACCTGGGAGCATTGCCAAGGCTTGGGACATGGTGGCGGGCTCGGCGGGGGAAGAGGTCCATGTGCAGGGGGTCAGCCAGGGTGCATCGGGGACAGCCGCAAAGTCACAGGGACAGACGCAATCCCAAACGCCCTGCGTCGAGCAGGTTGTCTCCCGCCTCGTGATCAGCCTGCAAAAAATAACGCGGCTCCCTCCTTCTCCTAGTGCCTGTTCGCAGAAAGCAAATGTCAGCGTTGCCATGCCTGAGTGTTTATTTTGGCAACGGCCGGGGGCCTGGCCAGCAGGCACGGGGGGACGTGGCAAGGTGGATTAGCCGCCCGGCGGCAGCTCCTACCATGCCCTGTGGAGGACGTGGTATGGCCAGCGGGCACTTTTCTCCTGGCTTCAGGCTGCACYACATTGGTCCATTGTAAATACCAACCGGCCGCAGGGAGGGCATCATGCCGGGCCCTGGTGGCAGCCAAAACCTGGAGGAGAACAAGGACCTGTCTGTGGGTACCACTGAACCCCAGGGTGACCCATCAGGGCACTGGCTCTGGCTGATGCCTGGGGTCATTCCAGGCATAGCAGCCCCACGTCCCTGCCGCGGGGGCGGGAAGAAAATCACCGCCAAGGAGTGTCCTGTTCTCCTGACCTTTGCTCTCCAAATATTTAGGATCCCACAGCGCACAGTCACAGGCCTTGTTCAGCTTCAGCGTGATGCCATTTGCCTCCTGTCTCAGCTGTCCTCAGTAATTCATCTCCAGCTTGCTGAGCCGGGGATGGGGGAAGACACACTCTCACCACTGGGCTCCCCCGGGGTGAGTGCAGGGACTGGAGCACCCTCCCAAGCCCTGTCTGTCCCTTGTTCCCTGGGCCCCGCCTTGTCACAGGCCCATGGTCAGCAGAAATGGAGGGGAGCATCCATGGGAGGGCAGTCCCCTGTCCCTGGCAGGGCTCACTGTTCGCTCCCGTCTGCATCCTTCAAACTGGTGGTGACAAGGGAGAGTCCAGGCATGGTCAGCAGACCAAATGACTTTGCATTAGGGAAGGTGCTGGGAGAGTGCGTTTGGGGAGAGTCGGTGTAATAAGCAGGAGGAGAAAACTGAGGTGCCCGTGAGCCACTGGCAAGCCAGAGAAGCAACCCCAGACCCCAATATAGCCTGGTGTTTTTTAGTTAAGGGCTTGGGCTGGTGGCCATCTGAAACTGTATTGCACGTGCTGTAGTTCCCAGCCTGTGCACATGGCGCTGGGCAGCATCTGTGGGGTCTGAGCTTGCTGTCAGGAGGTGGCATAAACTAATAAGGATGCTCTTATCTCCTGGGGTGGCTGCGGTTATACAACCCCTGCTGCATGAGTCCCCAGAGGTGTCTCTGCCCTGTGTGGCCACTTGGAAGAGACGCCTGGCTGGCGAAGTGTGGGTGGAGGCTGGGACCTTTGGAAGAGATTCCAGGAGGAGGAACCTCATTTGGGCAACATCATCCCCTTGGTGAAGGAGGGAGAGTGCTCAGGTGGCAAGTCCTTGGGGAAATGGCACTGACTATCATTGAGCATTAGTGACCTGACGGTGCAAAGGAAGAAGAGCCCAGGAGGAGGATGCTGGAAGCAGGAGTGATCTTTTGAAAGGGGCAATAGTGGCTGTTGGATTATCTCTGCTCTGAGCATAGGTACGGCTTATTATATATGCTAAAATTCCAGGGTTGGCCATGCTTTTGCTCCCTTTGGTTGAACATCCACTGCTTCCACAGAAGACTTTCTCATTCATACCTGACATAGTGAAAGAAGAAAAAGGACTGCTTTAATGAAGACACCACATAAGAGTCAATGCTTTAAATGAGACAGAGCCATAGGGGATGTGTCCATCAGAGAGCATTGAGCCAGAAGGCCCAGATGGACCCTGCCATTCAGAAGTCCCTTTGCTGATGGTTGCCAGGGGCTGAGAATGGCAAAACCCCCAAACGGCAGCGTGCGCGGTTTTATGATGAGCTAAAAATTTATGGTGTTTCACAGGCAAGAAGTCTTTTTTTTTAAGGTCTTTTAAAATGAAATTTTATGAAACTATATTAGCACTAATTATATTTTCATTTTTTAAATGAAATTACAGGTGATTTTTTGCTATGCTCTTTGAAATCCTGATAGCRATTCTTTTATTGGCTAGACTCTATATTTTCTTACCAAAAGCCGTATTTCTGATGGTTTCCAAAAATAACAGTAATTTCAACAAAAAGTACTGATGAAAAATCATAGAAAAGGTGCCAGTTTCAAAGCATGTGAAATGGGAAAAAATGTGAATTTTTTTCTTTTTTTTTCTTCAGATGGATTTGTTTCCATTTCCAATCAACTTTTGATCATCCAATAATGATTTTTTCCTGAGAGAAAAGAAACCCCAAGTGACCACAGCAACCCAGCTTAGATTTTCAGCTGATGCAAGTCAACCCATCTCCACAGGGGCTGGCGCTGTGTTGCACGGAGGGAAGATTTAGCCCTGCGTGTTTATGTGGTGTCTTCACAACCCCTCTGTTTTCTGCTGAAACCAGTAGCAGCACTCCTGCTCGGACCAACAGGGCTGCGATTGAACGGTGTAGTGCAAAAAACCCTGTGGAGATAGAGAGAAAATCATAAGCAAATGAAAAATGGAAGTTGAAAGGTGAGGTTTGATGAGGGGAAGTGACTCACGGGTTGGGAATGAGGGACGGGGTCTTGGGGAGGCTTGGCAGCTTGAGCTCCAGTGACCCCCGACTGCGAGGAGTCATGGGGAGGACGGAGGAGAGGCCAAGCATGGAGCAATGAAACGAACTGTCGAGCCCGGGGAGAGCTATGAAAACCAGGAAGACAAGCCCATAGCGGTCATGCAGAAAGTGGAGGGATATCCAGTGTTTCCAGACTGTCTGTGCTGTTTATCCTTCCTTTGGCTTTGAACGGGGCCTGTGTGAGACACGACGAGGTAGAGACCTGAGGGAAACCAATAAAGCTGATGCATCTACAGCAATGGTTTAAAGCTGCATTCAAACTCCTGACTCCACATCTGCTGTGCTGCGTAGGGAAAGGCAGTGGTATTTCCTAAGCCACTGTAGCATAAAGGAATGGGGTAGTATGTTTTAAACAGTTTGGATGTCCTCGAATGAACCCTCTGATCTTCTTCTGCAAAAGCCACCAGAAGCCAGCAGAGCCATCATGTGTCCGCAGCCAGGGCTGGGTGAGTTGGGGAAGGATGTATGGGTGCTGCAGCGGTGCACATGTACCACATTAAGCAATGCAAATGTGGGGGTGACTCAGGGACCCCRTCCTCTTCACACCACTCTCCAGTAAATCTGTGTTTATGTGCAGTGAGGCTTGGCGTATTTGCATCTGGTTGTAAAAAAAGCTATTTGTACACGGGCTGAGCCTTAGCAAATGGTGCCTGAAATAACATGAAGAAGACCTCACGCCTGTAAAAATGGGGCTGGCCCACGAGTCGGAGAGCTACTTGCAAAGGAGCTGTGGTGGCAGCTGGAGATCAAGCCATGAGCACGCAGCACTGGTGTCCTCTGCCTGCCCTAACCCTGTCTCATGTCTGCCTGCACCCTCCTCTTCTACCTCATACTGGTGGTGGCTCCCGTGGCATCTTCGCAGCTCTGAGATCATGCAGAGGGCAAGTGCCAACAGGCATCCTTGGCTGACTCTGGCAACACTGAGCTGTTCTTGGCTTCATTAGAGCCTGATTTGCATAGAAGGGAAATAATTGGCTCTAATTGACTTAGACTGGACATGGTCTTCAGAGGGACACAATGTTTAAAAGGGACATGTGGAGCGAAGTGGCTTTTTCCACCATTTTAGGGAAGGGGCAACATATAGATATGTATATTGATAGTAGATACCTGTTTTTGCAGGTAGATAAAGGCTTTTATTTAACCTTATTCTAACAAAACCAGGTTTTAGCTTTAGCTATAGAACATTCATTTCTGAACATCTCAGATACACCTCTGTCATTCACACATGGTTTTGCTGGGGTATTTCTAGGGGCGAAGCAGGCTGGAGATGCTGCTTTCTCAGGAGAATGCAGCAGTTGTCTGGAAACCCTGTTAGTACCTGAGCTGCCATGTGCCAGGACACCAAAAGGTTTAATTCAGGGTCTGTTCCCCCAGGGTTATACAGGACAGCCTCAAGGAGGTGGTGCTGAAGGAGACCCCTTTGATCTCTTGGTCCTTCTACCTTCGTATCTGATCATTGCTTCTGAGGACTGGGGACAGAGGAGGCAGAAGCCTGTTCCTGGGAACATGAAATTATTAGGCGAGATATTGCAGCATGGAGACGCTGTATTTCCGAGTTCCTAGCACAGATGCTGAAAAGCACGGCTTTCAATGATCCCTGCTGGGTGGAAAGCCCCAGAAATACCACACAGAGCCTACCAAAGCCCTGGCCAGGCTTCAGCTGCCATAGAGAGGTTTCCATGCTYGCATCCAGAAGGCTTGTGGCCAACCTAGTTTAAACTCAGCGTGTGGCGGAGCTCAGTGTGGTAGGGAGAGTCAGTCAAGGTATGCTCGATGCTTCCCGCCTCTTCTGATAAATCTGCAGCACTCATGAACTAAAACTGAGCTTTTGCAGACTGTAGCAGGGGAATTTTTCTCCCGCTTTCCTAGGCCAGCATTTGGATGAGACTCGGCAGAAGTTTTAGGGTGGATTCTACTGGGCATAATACTGGAGCCTTTAATTGTTGTAGAAGTTGGCTTGGACTCCTCTATTTCTTGAACGCTGTTGAGACAAACATCCTGGCTGAGGAATCAGCCCAGGCACCCCCTAACTTGGAGACAGTAACTTGGGCCAAGTATTGCTGTGAAGCGCTGAAGAGCGCTCCAGCATCCAGCCTGGCTTTGCCTTTAACGCAGAAGGCAGTAGGTGCCATTAATTTGGACCGTGCTTAAAGAAGATCATTTAAAGAACCCAAACTCTGCGGAGCAGCGCTGCTCTGGAGCCAGGGCAGCGATGCCCCTGATGCTATCACAGCTTGGTGGCCACCCTCTGTGTGTGTGTGTGTTAGCCCCACCCCATCACAACAGCCCCTGCCCTGTCACAATAGGCTCCCCCCAGTCATGACAAGCCCTGCCCACAGGCACCTCTCCTATAAATATCCCTCTATTTGCAACAGCCTCTGCTCTGCAGCACAAGGTGCTGAGTGTGGGGAGAGGATGGAGGTGTGTGCCCTGCTTGGAGGGGAAGACTAGGAAATTTAGGTTGCTGGCAAACTCTATGCAAGTTTTTCTTCTGCTTGTCCTCCAATTAGGCAGGCAATCTTACTCTGTTACTTGGAAAATAATCTCTGTGATATTCACAAGTGATGGATTTGTTGATTGTAAAATTAAGGGAGGCTTTGGGATTAGGGATCCTGACCTCAGATCTAGCTCTTCTGAGGCTGTGGGTCCAGGCTGGTGTTTTAGCTGGAAAGCAGAAATTTTTGAGCTAGCAAGTAACAATAAATGAGCTTAATGTTGGTTTGTTATGCCTCTGTTAGAAGGGTTTTAAATGTTGAGCCCTAATTGTAGAGAGTGCCAGGTTAATGCTGAGTAAGGCAAGCTGGTTGGAGGTTTCTTTTTTAATTTTGTTTTTGAAAAACTTGAGTTTTTTGTGGGAGGAAAAAATGTTTTACTTACTTTCTGAAGCTATTTTTGAAGGAATTTAAAAAAAAAAGCATGAGCTGAACTTTTTGTGTAGAACTGGTATTTCCTCTTTTTCCATACTAAAATGGTAAGGGGAAGGTAAAGGAGCTGGGAGAGAAGAAAAAAAAGGGACTAAAAAGATTAGGCCCTTTCCCCTAGTCTTTTTGATAAAAGTATTTATAAAACAGTTTTTGGAGAATAAACATTGTTCCTTCTTGAAGTATATGGGATGGAAACAGTTGTAGTGGTGGAATGAATCTTTCAATTTTTAAAACTGACTTTGGCAAGATAGCTGTAATTTAACTGGAGGGTCTTAAATTGCATTCATCTTGTGTGTTCAGAAGTCCTTCCATTACCTTTAGAAAACTATCTTTTTTTTTTTTTTTTTTGTAGGCAGAGCAGTGGAGAGATGTTGCTGAAGAGACATGCCTTTTTTTTCTGATGGTCCTCCAAACCTGCTTGTGCTGTAAGTCAGTGATGAAATAACTGTAGTCTGGATAAAGCTTTTAGTGCTGAGCATGAAAAAATAAGCAATGGGAATGGGACTAATTTGTCTCTCCCCTTGGAGAAGGAAGACTCTTGTGGCCCAGTTGCCATAGTGTCAGCCGGAACTGATTTGCAAATGAAGGGTCTGCAGCTCTTGCATGAGCCTATTGCTACTTCAAGACTTCATCCCATAATTTTCTCTGTGTTTTTGTCTGCTTTATTGCTCAGGGGTATGGCCAGGTGCCAACAATATGACAGCAAGGGGTGAGCACTGCCAGCAGGTCCATTTTGGGCTTAGTTATGAGTACCCCAGGTGAAAAGTGTTAGCTAACAAAAATCTGCCTTGAAGTGTCAACCTCCATCTCCAGGAGGAGGCTCTGTCTGGGATGTGATTAGAGAAAGGGAAGAACCTGCCCTGGATTCTTATACCCATTTGCAAGGAGATGTTGGCTGTGGCTTTTAAGTCATCATTACCAGGGCAGTCTATGTTCTGCATATCCACCAGGACTTGCTTTAGAAAGATGTTAATGACTGACAGAATTGGATGATTGGGGGCTGGGAGGAAAGGAACATCTTGGGCAGCTTGTGATGGGTCTCTGCTTTGTCTTCTGCCCAGGTTTCCTGGGGTGCCAGCAGCTGGGATCAGTGGTCAAATAGGACAGCAGTGCCTGACTCTAAACTTGCACCTGGATTGCAAGGTAAGGACACAGAGGCATGCTTTATTCCAAAGGAAGAGAAGAAGCTCCACCAGCTATGCYAGGCAGCCAGCTTGTCCTCTTGGCCTTATGTGTCTCCATATGTTGTGGGCTCACAGGTGAGAAATATTTACTATTCTTGGAGAGGTGAGTCTAAATGTGAAGCTGATTGTTGTCATATATTTATTGTTATTGCTTTGTTGTACCCATGTGGAGCTTATCACAACTCTACCCTGTTCATATCTGTCCCCAGTTCTCCTGTGGTGTTTCACAAACTCATTTTGGCTAAGTTCTTTGTGATGCTGCTTAGGGCTAACTTTGTCCCTGTCTGATGAGCAGGGCTCCTCTTCTAGGCTTGAGGATTAGATGTGACATGGATGGCTTTTATTAGTTACTTTTATTTATATTGTCAAAGGGAAGGTTAAAAAATTGTTTTGATATATGTTTTGTATTCAAAAGCGACTCTTACTGGAAAGTGGATTTTCTTGCTGCAAAGAAATGTTATTTTGTTTTGTTACATTGTGTGGACATTTAAAAACAGCATTTGGAAGCTTTCTGAAGATAAGGGACTGGATGTATTTGTGTTGTCTGCTAAATTGTCCCATGTAGTAATGCAGGCTGGTGGGATAGCAGAAGGTCACCTGCAGAATCTGAGGTTTCATGGTGAACAAACCTACTGAGCAACATATGTGGGTCTTCTATTTGCTTGCAATGGTCCAGGGTGAGAGAAGTTTCAGTAGTATGTGAAACAGCTTTTGAAGTCTGATTCTTCTGTTTTTCTTATCCAGCCATGTTGTTTTAGGACAGGTGGGGTGATTTACTACAGGTGTTTCTCAGGGGGTGGTGAATGAGCTGTGAAGGAGATCAGGTGTAGCTGGGAGTGTAATCAAACACTAATTCAACAAACCAGGTCTTTTGGCTCTGTGAAACCATGTTGAAAACATTTTTTTTCCTCTTGGAGAAGGATGTATTTGCAGTATCTGGGATTTCTGGGAATTCCCCCTTCTGGATGGGCTTAACCACAAGTAGAGCAGAAGCTGTGCTCATCTAATGTGCCTGTCCATGCAGCTCCAGCTGGAGACTTCACCAGGTGATCCTCGCATCTGGTGCAAAGTCCTGGGGCTGAGCAGTGTCTAATGGTACAGAAAGAAAATCAATTTCAAACTGAAGCTACTAAATGTTGGGGAATGCATCTGCTCCACTTGTGAACTTCATGCTCTGCTGAGATTTCCTAACATATTCTCACTCAGTCGTTTGTCCAGGTCTCTGGACAAGGCATTGGGCATTTTGTTGAGAAGGAATGGAGATCTGTCAGTGGGACCCAAGCAGGTCCAGAAGGACTTTGGGGTTGACTTTTTTCTGGGTGATTTGTCTCCTTGACTGACTGTGAGGGTCAAGATAGCAGTCTGTTCAGCTTTAGGTCCAATCTTTAGATGTTTTGGGGGATCATTTAGGCCTGTGTGATATCTTACTCTATATAAAAAAATAGGCATTTATTCTTTGTGTGTAAACAGGTTTTATATCAGTACAGAGACAGTAATCTTAACAAATCCCTTTTCCTTTAGTTAGCAATTAAAATACAGATTAAAATCCTGACTGATTAGGTGAAAAATTTTCTGCAGATACTTCTTGACCCTGCTTTATGTCCTGGTGTCTGTTACCCACCTTTGGCACAATCAAAGAGCTTCAGTACAGCAGCTGAAACCAGATTCTCTAAAATGTTGGTGTGGTATGTTTGACCTGGTGTTAATTATATGTGTCAGTGATATTTAAGTGGTAGAGAGAGGGGACATGTGCCAAAGATCGAGTTTTGCTGGGCCGAGATTCAGTAGCAAAACAGGACATGGCTTTTACAAACAGAATCCCAGTCTCTGGCAACATCAGTTCTGGATCCTGGAAGCCAGAGCCCACAAAAATGGGCACTACTCAAGTTTGCTTTGCTTTGATGCAGAAGGCAGTGTTAGATCTGGTATTATGGGGGCTGGGGAGGGGCTGAGCACCTGATGCCCTTGGCTTCGGAGCAGAGGAGCTGAGATGATGCCTTGTACGCAGGTGGGATGTCTTCTGCTGGGAATGAGACCAGCTGTTTCACAATCTCTTGTCCAGCTCTTTGACATGTGAGCTCCAGAGGTGTATCCTGGAAACACACAGCTTAAATGGCAAGGCTGTTTCTGACCCATTTCCTGAAATGTAAGGGAATTCTGCTTTAAAGAAAAATAAGGCTTTCCTGAGCAATGAATCCAGTGAAATAATCATTGMAACCTTCACTTTTCATATGTTCTTGTCCAAAATGGTCTCTCATTTCCCTGATCTCCTAATGATTCTCTGTACAGCAACATGCATAAGATGCATCTCATGCTGAGCTCTTTGTGGTGTTTAGCTGGCCGTATTTCCATGTTCGTGGGACAGTTGAACTGTCTGTTTCCTTTGTTGTGGGGGACATAAACTAGGCTTGCTTTCTTTTTCTCCTTTGTTTCTGTCCCCCTCCCCACCCAATTCATAGCAGTTTTATTTTTTTAAGTTCAGTAAAGACTGATCAAGGGGTAGAAAAGTGGGAGAATGGGTTCAACATTTTAGGGGGAATGGAGAAATCAACAGAATCATCAGTGTCTTTAGTGGATAAGAGAATAAAGTTAAATATTTTYATCTCAGATGAAATTGATATGACTTTGTTAGTGTGTGGACTGCTATCACCAGGAGAAAATGTATTAATCAATGTCCTTGGGGTGGGGGGGAGAAAAATAAAGGCTGGATACCAGACCTATATTCAAAGTAGAATTACAACACACTTTTTTTTTTTTTTTAAATAGTGAGGAGCAAGCTGCAAAGAGAAATGGTGGAATCTTCATCTTTGGTCTTAAAATCAGTATGAATGTTCTCTTTGTCCTGGCCAGTTGGAAGTTACTGGGCTCAATGGAGGAGTAACTGGGTTAACTTCTGTTCTAGGTGTTAACTTTGGAGGGTCTTGCCTGCCCCTTCACATCTCTGAAACGCAGCACACAAACCAGGAGACTTTACAGTAACATGTCATGTGGGGTGTGTTCCTGCAGTGGCTGGTGTAATAATCTGCATGTGTTAGCAACCCAAAAACAGATCAGGRAAATAACAGTGCCTCATTCAAGGCTGTACCTGTCTGGAAAAAGTGAATTTGCAGTTGCTGGGACCAATAATTTATGTATGAGGGTCTCTCCCTGCTGGAGTAATGGCAGGGTTGAAACCAAGCTGGGTTAGAAGTTGGCTGCAGTGGGAGTACAGTTTGCTTCAGCTTCTTGGGTTTCCTTTCAGATTCTCTAAGATTTTGTCTTCATTCTGTAGGCTCTTCACACCTTATTTTGCAAGTCAGTAATGAAGCTTGCAAGAAAAGGTGTATCAGGAGAAGGAACATGCTGCACAAGCCTGGTTCTTGCATTATTTCTGATTCTTCTGTGGTCCTGTGGCAACTGTTGGCCAACAGATAGTACTTTGTAGCTGCTCCAGTGTCAAAGCTGGCTTACAGAATGAGCAGGACCTTTAATTTGGCTTGCCTTTGGTTTCAGTGGGGTAGATGTTTACCCTCTGTTTGCTCTGCACCCTGTGTATAGCTTAAAGTTCTCCTAGATGCCTTGTGACCACAAGTTCCTCCTGAAAAATGGAACAGGAAACCTTTTTGGCTGCCTTTAAACCATGGAAATTTTGCTGAGATTTTCTGTGAAAGGGGAACAATACAACCTCAACAGAGAAGTTAATTATAGCAATGGAAATTTTTCTTAAAGACTTTCTGACGTGAGGCTGGTATTGCTTTTCAGCAGGATAGAAGTCTCAGAAATGCCACTTTTAATGAAAAATGTTTTAATGGCAAATACTTTCCACAGTGTAATGGTTATTCTTGGGTTTGTCTGAAGCCTATTGAACCTCTGTATTTCTTTGCAGAGTTATATGTAACATGGTTTGGCTCTGTCTTTTCACTCTTGCTCAAGTGCAGTCCTGGTCTAGGTGAGATGGATGCCAGGGAAGTCAGGGGAACTGAATATGATAATTATGCAACTATTTTTTAATGTTGTACTTAGACTGTGATTTGTATTGAACTGCTGTACAAAGTAAGACAGTTCTGAACCTTGGACTAATGGATATTTGTTGCTGCTACTCTGGCCCCTCTAAAATCATAGGCTTTATTCTCATCTCTATCTTAAACTCCATCCAGCTTGAGCTATTCCTGATTTATCTGGGTTTAAATGTGGGAGAATTCTCCTAAGAATTGATCCTGTAGGCTGATATTCAGGGAAGGACTGCCTTGGATGTCAGCAACAGGTATCATCTCACACAGATACAATCCTAAAGCAGGGTTCTGACAACAGAACAGAATTTTTCTCTGTAATGATGATTTTTTTTTGAGGAGGAGAAGGCAGAAATGTTCATATAGCTGAGAGATCCCATCTGTTCTTATCCTGTTCCATCTCTGGACAGTCTGAACTGTGCTTCATTTTCTGAGTTCCCGGTGCCAGACTTGCCGAGTTCCCCATCTTCTCTGGAAATCTGCAACTATGATTAAGGACAGCTTATGCTAGCTGGGAAGGTGTGAAGCAAGTGGCCGGGCTGGGTCATGGTATCAGATTGCCGCTGGCACTAATAAAAGGACTGATAATCTAGTCATGTTTTTGAATACTGAAGCAATTTATATGGCCCTAATAGTATGGAGAGGAGGAGGGGAAGGAAGTGGAGAAAGGACTGGCCACAAATAAATTCACCTGTTAATCTGTGAAATAAAAAAAAAGCAAGAGCTTTGTAGGTCACTATGATCTTCTCTTTGGATCTCATGGAGTGGTACAGTCAGAATTTAGATACCGTGGACAGAGCTGACACAACTCCTCCAGCACCATGCAGTGCCCTGGCAGGCACCTGCCTCTGCTACACCACAGATAATAAAGTAGTGGGACTCTGCCGTTTGATGCCATGGTGACCATAAGTGCAAGTGGGATAAACAGGGGATTAGATAAAGTCACAAAGGACAAGCTCATCAGTGACTGTCGATCATGGAAATCGATACCTCATAGGAAGTGGTTCAGAAGGAGATTCTGCACTTGGATGGTCCTTTGCTTTTAAGTGTTGGGGCATCTAAAGYCTGGGTCCTGCTACAGCACTGAGGCAGCACCCTTCTGGCAAAGCTGAGACCTCATCCCATAGGTGGGTTTTGGCTCATGGGTAAGCTTCTCATGTCTGCATCTCCTGAAGGTCCAGTAGATGTGCTTCAGGTGTGTCTAAGATCACTCTAATGGCATTGAGTTCACCACTGAGTACAGCCTCTCAAGGGTATTGAGAGCTGTCATCTTCCTTCTGAGCATGTTAATGGCTAGACATGTATGTGAGACACCTAGGGTTTTGGTGGCCTGTGGCTTCTACTTCCAATGCTACTTTTCCATGTTAAGTAGTCACTCTTGGATCCAAAATGAATCATTAGCCCTAGAATTAGAGTTCAGCACTTCTCAGATCACAGGACAAAATCTGSTCCCTGCTTGCTTTTCTTTTTTGGGCCCTGTAAATCTAGTGTGGTAATATGGTCTGAGGGAACCCTTCATCTCTGGAGGGTGTGGATGGAGTGTACAGGCTGCAATCCCTTCTAACTGTGCTGTTCCCCAAGTAGGGTGCTTGCCACCAGGTAACTGTTCAAGGTCTTTGGGATGCCTCCCTTTCTGCTGAGCTTTGGAAGAAAGGAGTTGGGTATCTGTGTCCAAAGAAATGTGTTAAGTTTCTACTGCAGGAACAAATTTAGGGTGAATCCCAGTTTCTGAAGCACTAGTGGAGGCCTGTTGTGGCAGAGGCCTCTGTTGATTGCCTGAATAGTAATATACTCAGCAACAGGAATTATGGAGCCTTCTCTAGCACCCATAAATCTTGGAGGAGAATCGGAGTCTTCAACCATGTACCCACCCAGGCTAATACCATTTCTTGCAGCTGGAATTAATCATGGCATTAGGCAAACAACAGGGGTTCATTAGGACCAAAGGTGACTTTAATTTAATTGAAATATAACTTGGCAAGTAAAGAGGCGATCCAGTTCACAACACCTAATGGGAGGTCTGGGTTATATATGGAAAAGTTAATGGCCGTAAAAATATCCAAACAACATATTTGTGCACGTGTTCCAGTAAAAGTCCGAGCCAACTACTTTTTAATGGTTTGGGTTTTCAAATGTATATATTAATGTTCCTAAAATAAGAATGAGACTATATGAGCACACACAGCATAGAAATATGAGGCGGGTGGGGGTGTGAGGGAGGGGAGCCTCATGGTCAGGACAGCATTGGTGGAAGCCACGTTCCTCCTTGTGCTGGAGGAGGCTGCTAAACCTCTTAGTTCCCCAGAGCATGTGTCTGTGTAATGGATGTTGCAGCCTTGCCCTTACAGGTTGAGAAATAAAGGTTTTTATCTGTTTCTTGTGGTATTTTGGGTAAAGGTACTATACAAATGTACCTAAGAAGGATGTTTTGGGTTTTTGGCAGCTTCACGTACTTTGGTTTCATACAATTACATGAGCCCATGAAATAAATGAAAAGCCTTCAAATGATGATATTGGCATTCCCTCGTGAATGACCACCCACAGCCCCCAAAATAATCATATTCAAATACTAATTAAATCAGGCAGCCTGTAAATCAGTGCAACAACACAGCCCTTTTGACCTCCCCTCGCTCCTGTAGAACAGGCCCTCCCATTTCTGCATAAACACTGCCTCATAAATGGACTCCTACATAAAATATTATTTATATTTTAGTAGGTAAATATATGACAGTATGCACACATCAGTGGGCTGTGACATCATAGGACCAGCCTGCAGAGTATGTAGCTTTATACCTATTTTATTCTCCAGGCTGTTTTTTGAAGAGAAGGGGCCATCTACATTTTCATGGGGATGGAATCTCTATATCCAATGGTGAATGTGAATCTGTACTTTGAAACAGACCACTGGAAATAAAACTAAAAACCCACAGATTTTTTCCCTTTTCACTGGTGTTTTTCCTTCTCCTAAATTTCTTGTGCATCTTGCTGAAAGGGCTCATCTGATGGGCCATGATGGAACATCATCTTGTAATTGATTTCACAGGGCATTGGCTGGTGCTGGCAGTATGATGCCAACATTGTGAAAGCTTGCGAGATGCTTGATTCTGTAGTGCTTAGATTGAGAAGAGTAGGTGAAAGTGAAGAGTCTTAGATGATGATGAGTTAGGAGTGCATAATGGAAGAATATTTATGCATGGAAAGTAAAGAAAAAGGTCGAGGGGGGGGAAAGAAAAAGCGAGGTACAGGACAGGGAAGAGAAAAGGGTCATGTAGGAGACTGAGGAGATCTTAGCTGAATGGCTTGCTTGGTGTTATCACTTTGGGCAGGTCACTTGGGACGCCTCTGTGCTGAAAGAGGGACTGCTACGAGGTGCTTGGAGAGCGTGCTAGCAGGCGCCGGGTAGGAATACATCTCTTGATGGCTCGGCCGAGATTGCCATATGGTTTTGCTTAGATGGTGCCTCTTGGGGATTGCTCTGTCTTTCGGTGGCCTGTGTGCCTGTTTCTCGTTTCAGCAGTTTCTCTGATGGTTTTATCTCCATGTCCTTTGAGTTTTGGACCACTGGGGAGAAGTCAGTCTTTTCACCAGCTGACTTGAGCCTTCAGCAGGGCTCACCTTGTAGTTGAGCTGGCTTTAAGCATTTCCTTTTCAGTAAAGCAGCTGTCTCGGAAGCTTTGTGAAACCCACAGTTTGGGAGGAGGAAAATTAAAATGAGATAAAGTGGCAAATGAAAAACTGCTGCTGCAGACAGGAGGCARTGGACTTCGAAGCTCCAAGGGGAGGAGCGTGATTGAATGTTAATAGTGAACCCCTTTCATTAGCTCCACAGCAGATGAGAGATAAGAGCAGAAATGATTGCCAATCTCTGGTTTTAGCACGGAAATGTGTCTGCCAGACACCACCTCCCTGTGCCGGAGCTGTCTCCAAAGGGATCTCCCCAAAAGGGGGAGCTTTTAGCCCACCGTATGGCGTGTCCCCAACTGGCTGGCCTGTTTCACTCTGGTGGAGACCCTGTTGGACAGAAAGCATGTTTTGCACCTTGCAGTTACCCCCTGAAACTCAGCCATCCTCTCTGCTGTGTGGGGAAATGAGGTGTGAAAGTAGCCACACTTCACCGAGAAAGCCATGGCTTGAGTTGCTTCTTATCAGAGCTTTGCTACCCCCTAAGACTTGGAAGATTTTCCCCCAGAGGAGGTCACTTGCCTTCTGTTATTGCAGGGAAAGAAGCAYAGGGAGGTGAAATGATTTTTTTGAGGTCCCTGTAGGGGCTGGCAGCAGATCCCCATCTGACAGCTCTTCCCACAACTCCTCCTCTCCTCCTACTGACATCTGCTAATATCCCTGCCTGTATGGTGCCTCAAAAGGCCAGAATGCCAAAAGATGTGTGTGTGTTTTTAATCGGTGATGGCATATTTGACCTTCCCCAGCACTTTTGGCATCTGGTGTCTTGACTATTTTTGCACGTGTGACCCTGCATCTATGAAGCAACCCTAAAGGACTTGGCTTTAGATAGCTGTCAATCAGTGCGTGGGAGCATGATATTGTCACCTTTACTGGCCAGACTCCAGCCTGGTGTTGTCCATGCCAGCTCTGGCCCTTGTACCGGCTGATGCCTGGCATAATCCACCTTCGCAGCATGCTGTCCCCATACTCCCTTTGTGCTTGTTGTATAGCAAAGGGGTGCAAGCAGAATAGCTGACCTGCACAAAACCTCTGTGGTGGGTGTATTTATTCAGCACTGAGGTGGCCTGATGTTGGCTTGGTGCCCTTCAGCTTGGCCAAGAAGCCAGGCAGAATGAAAGTGAGCCAGCTGGTCCTCTTTAAAAATTTCCTTGGAAGAAATCTAGGTTGGGCTCAGTCCTACTCCCCTCCACCAGAGCTCCTTGGTGCCTCGCACCGAAAGCATGGCTCTCTTCACCACCACTGCTCTGACTCCCTGCAACCTCCTGAGCTAAACCGCTGTGGCTTTTCCTGCTCCATTGGGCACAGGAGGCTGCGAGAGACACCGCAGCTGCAGGCAGGGATGGGGTGGGGAGTGGATTGAACGAGATGCTGGGATGACAAATGCTCCCTGGCTTCTCCAGCACTTCACCCTCAGCCTTCTCCCAAGGCTGGATGTGACTATTGTTGCAAGTTTGTTTCTGTCCAAACCTGGGGGCTTTCTGGGGCACTTAAGGATGTTGAGCTCAAGCCCAAGCTCTTGCTCACGTGCTGGGGGCTGAACATGTTTCTCCTAACCCCTCCCTTGCTCCCCAGCTTGGACTTGCCAGTCGCTGTGCAAAGCCAGAGGTGTGGGCAAAATCCAAGGAGTTGATGGGGCTCAATTTGCTCTTGCAGGCTTCTGTGCAAAGAAACATTTGTCAGAAGGTAAATGAGGTAAACTAGTTCCTAATTAGTCTGCACAAAGGGTCTGATGCTATAAATGTGGAGTGAGCACTATAAATCCAGCCCGTAGCTCACTGCGTAGTAATTTCCCTGCATAGACAAGCCTCAAGTCGCAATTCATTACAGCTCTGCTTCGTAGACCCTCTGACGTTGTGCTTCCCCTTTGCTGAGGGCAGATTGTCAAGCTGTGACCCTGCCTTAGTTAATTAACCTTCAAATGGGATTTATTTTCCCTTAGTTACTTGTGCGTGCACACATTTGGTAATAATGACTGTCCACTTCCCTCGCATTCGCTAAAAGAGGAATAAGTCATTTGTTACAGTGTTTTACCAGGGGTAAAAAAATAAAATAAAAAAAAATCCAGGCCTCAACTTTCATGGAAAATTGATAGCTTTATGCCAGAAAGAGACAGTTCCATCACAGCCACTTCTTCAGCTGTCTGCAAATATTTGAAACCCTGAGATATTTAATGTTTTTCAGATGGCGATAAATCTGCAATAGCACGGGCTCGCTTGAGCTTAGTGAGAGATGAAGTGAGATAGGAGAAAACGCATGAGCCGGCACGGGAGAGGTATTGCTGGTCACACTTCTGCCGATGTCAGGACAGGTTTTCAGGACCTTGCACATACCAGCTGGCTTCTCTTCGCCAGGGAGAAATATACACAAACGCAAGCTTCCAGTTCATTTCCCATCCAGTTGTGAGCTAAATGTTTGCTTTTTTTTTGCCTTCTCCCCCTGCTTTTTTTATTATTTTTGCAATCTGACATTAAAAATATGAACCTACAGCTGGGGAAGGAGAAATGTCACTGGCTGAAAGCTTTTTTTGCATCTGGCAAGCCTGAGACATTGCTCGGGGTTTGTTTGTTTAACCTTTTGTTTGCTGTGCAGAACCTCGGTGGCAAGTTGCAGATGTGTTGGTGTTTTGCTTTTCTTTTTTTAAAGGAGGAAAAAATAGTCACATCATCTCCATGGGCTTTGCTAGCGGCATTGCCTCTGCCTGGGGTAAGCCTTGGATATCTTTCCCTGTTATTCTGCACCTGATGTGTCCTGGGGTTGGTCCGTAGGGAGATGTGTGGTCCAGGGGGAAGGCTGTGGGATCTGCAGGGACCTCGAGGGCAGGTGTGTTGGGCAGGAATGAAGTCTCACCTGCAGCACATGCATCACCCGGACAGGGATGAGTGCTGAGAAGGGGCAGGAGGGGTTTCTGGCTGGCTTTCAAGACACTCAGGATGTGCATGTCTCACAAGCAGAGCAGCAAGGTGACAAGTTGGGGAAATGTGGCCCAGCTGGGTGGGGGCAAGGTGCAGATGCTCAACTGAGTAAACTGGCAGCATCCTACTGAAATATGGATGGTGAGCTGCAGCAGAGCCTGGTAGCACTGGAACAGGAGGGGACCTGAATGTTTTCTGATTTATTTTCCTTTGGAAGTAGGGCGTAAAACGGTTATTGCAGAAAATGCTGTTTTATTTGTTGGGAGGAATTGAAGAGCAATCTGGCTCTCCAGACACCAGCACCTTTCATGCCAAGCAAAGGGACTGTGGGTGATGCCAGCGGGGTTGTGTGCGGCTGTGAGCCCCTGCCTGGGATGGCAGGGGGATGGGGCTGTATCTCGCTTTGGGTTTCTTGCTTTCAGCCTGCCATGGCTAAATCGAATCCCGCCACCGCAGCTGTGATTCACTGATGGTTTTTGTCCAAGTGTCTGTTTATGAAGTTTTAAAGAGACAGAAACACCTCAGCAGTTTGATTTTGGCAAACAGCTGTGAGCCAAGTGTGGAACAACAACAAAAAAAATCCCTGTAAAAATCAGGGAAAATGCCTGCGAATTTCCACACATTTCACAGAGGCGGTGTGGTCTTGGAGGCAGCAGGGTGGTCTGGATGTTTTAGCACTGGYGTAGAAAACAGGCGCTCCTGTGCTCGAATGCCAGCTCCGCCACTGATGTGCCGCTTAGCCTTGGCGAAGGCACTTGACCTTTCCATGTCTTGGTTCCTCTCCTCTTCCCTTTCCCCCTTTTTACTTAAAAATGAGAATTGGTGGCCCCAAATCTGGGTGGTGGCCAGCCTGAGCTTGGCACGGCCAGGGAAGGTGGGGCAAAGGTGGCTATGTTCCCAGGTTTCAAGGACGGCCAGGGACTGGAGATGTTCCAGGAATAAAGAGCGTCTTTGACCTTGATGGAGGCCCCGATCCTGTAGCGCAAGCTGTTAACGCTTAGCTGCCTCCCACCTCCCTGCTCTGCTCAAGTATCCTGGAGAAGTGAAGAGGTTTTTCCAGGAGTTCGGGATGTCGAATGGGACTTTATTAGCACCCGGGCAGTCTGGTTTTGGCAAAGCCCATGCAGTCTCCACACCCTGCTTTTACATATTCACGCCTATCCAAAACGTTCCCTTCTGGGCTGGACTTTCCCAGGCTTCATCTCTGGTCTCTGAGCTCGTGGGTCAGGGGGAGGGAAACCCTTTTGAAAAGGGTGAATTTTGGGCAGTGCTGCAGCAACTAAAATGGCCAAATACTGTCCTCAAAGACGGGGTGAAAGGGGAACAGTTGTGGGGAGGTGCAGGGGCTTGTTGGGCTGTGAGTTTGGGGACAGGGATGGGAAAGCAACCCAGGCATCCTGGCTTCCCGCTCTCCCGGGCAGCTGCCCTCCCCTGCCTGTCCTCTTACCATCCCGATCCCTCTGCTGTTGAATGAATGGAAAAGSTCCAATGGGAATTGATTCAGGCCCTAAATTTTGAGTGCTCTGAGGACATCCAGAGCCTGCTGCCAAGTTCAGCAGAGCTTTGTAAAATGTGTAATTCGGTTACTGTCACTTTTTTATCTTCTGGCATTTCAAGAACAGGATTAGGAATTTAGGTGAAACAAACAGGGAGAAATAAGAATAACTGGTAGATCAGGTGTGCCAAAGTTGAGGATATTCCCCAGCTGCCACTTGCTTTGCTAAGTTGAATATTTGTTTCTCCTGTTCGTTGTCCTGCTGGTGACCATGGCACATAACCTGCAGTCTGTTAGCTGAGAGGGACCTTTCTGTGCTTACCCTGTTTCTGCCTGGGAGCATCCCTGAGCGCCCGCTGGCAGAAAGCTGCTGGGTCCCTGAACCTGCCACTTCCCAGGGCTGTCCTGGCCCTGCTCTCCAGGGTGTACATGTGCTTTCATCCCCTGTGCAACCTCCCAGGTACTTCCCTCCACCTCTGCAGGTTTTTCTCTAGGGAGGATGGTGCTAAGCATCCCTGTGAGAGCCAATTGTAAATCAGAGCCCCTCGAGGGCAGCTCAGACTTGCATCCAGAGCTGTCTTGGTGACACAGAGTCCAAAGGATGTGAAATGCTCTCTGTCCCTCCTTTCTCTTCTCTGGGCTTACACCCGTTAACGATTACTGTGGAACAAACAGGATACGTGATGTAGTTGAGTTAACATTGCTCTTTTGACTGAGACTATCTGAGGTGTAAGCACTGACATCATTTAAGACTTCTGCCTTTTTTTTTTTTTTTTTTCTTGTACTGGTTTTATTCTGGACTTAATTTTCTCTCTTCCCATTATTCAGCTTAACAGGGACCTAGCCACAAGTCAGGCTGCCTTACTTCAGTGCTACCTCCTGCCAACTCTCTGCTAAAAAGTGAATAACTGGAGAGCTACCTAGCAGAATATTCAATGAATGCTCCATGTAGCTCTTTTGGAAACAATATTTGCTTTCCTAGATCCACCCGAATATTGTTGTTTGTTCTGCATAATTGGCTTAAAATGAATTAACTGTGTATCATCTTAATATTATGGAAATATTCTTAAAGTAACTATGGAAAGTTCTTGCCTGTTGGATTTGGAGTATAACCTGCATGACTAGAATTTTAATAATCATTTTTGCTCAGCAAAAGTACCTTTCTCTCTGAGGAATCCAACGCCTCCTTATATTCCAATTAATGCACTTAACTTCCTGGCAATTCATGTTCTCGTGTAGCTAGCTGTTCTAGGGTAGTTAAGCAGAAAGCGGTAATGAAGTATTTCCTTGTAAGATGATGTTATTTTCACAGGCTATCATACAATGCTTTTACTGACGTTTTATGATATATTATCAAAAGCAATGGGAACTGAAATACTTTTGCCAAGGATTGAAATTATTCTAATATGTTTTGTAGTGTGTTGTCCTCACTTTTTATCCTTTCTCTAATTTCTTTGCATCCAGATCCAACAAAGTACTACAAGAATTTTTTGACACCCCATTTCCCCACTGTTGCCCCCCTAACCCCTGTTTGGAAATTGCAGCTTTGTCAAAAATGAAACTTTTAAAGGAAAATTCCTGTGTTCCTTGCAGTTTCTGTGGGGAGTGACTCCTCCCAGCAGCCCTTCGGTTAAGACATGAAAATGGGACATGGGGGTGACTCCAGACTTTACTCTGCTAGGAAAGGTGTGGGGTTTGGGTCAAGGCATCCATCCCACACCCCCTGGAAGBGGTGCAGTCAGGAGGCTATCCAGTAGGTAGGAGTGGGGGATCTGGCTCTCTTGCAAGCCTTGGTTTGGGCTGTTCAGGTTTTTCTGAAGAGTTCAGGAGTGGGTTGAGTGAGGCTGTAACACCAAGTACTTCTGCCCCTGTATGGAGTGTAAAAGGCGATGCTCCAGGTATGCTTTGATATGCTTTGGGTCCTTGTACAGAGCTATGGTGCCACTGTGGTCCTGGGGCTCTCCACCATGGGATGCTCCACAGTGACTATAGACCAGTGGTTGAGACTGCCATGGGGCCAGGATCCACTTATTGCCCCCCTTGTGGAGCAGGCAAGGGCTGGCATGTCTCTCCTCCTGTAGCCTTGGCTCTTCTTTCCTGTTTATTGCAGGAAGAAATTCCAAAAGATAAAAAAATATTCTGCACAAGCACGTGTTTAATTTTCAGTCATGGGAGTGCTCCCCCTGGGACCCACTGCTTTGAGGTCTGATTCACTCCACCCTTTATAGCAGCCTTTAATTCTGTCAGTAGGTGTTTGCACCTCATCTTTGCCATGCTTGAAACTGGTCAGCAGCAAATGTATTTAAATACACGTGGCATCTCTCGTTTCCCTTGGGTATAGGGAAAACCACACTATCTATCAAGCTTTATAGGGTCTTTGCCTGTTTTGGCCTGAGAGTTAGTTCTTTTAGCTCCTTTGAGCTAAAAGAGCTCCCTTCCTGGAGAGGGGCACCAAGTGCCAATGCTATTTAAAATGGGAAATACGTGTTTTTGGTTCAGGCATTTAAATGAGTGACTGAGCCTGGTAGCACTGCTGAAGGACCAGGAACCTTGTGTTGGAGAGGCAAAGACACAGCTTCCACCTGAAAGCCTGTCCCACTGTGCTGGACAGCCACTTCACTATCTCATGGAGCTGCAGCACTCTGGTGATGTTTCCCTTGTTATAAATGAACTTCTTGGCTTGTGCACATCCAAGTGAAGCACAGGCAGGGCCATACGTATATTTTGACAACTTTCGATTAACATATGATAACTTCTTAAGTGTTATGACAATGTTCTGTGATCACAGGTCTCAAGAGACACTTAGTGCTTTGGAAGAAACTAGTCTCTGGCCTAAAGTGTCTCGGGTTAGCTGGAGTTGCACCATTGATGGATTTGGCCCCATGAGTTCGCAGCTCTGGCAGGCTGTTTGCAAGAGTCAAACCCTGGCAAATGATTGACTCTGAGCTCAGTTGGAAAAGCTCGTGAAATGAAATCACAGTGCTTTGCCCATTAGGCTTGGGATGAAAAGGGAGCCTTAGAGCTGCCAGTGGTTCATATTTCATGCACAGAGATTTACTTGTATTGGTTAAGATTGTGATGAGTTTGAGAAAGAAAGAGGGAGACAATTTGTAAGCCAATGCAGAAATAATACTTCCCTGTAGTAAGTGTATAATGAGAACTGTTGCTTTTATTGGATTGAATAAGTTTAGATCGTTTAAGATATGCAGGTTTTGAATCGTGAACTGTATCACTGGTGATTGAACTCCTATGTTATTTTTACATCACTTCTTATTTCTTGACATCCTGAGTTTGCTTCTGAGACTTTCATTCCTATTCCTCTGCTCTTTTCCTTTCATACCTCTTCCCTTAATCTTTCCTGCTCTGGCTTTGGAAGCCTCTTTGCTTTTAATGGACATCTAATATTTGTCATAGACAGCATACACCTTGCACAAAGCAGGCTGCTAGATATGATTACAGCACGTGTAAGCAAATTTGATCTGGTTTTAATCAAAGCAATGTGACGACAGCATCAAAGAGCCTTAAAGAGCTTTGCTCATGCTGTGGTTTGTGGCACCTACATTGGTCACTTTAGAAGTATCCTTCATTGCCTTGTGCTTTCTATGGTAGCCCAGGTCRTCTGGCAATTAGACCTTGTAGAAAGAGCAAATTTATCTGTAATGTTGAGTCTGGCACAAAGACCACAAAAACCATGCCACAGTCCTGCCTGGTTACTGATTTCCCTGTAACCTGAAGGTCTTGGCTTTTGGATCCAATGGTTGAGGTCAAGAGTTGAATTAAACTTTGATCCAAAGAAGGCTGCCCATCTTCTGGGTCCCTTCCAGAGCAAGTGAGCTCTCACAGTAAGCAAGGGAGGATATTTCGGCTGATTTCATGTTCCTTGGCTTTGGATGTTACTTCCTCTTTGGTTTGGGATTTTATTTTTTCCATGCTCTGCATTTGGTGACCTCCAGAGCAAGCTACAGATCCTGCCAGTCTCTTTGGGTAACTGTAGATGTGCCTCAAAGCAGTGAGCCAGCTGCTGGGCTTGGGCAGGTCATTTAAGGTCCATTGCCTGAGAAATCAGGGGTCGAGTGCCTGATCTGTTGGACTTCGAGTGGCCTGATTTTTCTAAACAGGCTAAGAAGCATCTGCCTTCTGAACATCTTCTAATGCTCCCCACAGAGCAGCCTCCAGTATCATTCAAACTTGGCAACCAGGGGGTATAAGGATGTAGTATGGTTTATTACTTACCTGTGATTCCAGTGGACTCAGGCACAGATGGGGGGACCAGTCTGCGAGCAGGAAAAATCCAACCAACAGATCAGCCCTGCTCTAACATGCTTCCAGTCTAGTTCTGATCTGTCTTCCCTAACTCACTTGATGCAAACGGAAATGGCTAGGGAACACTGGAGGCAATGAATGAATGTTGCGGTCCAGAGGTTACACAGAATTTTAGAAGAAGAGATAGAGGCATTAAAATATATAAATTGATTCTTTCTGGAATTTCACTGGTGCTTGTCCTGTGTGGACACATATCTATATCTATAGTGGAGGTCCTGGTGGTGTACACATACACGAAGCATTAAGAGACCAGAAAATTTCTCAAGTCTCACTTACAGCAGGACTAGATATCAAACTGGTTTTAAAAAAGGTTATATTGAAACTGTTGAAAATCTGTTGGAGAACTTCTGAGAGAAAACTGGGATTTCAACCAAGAGGATTTGGTTCCCCTGAGTAATTTCTGCTTTTCATCAGACTCTGATCATATAGTCTAGCTCTCTGCATACCTCCATTGATCATTAAAGCCGGTCAAGCATGGAATATTTCTTGCCCCAATATCTTTTGCCAGAATGTCTGCTTATATATACAAAAAAGGAAAGCTGATTATTTTTACCTTTTCTCCATTTGTGTGCGTAAAGCTTCTATAACACATCTTGTTCAGCTAGGATGTCTCAAGGCGGGCTCATTCCTGTGCTGAATAATCATGGCAAGTGCGAGGAACACAGCAGCGTCCCTCTTGCAGCATAACTCCAGGCCCCTCCAAGGCTTTCGAAGAGTTAAGAAACAATCMGCTGTAGGAGAAAGAAGCCAGGAGAAATGAGAATAGTGTAAACAGTATTTGGCTTTAATAGCAGCTGGAGCAGCAAAGCCATGTACTGTCAGACCTGTTTTTGGTGCCCTGCTTGTGCCTGCTGTTGGTGTGCACAACTGCACAGTGTGCACCACAATGCTGTATGGGGACAAGGTGTCAGGTTTGTCCCACCTGTCTTTGGCATAGCCTAAGCTGGGAAAGTCCAGCTGGCAGAAGGCAGCAAGATGCCAGACTTTCTTTCAGCACCGTGGGTTCGTGGGGTGGCAGCAGCGAAGGCTGCGTTGCTGACTGCCGGTGCCCTGGGAGTGCAGGAACAAGGAGCGCTGCCAGCAGCAAGCTGCCGCTGATGGGTGAAGACAAAGTGGAACGAAACTCCCCGCAAGCAGCAGAGCTGCTGTCCCCAGGCACGAGGGACCGGGGCATTACAAGGCAGAGACGGTGATCGCTTGTGTTTTGGGTTACACTTCTTGGGTCTGGGTGGCTCCTGAGCGGTTCATATCCCATTGCTTGAGTTGCAGGGRCCTCCTGGGATAGGGGGAATATCCTCTGCTCAGTCTGAATCTGGAGGCAGGATGAGCCCAGGAGAACATCCCTGGGTTTTTTAGGTTTAGCTCCTCACTAGGAATCTGCTTCACATACATCTACTGCAGGCTGTTTTCAGACAAAGAGCCTGCCAGGAGTTTGTGGTGCAGGTCACTCCAAACCTGGTGATGTTGCCCTTGCCCCTTGCTTTGCAAGTGTTTTTTTCATTTGTTCCATTGTAACTTTTGAACTGCCCATGTTTTAAGACTAAAATGAGAGAGATAAAATGTTCTTAATTTTAATTAAAACAAAGTTTATTTTGTTATTTCATTAGCTAGCTGTGTTATTTCAGGGCTTGACAGTAAAGTTATATGTTACCCTGTGGGTACTTCTAATTGTGTTACAGGGTTTCTCGTTTGCTCTGTCCAGAACAGTTCAACTCCTGTGCTGAGCTCCATCCTCCCGCAGCCTGGAACCAGCACAGCTAATGAAAAACACTCCAGTAATAACAGGGGACTCTCAAGGGCTCCAGATAATTGGGAAAAGGTACTATTAACTTTACTGGAAGGCAAGCCGGCTGAGCTTTAAGAGCCTACTGCTAAAGATACCAAGAAATAGGGCCTGATCATTTTGGAGGTAAGATAAGAACGTGGAAGCTGGTCAAAGTAAACCAACAGATCTAGGGAGAATACAGTYCGTCAGTAAATGTCAATGTAGGGACTTGTCAGACTGACGCAGCCCTGGATCTAGCGAATTCCTGCGAGCGAGGCAGGAGGCGAGGTCCTCTCCTGCCAGGGTGCTGGAGAGATGCATTCCTGATGGTGCAGCTTGTAAGAGACCAGTGGGAAAATCTCATGCTCTAGGCGGAAACCTGGGACTGTCAAGGCTTTTTTTCTCTTGATTGAGGAATAGTTCCTGCTCTATTCTGGGACTATTTGGGCCAGTCCTGGACACCTGGACCCTCTGTTGCCTCTGGCAGCATCAGCACAATACACTTTGAAAAGAGACATAGGAAACCAAGAGGAGGCTGGTGGGGGTCATGCTCCCTGCACACAAAGGCTTTTCCCATTCATTAGGAGTTACAGATTTGCTTAAATCCCAATCGTAAATCCTGGTATCTTGTGCAGCGTGAACCCAGGGTGGCTGTAAAATGCTTTTGCAGGGGAACCTGAATAGGGAATTACACCGATTTAGAGGTGTTTTATCCGCTGTCCCTGGTATAACTACAATCACTGCTGCTGAAGTTTTGGTGCCTGGAATTTATTTGCTCCAGCAGAGAAGGTGCAAAGGGAGAGGTGTGACAGTTTAATTCTTCTCTTGTGTTCCTTGCACAGTTTTAATGTTTTCAAGAAAATCTTTAGTAGGCATTTAAGGCAAAATGAATCATAATGGAATGGAAGAGTGTTTTGAGGGTAGTGGTAGAGCAGGATGGGGAAGATTTAGGTTCAACTCCTTACTTTGACCCAGGGATCAGGCCTACAGAAGGTAGATAGGTGCCTAATTTCCAGTGATCCAGCCAAGTACCTCTGACTTAATGGGTTGAATCTCTTTATGCCTCTTTTTCTCTCCTATTTGGTGGTGCATGGGGAGGTGTTATCTCAAGCTTGGGTAGTACATAAGCTGTCTTGCTAATTTTCCTCCCCGTTTCTCTTGTTGGTTGGCATTATAGGCTTACATAATTTTGTAAAAATATGAACTTTTAAGTCGTTTGATCCAGTGCTTGGATTTCCAACAGGATCGCGCTGTACTTAACCTTCAGTATGTTATTGTTTTAGTAGTTTTGTCCAATATGAATAACACCTTATACCATAACATCCTCAGTGGATGTAGAAAGATGTTCCAGAAGGAACTGAAAAGGGTTCCAGGAAAGTCAAGCTGTATGGCTTGTTTGATTTTTCTGTTTAGCCTTTTAAAGTAGCCAGAGAAGGGGCAATAAAAACATTACAAAGGATACGTTGCTGGATAAAAGATATTCCATTACAAACCCTGTCAACATTAATAACTCACATTTCTTCAACAGTGCTCTCAGCTGTCAATAAGAAACAGGAATGAACCAAGATAAAAACGATCTGTCAGAAAGCAGATCGTATCGGAAAGATAATAGAATCAAATTAATTTATGGCGAGGAGATTTCACAACAGACAACGAAGCAATACTGAAAACCACAGTCCAATGTAATCCCTTTGAAGAAACGTTGTACTTATTACAGCTGTGACGATTACAAATGTTTGGTTTAAAAGGCTGTGTTGCAGTCTGGAGGAAAAAAACCAGGCTATTTATGGTCTCCAGATTTTAAAGATGGGAGCTAAAGAAAATAAGCCTGTAGACATATGAGCTGAGGCTTAATATTTCCATCTTCATTTAAGAAGGGGTGGTTAGAAAATAGACCTGCCAGCCTGAAAGAAATTTGGATGTGTCAACATTTTGTTGGGTTTTTGAAATTTTTGGTTGCCAGTTAAGATGAAAAAGTCAAAATAACCTATTTCCACTGAATAAGAAGTTCTGATTCAATAGTGCCAAAAGGTTTAACTCTTGTCATTCTCCTCTTGAGGTTAAACTGCCTCAAAACAAATTATTCCATTTGCAATGTCCATTTTGACTTGGAAAAGCATGATTTTAAACTCAGTTTGGTCTGGAAAACTTCAAACTGCAAAGCAAAACTTTGCATTTGGAAAAGATGCTTTTGGTTTCCTGGAGGAGCTCTGCTTCCCTAGAATATGACATTTTCTCTTGTTTGGGGAGCAGGAGGAGGAAGAGACTACCTGGATTAAACAATAGTTTCTGGTGGAGGAGAGGAAAGAAATGAAAACTTCTTGTAATGCAAAATTGGGACTATACCTGTACTTCTAGTTTAATTTTCTTATTAGCTAATACATGTGAAGCTATGAATCTCCTGTGGTTTAAGATCTCATATTGTTACTCCCTGTGATCCTGTTTTTCCTTTCCCAGTCCGTGACCCTGGATAGGGCACACAGCTGTGCTGCCTTTGGAGTGGAGCAAGTTGCTGTCACACAGTACGATCTGGGGGGTCTGTGCCTCTCCCTCACTGTAGTCCTGGTCTTGCCTTCATAAACCTGACCTGAGAAGGGTCCATATTATTTGGCTTGTACAGTGGACATGGTAATATAGTCCTCTTCTCATCCCTGAACCAAAGCAAGTGAGGAGCAACCAAAGCAGGCTGGATGTGCCTTCTCTCTTAGCACATGTCCTGCATCGTCCTGTCTGGCAGAGGGCAAACATCCCCTTTGCTGTATTTGAGTGGGGCCACCGAGTTCTCCAATAGCCTGATACTGGCTTTGAAGCTTGTGAGATGGCAGCACTGCCCTGACCCAAAGGGGAAGGGCCTGGGTGCTGTTAAGAATTGTGGCAAGGGCTGTTTCCACCTCTGCATGCCTGAACGCAGGTAGGAAGCAGGCAGGAGCGGGGATGAAGACAGGCAGCATGCTGCGAGGGTGGGGTGTTTTTGCTCTGGCTGGTACCATGCCCCAGGGGAGCCCAAACCCATGGTTTAAGGAGCAGGAGGATGGAGGCCTGGAGCTGCCCTTCCCACCCCAAGGACTGCATGTGCATTGATGTCTGAAGCCCTGCCAGCTGTTTTGGAGCGGGTGCTGTGTGCGGGGGAGGCATCGCTCCTTCCCCTTCCTCCTCCACCCTCTTTCATCAGCCCCMGAGAGACCTGTGCTCCAGCTGAATGGGACTTCCTCCGGTGGCTCCAGATGTGTTTGAGGAGTTTTCTGTCCCTGTCTCTTTTCACCACCCCATCCCCTTTTTGCTGGAAGTTTCTGCCCTTGGTGTTGCTGGATGTGGAAGTCTGTGGCTGCGATCATACTGAGGGGGCGGGAATATCCAGCAGAGAAATCAGAAGGGATAAAGGTCCCCACCATCTATCTCCCCTCTCCCCAGTCCCCTGTGTTGCTTACAAATCAAAATAAATTACCTGAATCTAAACTATGTGCTTTTAAAGGGATGAATCCCACCGTTCCTTCTTGCTGTCAGGGCTGCCCATGCCTGCCAGCCCTGTGTGTGGGCATTGTCCGCACCGCACTTAGCACTGACTCCCCCCCCGCCCCCCCCTCCGGCTTAATGACAAGTTCTCACTTTGTTTGTTGTTTTTTGTTTTGTTTTTTCCCCTTCCAGCCAGGCTGACATTTAATTCTGCCTCGGCCAGTTAAATATAACCCCAAAACCCGCGGGTGAGAAAATGTGGCTCTGTCACGCTCGTTTCAGAGGAGCCAATTAGCAATGGTGATCCTTGGGACTTGGCAGCCTCTTCCCAGGCACCTGGCAGCCCTGGCCCTGCCTGTCATTCTCGGGATAACGTGCTAGGAAATGGTCTTGTGGTTTACTAAGAAAAGCAAAGCAAACAAACTCCCTCTCCCCCGCCTTTGCAACCCAACAACCTGTGGGCATAATTGATTTGCAAGATTTGCAGTCAGGATGTGGCTTTGTTGCAGATGAAGTTGTTGAAGAGCCTGCTCCTCTCCGGCTTTTCGCCTGGTTCCCCCCARTCCAGCAACTTTCCACATCCAAAGGCATCCAGTGTGGAGGCACTGATGGGACACAGCTCCCTCCTCTACCTCACCCCTTCCTTTACCACTTTGATTCCCCTTCCCTAATTCCCTGCTGTGGTGCTGGTACCACTCCTGTTCCCACCTCCAGGCTGTGGTTTCTCCTCCAGAAGTGGGAGGCTGGTTCACCAGGCTGTGGGCTTGCTGGGATGCCTCCCATCCCTGTGACCTGCTCAAAGGCTGCATGCTGGAAACCTCTTTACCAGGGACTGCTGTTGGTGTGAGTGCTCCTCCTGGGTGCAAACCTATCATGCACYGCGCTGGGTCAGTCCACAGTGTATCTAACCCGGTGCCATGCCTGTGGCTGGGTCTGCTTTCTGATAATTGGGAAAAATGAGATGAGAGTAGAGGAATTCTTCCCCGACACATCCTCCAAGTTGGAAGTTTAGCAACATGATGGGGTGGAGGCTCTGTTCTGAGTCAGTGATGGGTCTGGCGTTGAATATGTCTTGTCCTCTTTTTTTTTTTTTTTTTTATTTTAAACCCAACTATGGAGGCTTCCTGGTCTCCACAATGCCCTGGTAAAAGCTTCTGCTGTTAACGTCCCTTTGAAATCTGTTGCCTGATCTTTTCAGCAGTGACCCCTTTTTGCAGTGGTGTGAGAAACAGTGGATAACTTTGTTCGCTGGAGTCCTGTTTGGTTTGTTCTGTCTTTGCATGGAAAACCTCAGAAGCTGTGTCAGTGCAAAGGTGCCTTTCAGAGTTTGCAGGTGACATGCTCCAAAAAAGCAGCAAATCCAGGCTAGTTTAAGCCATTTAGGTGGGTTTATGCAGATCCTTGCTATCTCTGAGCCAGGGCTCCTGCTCCTTTCCAGAAATGCTCCTCCCTGTCTCCCTTGTGCTTTTAGGACCCGCATTTTCATTTGCCATGAGGTTCCTCGTTCTGGCTTGACTCCTGGCCCTCTCCCCCTTGTGCCAAGCTGGGTGTGGTGCAAGGTGAACCTCCAGGGTGAAGGACACCTGCATTGTCCATTAGGTATTGGTGAGTGGGGCCAGCTGGGGCTGTCATCAACCCCCTGACCTGTGTGCAGTTAGCTCCTGGTGGGAGTAAGTCCTGGTGATCATAGAGCAGGCAACACAATGGCAATCCAGCAAACAGATGGACATATGATATTCATAAAAGAACAGGGGTGATTCCCTGTCTACTGCAGCAGGAATCCAGGATTAACTCTGTGCTGGTCTCTGGGATTTCGTTGCTGTCTGTATCACTTCTTATCTGGCAGTCCCATGTGCTGTCATGTAATGTCTGTTCGTGTAACACTTTGTACCTTGCTACAGAGCAGTGCTACCTGAAATCACCTGCGGGCAGGGGAGATGGAGATGCTGCCCAAAACCCCCCTGGCCACATGGCGACTGGTGCCCATGGGCATGTATTGGTATGGGGACAAAGTGACAGTTTGTGAAGGCTCTGTGAACCCATCTCCAGTTATTAACTCATGTCTGGTGAATGGCCCAGCTTTGATTTGCTGACTTGAACTCATAGATAGATGTCTGTGCATGGTGCTCGGACATCATTGTCACTTCTGTATTTTACATCTGGCCATAGCTTATCTTCAAAACATTTACAGCAAAATAGCTCCTCAAAAAAATGTTTCTTCTTAGTGTTGAGACTTATTTTCCTTGTGCTCCTTTGATTTTTATCTTCTCCACATTTTCTGTACATCGTCCTAACAAGTTGTGGAGGCTGGACAGTGTCCATATCACATCAATACTAAATTTCATTATATACAAACATCAATCTGGCTCTGGGCTGCCTTTTTAAACTGTCATCCAACCTGGCGGTGTTCAGTTTCTGTTTAGGTCTGACCGTGAAAAAGCATTGGTTCAAAGCTTGTTCCCCATAATGTTCAGATCAAAACAGTTCCTCTGTGTGTTTATAATAAAAATATATTTTCATCAGCTCTTGGGAGCATTGACATTTTCATCAAGGCAATTTTCTATGGCCCCAATCCATCACAACACACGAGCTGTTCCATTGGTTCCAGTACGAATACTCATTGCTTAAAGTAAATTGTTTGCTTAAAAGCTTGTTGGATCAGGGCCTATAAGCGAGAAAAGATTGCTGATTAGAAAGCGCATTTGTTCCTGTTGTGGGATTTGATGGCAAATTAAGGACATTAGAAGGATTCCAAGATTAATGCCTTTGTATTTTGGGAAAGAAATATTTTAATACTTTCACATTATCAAGAGGCCCTATAATAAACAGAGCTTATGCAAATGGGACACTAAAGACCAAATCCCAGACATTAATGGGGTTCGATGAGAGTAAACTGAAGGCAGAATCAATCTCCAAGAGAACTAAATGGCTATTTTCATGCTTATGAACTTAACATACTTTCAGCTCCACCTTAATGAAAGACACACTCAGTTCACTGTTAAAAGAGGCACTTAAAAGGTATTAGAGACATAAGTCCAGCTGTTACAAACTCCAATAAATTTGGATTAGGTCTCCACTGTTTGAGTTGCATGTGTGGGTGCCTGACCTCAAAGCAAGTTGTTGGTTTTTTTAACTTATTGATATATAGCATTACATCAGGTTAATTACACGTCGCTGTATTTCATGTCGTCTCGGCACAAACCCGCATGCATCACGGCATGGTGTTGGAGAGCGGGGCATCAGGAGGCTCTCGGAGGGCTGGGGCATGCTGGCTGCCCGCCCGGCACCCAGCCCTCCCCGGAGATGAATGCTTCGAGCAGGGGCGGCTGCTCGGTTTACAGTACACAACTGGCTCCCTGCCCTCTCCACCCCATCCCATATTTTCATTCCCTGGGGTAACTTCCCATCCTTCACCTCGCTTGATAACAAAGCATATTTTTAAACTTTTATTTTAGTGCGTTGGAGCAAAATGCCCAATGTTGTAGGGCAGAATTAAGAGCCTGAATTGATGGGGCTTTGATGCAAATTTTGTCTTGCTGGCTCTGGTCAAATATTTGGTCCCTGTGCTGTTTTGCTACGAATTCCTGGCCACCCGTGGAAGGGATCACGCATGGGCAGAGCATGTTCAGATTTACGGCTGCATCTGTGTAGATGGGTCTAGATAACAGCAAATCTTTTGCTCTGAAGGCACTGCAGCCGCTACGACAAAAGAGATGGCTTAAAATTGCATTTCCATTTAAAGTAACGCCAAGCATCGCAGCCAGCCCAGCCATGTGAGGGAAATATAAAGCTCTGCGATAGGGAGCAAAGGAGCAGAGGGGAAAAAATCTGGGTAGCAAGTAACTAAAATAGATGAAGTGGAACAGTTGGAAATCTCAACTTGAGTGACAAGGGAGAAAGAAGAGATCCAAAGTCAGCAGCAGATGACTCCAGTCTCACATCCCATCCCTCTCCCCCCTCCCTTCCTGCCGCCGCCGCTGCTTTCCCAGCAAAGGCAAGAAAAAACCAGAACGTCTTTTCCAGATTGGGGGCTGAGCGGCCTCACATGTTGACACAGCAATAATTTTTAATGAGAAATTTTTAGTATTTGTGTGGGAGAAGTTAGCGTTGTGTACACAGATGCCTCTCCGGCCACCACGCCGTGGTCCGGGCTCGGCCGCGTCCCCCTCCGGCACGGCCCGCGGGGTCCCAAGGCAGATTCCTTTCAGGCGAAGGGAAACATTTAGGCTTGCTCACCTTTGAACTGCATGCGATGGTGTTTACCTTGGCAAGACAAAGTGGCAGTTTTACAGATATTAAAAACAGTCCTGAGGGGAATCTGGAGGCCTTCCTATATTTTAATCACCCAATTTAGCCAGCCTGAGGAGTCGGCTGGAGGGAAAATGTGTGGCAAAGCATGTTTTGGGTGTGGGTGTGTGTGTTGTGTTTTTTTTTGGTGTGTGTGTTTGTTGTTTTTTTTTTTTTTTTTTTTTCCAAAAGGGGATTTAACAGAAAATAGCCCAGTGCTGAAACAAGAAGGGAGAAAAAGAACGTGCATTTTATTTTCAACGCCCTCCCCTCCAGAAAAAAAAAAAAGTGGGAATTCTCATATTAAGCCATAGCACCTCCACGCTCCATATGGTTTCTTTTTTGGCATTTCCTGCTGGACTGTGCTCTACCTCAGCTAACCCCACTCTCCTGGCACGTTCCTCTTCTAATTTGATTTCTACCTGTCAGGAAAGATGGGCACAAACGGGTTTTGCCCACATCTTGCGGCAAGACCTTCCCTCCCTGCCAGCACTCCCTCTGGTGTGCACGATTAAAAAGAAAATTGGGTTTTTGTGGAGGAAGAGATTCAAAGGAGTCGTGAGTGATGTCTGAAGTTATGCTGAGGTCAGGACCTTGCTTATTGATTTTCTAACACAGCAGAACCATGTACAAAAGGAAGAGACCTCCTTGCCTCCCCCTGATCCAAGATTTTTTTTTTTTTTTTTTTTATTAAAAAAAGAGGTCCTTTTGCACTTTGCGAGCAGGGAGACTCGCTGGCGGTGGGACGGTGGCGGAGATGCCCTGCTCCTGCCGGGCTGGGGAGGAGTGGAGGTGAGTGCTGCCATCTTCCAGCCCCTGCTGCCGGCCACCTGCGATGCTTTCCTTAATATTTGTCAGAATTTATGAAGGCCGTGGCTAATGCCCGATAACATGCTCACGCGACCGCTCTGCCCATGGGCTGTAGCGGGGTAGCCCGGCTTCGAGAGAGCCGAAACCTCTTTGGTCGCTGAAAGAGTAAGATGGGTATGTCAGAGACAAATTTGATGAAGCCCCACAGAATTAAAATGGCCAAACGCGTCCCGTCGCCTACATCTGCAGAATTCATTAGGCGAGCTTGATTGGCCTTTGTTAAACAAAGATGGGATAAGGTTTCATACTTTTTCTGTGGGAGTTGAGCTAAAATTTCAGGCTGATGATTTAGTCAGGTGTAAGCATGAAGTTTCCAATTTAGAGAAATAAATCTAAAGTGATTTTATTATCCTCTGTTTTACCCTGACACCCTGCTTCACCCCGACTCCCTGTCAGAGCCCGCATGATGTGTTTATACAGGCTGCACCGTAATCGACTGGCAGGCAATATAACACGAGACACAAAATGCATCTTCCACCTAACACCGGCTTCGGTAGCTTCTATATTTCATCATCTTCCTGTTCCTCTGCCGGCGACTCTTCCTTTCCCTGAATCCCTCGTATTCTGCCTGGGGAGGAGCATGTGCCCCTGCTCTGCCGGGGGCTGAGCCAGCGGGAAGAGCCACCGGCACACCGAGACRCAGCATTTCGGCTCTTCTCATGTGCTGCAGCTTCATTTTGCTTCATTACATGTGTTTTCCAGGGAGATCCCTGGATCGGACTAGGTGTCCTTTGGCTGGAGTTGTTTTAACAAACATGTGTGCCTAAGAACACCTACAAACCTTTTTTTTTGTGGGAATTGGTAAAATTTTAAATGTTTTTTTTTTTWAAAAAGAAATCTTTTCTATTTTAGTTCTCAGTTTCTGCTTCAGGAGCAAGTATTCTGTGAAAACTCTATGTTAAGATTTTGACAATATATTCATGAAAAAAATTACATTATTAAATTGGCTGAAAATACCTGTTTTCCAAAGTTGCTTAAAGAGAAAGCAATATGAAAGTACAGGCAGCGACACTGGGGCGAAGAAAGCAAGCTGCTTTGGCCAGGTTTTCAGATTCCGTTGATTAAAAGTCTGTGCAATTTAGTTATTAGTTAGAACATAAGGACACAAAACGCAATAGGTCAGATTCATTTCTTCATCTCAGATATATCCCTGTTGACTTCAGTGAAGTTCCTTTAATGATGAATTTGTCCCGCTGGCTCAAAGATAAAAAGAGAAGTTATTTTTGTTTAATATTTCAACAAGGGGAAGAGGTTAGCGAGGGAATTCGGTTTGCACAAGTTGTGTTTTTCCATGAAGTTTAACAAGGGCAGCCACCACCTAACCAGCTCTGTTGTATATTTGTCTTTTTGAGGGTTGAGCGCTTTCTCTATAGACTCTCCCAAACCCTTGCAAGGCAATTTTTGCCAAATGCAACCCGCAAAGGACATTTGCAGCCATGGTTTTTTCATGTTCTTGTGAGCAGTGATGGCAGAGGCTCTCATTCAGGTGCCTGCTGATTTGATTTTATTTGAGGGTAGGCTTTTGGAGGTAGGGCTGTGTGCTGTGTCATTCTGTTGTCCTTGGCACTGCAACATCTGAGTGCCACCTGGTGCTCTCAGCAACGTGCTTAACCCTAGCTGCACCGTGGTTGTGCTTTTCCTAGGCAAGTGTCTTGCTGCCGGGCTCACGTTTGTCTTGATACACAATTTTGCCCCATGTGATGTCCTTTGCTTTCCTATGCCTTTCTCTTGTTATGTGTTAGCAGGTCTGAGTTCAGGCTTTTTTCCATCTCCATCAGGCCCTTCTGGCTGAGGGCAGAGTAGTSAGAGAGGCCAAGAGCCTGCAAAGGCTGGAGATGCCTTTGGAGACCTCGCGAGGCAAAAGCCAGCTCCAGCTGGGCTGTTTTATTCTGTATCTAGACTGCGTGGAAGAGCAGGATTTGAGGGCTTTCCATATTCCCAGTTTGAGCCAGGTCAGGAGTCAGCACGCATGATGTGCGGATGGCTGAAGAGGCTTGGTTTTCTTGTGGGATCAAACTCTGGGTGAACTTGGTGATGTGGGAATCCCTCCTTTGCACTCCCTGGAGAGGAAAACTTGTGGCGTGGTGTTTGGTTGTTGCAGTTGCTGCAATGTGTTTGCACGGCTGTTCAGCATGGGTCAGATTTATGGGTGTTGGCCAGGTACGTGAGTGGAGAGCTGTTTCACTGCCTTGTTCTTGCTCCAGAGAAAATGGCCTCTTGCCCAGGCAAGAAGTTGAAAGTTTCACTGGTCACTCTCCATCCTGGAGTTCAAGGCATCTGGCAGGTTTCTGTAAGCCTTGGCTAAAAGCAGCCTTTCTGCTGCGAGCAGTATTGCTTTTAAACCCGGGAGCAAAATGTTTTGATGAAAGAGGAGGAAACCTTTCCCGTGCTCTTCTCATCCTAGTACCCCTGGGTGCTTTCCAGAGTCATTCAAAACTATTGCAACTGGACAAATGGAGGCACCAAGCAGTGCAGTGTGTGGTTTGGCAAACCCCTCTTTATCTAGGATAACTTTTAGGGACACCCTAGCTTTCTCAAAGGAAGAAGAGCCTTAAAATAGTAACTTTTCTGGAAAAGAACTGCCATATTTTGAGATGCTAAACTGACTGTGGTTAGTGACACAGTGGTGTGGCTTTATTTCCCTCTTGGCCTGTTGTCCCCAGTGTTGGCTATCATGATGTTCTGTCCATGTCTACCTGTGAAGAGGCTCTCAGTGGTGGGGGAACTGGGAGAAACTGGAAGAACACGTTAATCAACTTCATAGGAGAACAGCCCTTGGTCTTGGCTGTGTTTGCACTTACCTGTGATGAACGCTGCTGTTCATCCCTTGGTTCCCATACCCTGTGGAAATCTGGAGCCAGCATGAGGGTCCCTAGATACGGGGCTGGGATGTGCCCAGGCTGGGATGTTCCTGGATGCGAGGATTGGGAACCATTTCTGGACCCCCTAGTTTTGTGGGCCCCATGGCTGTCTCTGCCCAGGACATAAGACTTTTGGGACAGAGAGACAGCAAGAAAGACTAGAGAAAATGGATGTGGGGGAATTGAATGAAAAGTTAGAGGCTAAAACCTTGAYGTAGCCACACGGCTGCGAGGAAGAGGGCAGAGGCAGGAGCTGGCAGCATCTCCATGTGGTGTTCCCCTGCACTGACCCAATGACGTTGCCCTCAGCATCTCCTGCTGTCCCGCTTCCTCCTGGCTTACCCGGTAGCCCTTGTGCCAGCACGTCCCTGCTGCCACTCAAGTGGATGAGCACCGGCCTGGGAGACCACACGTGAACTCCTTGTGAGGTACAGATGTTGCAGAGTCAAAGCCTGGCCGCCCTTGGTCTAGGAGGGACTTGGGTTTCCAGTGCCCCGGAGAAGCAGGAAGTGCAGGAGACACGGATATCATGAGAAAAGAATCGATAGTCCCCCCTCGGCCTGACCAAATATTGATTTTGCCATTCGGTTCGTATCGTTTTTCACCACCTTGCCGGCCCTCAGGGTAGAGGCTCCCTTTCGCAGCCCCACAAGGGGTGTTTTGGGGAGGGAGGCAGAGGGACCGGACCTCTCATGGGGCAGGGTGAGGACAAGGATCAGTCACCTGCTAAACTGACCCTGGCCAGGGGGATGGCAGTGGTGGGGAGGGGGGCTTTTGGATATCCAGTCCTCCCCAAAGCCTCCAGCACCGTCCCATTAGCTAATACTGTTGAGAGAGCTTATGTTGGAAGAGATTTGCTGTCTTGCATTCCCTGTCAGTTCCCCCCACTGTGCTATGACTCTACTTTATGTTTAAGGTTTGATATAAAATCCAGGGAATGCAAAGGATCTTCCTGGCTTTCATTGGTTTTGGAGTACGCACTTAATTTTCAGATCCAGTCATTAATAAATGCAGTGATCGGCAACCACAATTCAGCCTTCCCCGGCAATTCCTGCTGCCACAACTTTGCAGGAGCGCTGCTATCCAAACACTCACAAATTATGATTTTTGACTCAAAATTGTATCTGCTACTGCTGGAGGTAAAACTATTAATATATAAATAAAGGCTAATTCTGTCCTGGTTGTTTTTCTTCATGAGGTCACTAGTCCCTGAGGAATTATAAGCAAAACAGCAGAGTGCCTCACAAGAAATAGAAAAAATCATCTCTCATGGCATGAAAAAGAAAGATGTTTGGAATGTTTTTAAAGGATGTTCTCTAGCTTTCTTTGGTTGTAGTTTCTACCACATATACCATGTTTTTACTGGGATTGAAAACGATGGTGTTTTCTTCATGACACTGTTGCTAGAAGCTAGACTTGCTGGGAATTACGCGGCCAGTTCTTTTTTTTTTTTTTTTTTTTTTTTTTT
>JAYKAV010003376.1:95297-162535 GCA_035582835.1 Phoebastria nigripes
AAAAAAAAAAAAAAAAAAAAAAAAAAAAAAAAAAAAAAAAAAATAGTGCCAAAAAAAAAAGCCCAGAAAATGCTGAAGCTTCCCTGTACAAATGACAGTAAAATACGATTGCCAGGCACAATTCCATTAAGTTTTACAACAATTGCTTTTGAGCTGTTAGGTATGCTGTGCTTTAGTCAAGGATTTTGTGCTTTTGTACACAAGCCTCGTGTTTGGTGACATTGAACCTTTGCATGCAGATACCGATTATTCAAAAAGGGGGAAGGAAAGAAAACTCAGGAAAGCTATTTTACATTTGTACTGCGGATTGTTCCCTTTAATCTGCAATCAGAACAAAGACTCACTCAGTTTTTATTATGGTCCTCTCAGAGGCTGTTAGCTACAGTGTGAACCCCTCCGGGGTTAAAGTGTAGAAAAATTGGGAGATGCTTGTGGTTTTGACGGAGAAGTGGAAGATTCCAGTGAGAGAGAGGTTGGTGCCTCTGTTGGAGAGTAACAGGAGGCAGTGTTAAGTGAAAGATGTTAGCTCATTTACAATCACTTTAGTTCAATTTACTCGCTGAGGTCACCGTCCTGCAGAGTTCTGTGCAGGCTTTATGCTTTCACATATGAATAGTTTCACTGAAGTCCTTGGCTTAAGTCATTATCTATCAAGAACGAGCCATGGACAGGGTGGTGGAGGTGATGCTATTGTTAGCCAGGTATACATAATACATAGCCTACTTGCATTGTCCAGAGCCATGGCTGAATACCACGGCGTTCACTTGGAAGTACTTCTGTTTTCTTTCTCAGCTTTTCCATGAGATCTCTTGTATTTCCCTCCAAATTCAGCATTTTGGCATCTGCCTGTGGGAGCAGGCTTCTGGGACAGGTGACACAGTTACTCAGTCAAGACAGCTGTGGTTTCGGCCAAAACACCTGCTGATGAGTCAGGAAAAAGGATGCAGAACTGATTTTTAATTGCTGGGTTTGCTTTAAATTTTCTGGCTCTGAGAAGTTTTTTCTCAAGCAAGAAGAAAGTGGGAAGTCATTGCTGGATGCTATTCCTGTCTAGAGAGGCAGCTGAGCTCTGTGTTACTCAGCAAAGCAAGTGGGCACAAAGCATCGTTGCACCTTCTTATGAAGTCTAGCTGTGTGGTGGGGAGAGGACAACAGTCATCTTCCAGGTGGTGCTGCTCTTGCTGGGCTGGAGGAAGGGCATTGCTAACGCCTGCCTCCCGCTTCCCAACACGGCTTGTGAGGAGAACACGGTCATGGAATAAATATCATGGGAGTCTGGGTGTCTGAGAGAGTTCAGAGAAAATTTGGTGTTGGCTTCAACTGAAGCTATTATGGTCGCATGTAAATCCAAACTGGACATAAGAGAGTGTCTACCCATGATAAATGGGACCTTCCAGACCAGGCTGACAGCTGAACAGGAAGGGACAAGGAAAGCAAGCTCCTCTACAGCGGAGCTTGCATGGGTTACACAAGGGTTTAAATGGCAGGGTTACTTTGAATGACAAGGCCAAGGCATCTCTTCCAATTCCCTGTTCCTATATTGTGACTCTGGCTGCCCAAACATTAATGAACCAGCCCCATTTGCCTCCCATCAGCCATTTTAGTGAGGGTGACTGTAAAAACAGCTAAAGCAGTGGTGCTTTCAAGCCCTTCTCTACTAAGTTGTAGGATTCATAATGGGGACAACTGGTGAATGCTTCTTCTTAACTTTGCCAGTCACGAGGGGGCAGAGGATAAGCGATTATTTTTCTTACCATGCCTCAGTTTCCCTTGATAACACGTTTAACATGCACATGCTTTCCCCATCTGATGCTCGGGGTATGACGATATTGCTAATTAGTCCCACGTTTTATGGTGCTGCTTCATGTACCATATTTCAGAAGAGGGTCGCTAACAATCAGTGGTGGACCTTCGTTAATGAGCTGCAGCATGTTGCAAGAAGGGGTTAAAACAATCCAGAAAAAAACTCACCTCCTTTGTAACATTTGTTTCAAAATCTTGACAACCCAAGGATGTTTGCTTTTCTCCCTGAAGGTTAAGTTGTCCTAACGGGTGCTAATTTTGTGTTTTCTTATGGAGATCTGTCCATATTAGAAGCAACTGTGAGCAAACAAAAAAGCCAATTAGAGTGCAAGGGTATTCTTCCTCCTCCTTGTTTCCATGTAGTCCCCAGCTATCTCTATCAGTCACCTTAAGCCATAGACTTATCCTTTCAAACCTTCTTGAGAATCCGTAGACTTGTGCCCTCTTTGGGGAAAAAACCATCCTTTTAATGTCATGGGAAAAATACTGTCATGGGCAAGTAGATGATCCATGCTAACTGGGGTTTGTCATCAGCTTTGGCAATCTGTGTAGCAGGGTTTGAGATTAATGGAGCCAAAGACTTTAAGCAAATATTGTTGGCGTGTAGTTAAACTGTCAAGAGAGCAAGAAAAAGACTTGTTCTGCAGCCACTAAATAAAGATTTGTATTCACCAAACACAGTGAACCTTTTATTAGCAATTATTTGCAGCTCACTACCTTCCAAAAAGGAAACAACTTGGTGTAACTTATTGTCAAGGGTTTATTTGCAGTTTGGGGCTTTTTTTTTTTTTTTTTTTTTTTTTTTTCTTCCTCTCTATTTTGAGGGTTTAATTTGAGCAGGAATTAAGCTCTGCCATCTCCATTTCTTTCAAAACACTATGGGCCAAATCTTTGTGTCATAAATAGTTTCATTTGATTTCAGAGAGATTTGAGTCTTTGGCCAAATTTGTACAGGCTGTTAAAATAATAAAATCCCCCCAAACCAAACCAACAAAAACCCCAATAAATAAAAACCCTCACTGCAATTCCCCAAATCCAAATAATGGCTATTAATTATTACAATATGTTAACAAAAGGTCTAAAATGTTTTCTTCCATGTAATCAACTATCTAGTTTGTGAGATGTAATAAACCAGAACAGCACATCAATTATAATATTTTATGATTATTTTATACTCTTGGCAAAACGCATGTGCTGTTATCTCAAACCTTATTAAAGCTCAGCTGATTAGAGGTTGAAGTTTTTACATAAGTTATTGATGTTGCTTCTTTTATTCAAACATTTTCATAACAAACTAGCTAGGAAAATATTTTTCTTGGCCAGAGTCTTAAGATGAGAGACTTATGTTGTAGGTAAGAGTATGCAACTGTTTGTTTGGATTAAGAACACTGAACAAACATCTCTGTGCATCTATCTTTGAAACAGTTCTGCAGCACAACACATTTACATTTTCTAAAATGAGACCAATATCTTGTGCTCAGAAAATGGGCTATTTAAAAATGACCTGTATAGATTGCTCGTGACTATTAGACTCCTTGGTTATTCAGTGGCTGCCCAGCTCTCTAGCTCCCCTTTCATAGAAGTTTCTGATATATCTATTACCTTAAAATCCAGTAATGCTGGTCTTTTCCTGAAGAATTAGATTATTCTCTCTGATTTAAAAGGAAATAATTTCTTTTGTTATATTGTGGTGCAGGAAGGAGATGCATGCTTGCATATTGGTGCAGCAATGCATTTAAGTCAATCAATGAGTTCCAGAGCAGTAGGATGAAACTTCAGGGGTGAGATAAAATCGCATAAAAACATAGGGATTGCGGCTTCACCTCCAGGCATGGTTTCTGTTCCTCTCCTCTGGCTCCCTCAGCAGCCTGGTGAGGCATCTGCATCTTAAGCAGAAGAGTACTGCAGGTAGCTGAGACAACTCGTGCTGTGGTCTTGAAGACCAAAGTAGTCCAGGTACACTGTTCTAGAGCTCTCCCTATACGTGAGAGGAGTCCCATCTCCAGTTGTGCTGCTTGCACCACTGCAGGTTGGTTTATCTGCTTTTCTGCACCTCTCTGCATCTTGCACTGCTGCCTCCCTGTTCCCCCTTACCTAGCTGGGGTAAGAGGGCACTTACCCTGCTTTATAGGTGATGGAGAAACGGGTGTTTGGAGATGTCACATAGCTTTCCTAAAGCTTACAAGCAGCTTATGACAAAAGGGAATTGGACCCAGGTCTCCTGAACTTCTAGACCACCCTCTCAGGAGTGCCTGGGCAGTTGGCAGCACAAAGAAAAGCAAGAGAAAACTGTTGGAAAACCTTGGTGATTGGAGAGGTACAAGAGTTGGCATCAAGGCCATGCAAGGAAAGAGGCCCTTCATGTGAACAGAATTTAGAAAACTCTGTGTGCCCAAAGCTTGTTTTCTTTAGCTGTATCAGCTGATCCAGGAAAAGATTATTGTCTAGAAACCTCGTCCCTCTATTTTCAGACCATCGTAGCTACAACAACACTACTCACTGGGCGAAAGTACCCACTGGAGAATTATTTTTGGGTTCAGTATGTACATTTCTGCTTMTACCTTTGAATGTTTCTCCAGATTCTGGGAAGGAAGTCTAGAGGCAGTTTAATACAGAAATGCCACTTAATTTTCCTTCGCCCTTTTGACATAGAAAATGCATATCTGATGGAGGTTATTTGTTTTCACTTGCCATGTGCTAAGAAAGTTTATACATTGCAAGTATTACCAATCTAAACAACACAGGCTAATTGGTGTCCTTGTAAAAATAAAACAACATGGTTGTTTGAAGGATTGTCATGTGTTCTGGAGTAGAAATGTTTAAATGTCAAAAAGATTCAGTGTCTGTGATTGAACTTTCATCTATCTTCTGAGTTTATAGCTATAGGAAGCCCTTCATCTCTGTGTCATCTTCAGGCATGACTTAATGCAAAGAGTTGGATTCTGCATATTTAAAGGATTTTTTTTTTTTTAATAGACAAAAGGTCTTTTTATAGAGGCATTAATGATCCTGGTCACATGTGTAGTGATCTGTACTTGACAAAGTGATGGAGGATATCTGAAAAGTGTTTCTTAGCACTTCAAAGGGAAGTCACAACAGCAGAAATGAAGAAAGATGAATGGCTGTTGGGAACAGCCTCCTACAACACATGATGTGCTCTGTATTAAACATGTCCTCGTAAGGAGTTTAGCACTGTGGAAGTTACCATGTGTCAGCTTCTCCACAGTAACATGCCTAACAGCTAATAGATCTGCTGTCAGTACCTTGATGGCACACAGATGAACTTTGTAGTAGTCTAAGAGCTTGACTATACCAATACATTATCTCTGCAGCCCTACTGGGTCTTTAAGGTGGTGTAACACCCTGCTTATGGCTGTACTAACATCGGGATGAAAGCGTTCCTGGCTGTTGTCAGGCAGGAGCAGAAGTAGCTGCACCACAATAAGGTATCACTAAGGTGAGCAGCGACCCCGACACACTTTTGGTTGAGCTGTGCCCTAGATTTGTGTTATATGCTGCTAGGCRTGAAAAAGGCATCTGAGCATAAATACTAGGTCATTTCACTTCCCTCTGTGCCGCTGGCCACAGAAACCAGTATACACAAATCCTATTAGCCAAAGAGGCTGAATCCTTAGCACAGAAAAAGGAGTTTCTTTACCCAGGATGCTTCTATTGGCATATCTTGAGCTCCTTGGAAACCCTGGGCGGTTAAGGTCCAATGCCACAAGGACGCACAGCCCTGTTGTGCATGCACAGCGTATCTGGAGATTTTGGTGTAATAGGAACACTTATTATGAATAGGTCTTCCTGAATGTATGGCATCCCAACTAGAGATGTCCAAAAAGTGTAGAAACCCCCAAGCAACCGTACAAAGGCTTGGGCAGCAGTGATGGTAGTCTCTGCAGGTAGCTCTCTGCTGGATCCTTTTCCTTTATGATGGAATTTTCCCCTTGTCTGTGGAAGAAGATCATGGTTCTTATTGTCATCTTGCTGCCATCCTCCCTAAGCTCTCTCCTGAAGAAGAAGGAAGACCAAAAGCACCAGAAACGTTCTGGAAAATGTCTGAAGGTGCAACTGGATGGTTGGATCACATAAAAGGCTGACTGGAATTGGAGAAATGGTTTATGTGAGTTTAGTTTCCAGGAAAAGATGCTTCTGAGGGACTTGGGTCCTGACCGATGCAATTCAGGCAGTGAAATGAAGGATTCTGGTCTTAAGCACTGGCCAGGGCTCCTGGAGGACTCAAGATCAGGTGCTGGACTCATCTTTAAGAGCTCTAGAGACCTTCGTGTGTGCTTATCAGCTATTTCTGAAGCTCTTTTTTGAGTTCAAGAGTGTGTGAAGCTACCCGTGAAAATGTCACGTGTATTTATATCTTGAGGAGCTGTGATGCAGCTCGCTTTAAGCTGCGTGAGGTTGGGTGGCAGCTGTAGCTGTGAATAGCTAAGAGCTTACCCCCACCGGCAGTGGTGCTGGGTGGAGGTGCAGTCATGGCTGGGTTTGGGGAACCCCTCTGTCTTGCTGTATGTGGGGGCATCAGCATCTGCAGAAAGCAGTGACTCGGGGTGGCGGGGATGTGGAGGGAGAAGGCTGTGGTGGTTCCCAGCAGAAGCTCACGTCACGTAAGCTATTTCCTCTCCAGCCCATCTCAGGACGCTCCTTGTTGACATATGTGTTTCCATTTACACTGCAGTATGTTTGCCAGAGGGCAATTGCTCCTTTAACCCGAACCCGTCTCTTTATGCCTTCTCTGTTTGCTCATTTTAACCCTGTTCCCTTTATCACTGCCCATCCCTCCCCTTGTCTCCTCCTCCACCTCTGATTCCTATTTCTTAATCTGCCTTCTTTTTTTCACCATTTTTTTTTTGTTTCCACCTCCTCCCTCCCCCTGAATTTGCGCACCATCTGTCCCCTCTGTCTTGACTGCTTTCTTCTATCTTTCCCCCTCATCCTTTTTCTTGTTCTTTTTTTCTTCCCTCACACTGAGCTAAAGGTCATCCTCACATGGAAAGAGATGCCCTCTTTGGGGTCACACCTCTGTCTTTGATTTCATTTCATCATATTTGAGATCCCAGGAGCCTTGAATCTCCTTTTTTCTTGTAACAGTTGAACGCACTGCAGGAGTGCCCAGAGATAGCAGGTAGCCTCCATCCAAATTTCACAACAAACCCCCAAAATGGGAAATTTTCAGGGCTGTGTTGACACGAATATACCATGGCTGAATTTGGTGGAGCTATGCCAGTCACACCAGCTGAGGACCTAGTTCAGAACTGAGTTACTTCCATTGTTCAAAGAAGTKGTTTGCAACATTTGCAATATTTTCCTGGATTGTGTACATGCTTGAGTTTGATTTTCAGCATTTCCTATTTTCAATTACTTCTACAGAGCTTGGAGCCAGTCCCCAGTCTCATATAATAATGCCTTTTGTATCTCCACTTGGCGCTCCAAGCCAAATCTGTGCAAAGAATCATTGTCAGTGGAACAGCATTGCAGAGAGGCATGGCTTTTCATAAAAATTTTTAAATATATATATATATGTTGGCAAATGCTGTGTAAATGTTATAGCTTATCCTGGCAAAACAGCACTTTTGCTGTTACAGTGGATTTCCTTAGGGAAACTGGTATAAATTACCCCAGCGGAAGCATCCTTTTTGCCAGTTGTGAGGAAGGTGGGCTTGAGAGCAGTGCCAGTAAGGCATTACGAACACAGCTTCGGCCTTGGAACTGAATCGGCATAGTTCAAACTCATGCCAAGGAGGGTAGCATGTTTAAAATTTGAGCTAGGGCATCTGTGTATCTTTATACATATGGCAATCTAATTTTTTTTTTTTTCTTTTTTTTTTTTGTATTAGCATCTTTTTCAGGGAAAAAAATAAATAGGCCCCATGAGTAAATCTATGTTAAAATTAAAGGAGCCAAGATTGGGTTTAACAGAGCCCCAGGCTCTTTTTCACTCTTCCCCTGTGACTGGGAATTTAGGGATCAGTATCACCCCCTTACCCCAAAAGACACTTTGGTATCAGTTGCCTTTGCGCTGCCAGACTGTTGTATTTCAAAGGCTTCATCGCATCCATGAGTTCTAGAAAATCATGTTTTAAAAGAGGTGAAAGGGAGATGTCTGTGTTCCCGTGACTCCGGGATCTGAGGACTGGTGGAAAAGTTCCTCATGCCACAGAGCCGGTCGTTTTGCTGTGCAGAGGAGTCATCGTAGTGTAAGAATCGCTCTCCCTGGGTTATGGCTGCAGAGGTCAAAGTCATCGTCCATTTTGGAAGGTGGGGTTTTAGATTGTGTGTGCCCTGAGTTTGCACTTTGGACCCCAATCTGCTTGTTGTTGTATTAGGGTTATGTAAACCCTAAGTAAAAATAATATGAGCCGCTGCTTACAGGCTCGTTGTGCCTTAATAAGGARAACAACACCACATTCACTCATCACACTTTGAAATTAAAGTTGTAATGTCATAAAAGGGAATTTTTATTGTTTTCAGAGAACATAAAAGCCCTTGGAGCAAAGTCAGAAGGGTATTTTGATGAATAGGGTCAAAGTCTGGTGTACATAAAGTGAGCATTGTACAGCATTATAGGTTGTACTGAGTGTCAGCAAGTTACCAGAAGCCCTGATCCTGTCAACACCAGTATGTGTGCATGAGTTTACCCTTGTAAATACCCTCATTCAAATACAACTGTAGTAAAGTTATTCTTGAACTTAAGTGTTGGAAGAATCAACATTTTCTTAATAAAATGGTAAGGAATCAACATTTTGAAATCGCAAATTGGCCCCAAAGAGCTAAAATGTGGATTTTTCCCATGAAACTAAATTTTCAAAACTGTGAAAGCTTTTGTTTAGACAATCTGAAGCATTTCATTTTGATATTCATGTTTGGTTTTTTTGTAACATCCAATATTCTTTTGAAATAACAAATATTGTAACTGTAAACCCCAAAAATGTAAGGACATTACAGAAATGTTTTCTTTGGATTTTTTTTCTTCCCTTTTAGTAAAATTTCCACATAAATCACCAAGTTGGCAGAGAAAGACTTAAGTTTGATACAAATGTCCTTTTTCAATACTTTTATGATAAGCTCTAATATTCAAGTTAGCYAGAAATCTATTTTCCTGGCAAAAAATTGAAATAGTAAAATTGTTTTCAAACACTTTCTAAAGGGGCTAAAATGATTTTCTTTAAATACTTTTTAAACTGCTTTCTGTGTTTTGCTCAGAGCAAAACAACACAAAAACCTCCTCCAGTTTATCTTAAAACTTGGAGTTTTGGAGCGTACAAAATCTTTCTGTGTACCTATTTTGGTATCTTTTCCAAAGGTATTTTGAAATTTAAAAAAAAAAAAAAAAGGTAAAATAGCACTTCTGTGGAAAAGGACGCAATTCAGTCATGAGAAAATACTGTTTGTTGATGAAAGGACAAAAAAATGCATTTAATCACCCAAATTTCAGCAAGGACCAATATTCAGACCTTTGAAATGTGTAAGTCCCCTCCGTTGGGTTTAGCTGGTGGAGGGTGAGGTGTATCTCTTTGTATATCGCTTGCCCTGCAGTGGCTGGTCCTCTTCACGCTGGGTGCTGTGCAGCTCCATTCCCCCCAGCAGTTATAGTTATTCCTGTCCTCTAAATATGCAGCAGTATTTAACTTAYGGTACCCCACCATGGCCCGATTTTCCAGTCAAAGAAAGGATGACCCTGGGCAGAGATCCTCTCTGTCCAGGGGACCCGAGAGGTGTGACAGGAGGAGGAAGAGGAGGGGAAGGGGAGAAGCAGAGGTTGGTAGCGCTGCTCCTTGCCAGCTCCATCTCATCTGTCTGAAGCTTTAAACAATTTGAATAATGGCTCTGAAGGGTAGAATAAAAGGTGGCAAGGAAAGCTCGTTGAAATGAATAAGATTTTTCTTCTTTTTTTTTTTTTTCTCTCCACATGAGAAAAGGCAGACTGTGACTTGCAATGAGTGGTGTGACTCACTGTGACAGAAAAAAACCCCACCAAGCCACAGCGTGTTTGCTCGTGTGATGGCTGCGTTGCTGCCCTCCTCCATCCCTTCCCTATTTGTTCCCGAGCCCACGTGGCAGACATTATGCCGATCTATTCTTAAACTGTTCTTGGTTTCTTTTTGGTACCAGCCGCAGGGGAGCGGCATCACACGAGCAAAGGCAGTACGTCTTGTGGCTCTGCCCGCCATGCCCAGCCTGGTTGCCCCAAAGTCTGAGCAAACCCAGCGCACATCACGTGCAAAATGTGGGAGCAGCCTCATCCACGAGCTTTCTCGGCTCCTCCCAAAGTGGGTGTCTGCATTTGTCCCTGGGTTGAAGAAGAAAGGTGGGAAGAAAAAAAAAAAAAAAAAAAAAAGAAAAAGGAAAGAAAAAGAAAGGATCAAAGTGTTAATTGTAAAACATCTTGCAGTGCCAGGTGGAAATGAAAGCAGAGTGATCAGTGAAATAATCGATGGGGATGTAACTGAAGTGCATTTTCCAGCAGCTCATTAGAATAATGAGGAACCCACAAAGGACATGGGAGATGCAAACAAGCTTTGTTGCTCTGTCATTATTTTTAGGAGGAATGTGATACCACTGAGGACTGGGTTAATAACAGATAATTGCCTGGCTTTACTCTTGCTTCTCTCTCTCNNNTTTTTTTTTTTTTTTCTTTTTCCCTCTTCCCTGAATGGTTTTATGGGATGTGGACTTAGTAATGTTGTGGCAAAGTGTCATTTCCTCTTTTATTGGAATGACTCAAGTCTGCGCATTGTGGTGGAGGTCAGGAGCACGTTTATGAAGTTTGCACTGTGGTTAATCAGTAGGAGCGTGGAAGTTTCCTTCTTTCTCTGTCTCTTCACTTCTGTGGGGGGATGGAACAAACTCTCCATAAATTTGCCTGGACCACATTGTTCTGACACGAGCTTGATCCTGAAACGATGTCCAGCGAATCAGCCTACGAAGCCTCACAAGACTCCCTACCCCTATGTACTGCTGTGCTCAGTCTCTGGCAGGGGTTGCAAATCTGTTTGCATGAAGCTGATTGAAGCCCTGAGATTTTGGACTACAGAGGGGTCTGGGCCACCAGTTGCTTTTCCTTCTTTGCCCAGGCCCATTGGGTGACATTTGGCAAATGCTTTTCTGCATTTCCCCTCCTGCTCTGGTCTTGCCTTTGTCAGGCTGCACTGAAGGCTGTTGGTCCCAGGTCCCTGGACAGCCTCAGGTGTAAGGACCTTCCTCCTGTTAGTCGTGTCCTAGCTGTTCAGGCCCAATGCAGAGGCAGCAGTTGGGCAAACACAGATCCAGGATAGGGCAAGTGGAAAGAAGTGCTTTTATGACTGATGGTAATGCAATAAAACAAATAAAGTTGCTGTTTCTGACCAATTTAGGTCACTGTTTCATTAAAACCTCCATATTTTTATATTAGTTGATATTMATTTTTATTTTTTATTATCTTAAGGGCAGCTTTTGTCTGTCTTTATGGCCTTGATTTAGCTGTCTGACTTCCTGGGTCTGCAGAGAGACTCTTATCTGTCATCAAAGAGCTCCCAATTGCTCATGGGTTTGCACTTGCTGACCTAATGTGAGGCTCAGGGACTGCATTTGCAAGGAACTATAGTCATGGTCAGGCGGCCAGCTCACCCCCAAGCCCATCATGCCCTTTTTGAACTGACATAGCAGTGGTGAAGGACTCCATGAGAACAAATACAGCCATGCATGGCCGTCAGGTAGACCTGCTAACAGGGACCTGGAAAGGGAAGTACTCAGCAGCACAGTCAATTGGAGTGTRAAGCTGCTTGGAAAAGAACCAAAAATGCTTGAATTTGGTGGAGATTAACAGGAGAAAATATCAGCAGAATGATCGAGGAGAAACAGGGCTTTCCACAAAATAAAAAAAGAAGGCTCAGTAGTTTAGAAAGACTTTCATTTTTGGCTCAGTGATTTTCAAGAGACTTGTGTGCAGGAAAGCTGAGGCAGAGGGTTTTATGCTCTTTTTAAATGCTCTGACTTGGCCTGCCTCTTTAAGAAAAATTCAAAGTACAGATAAACAAAAAGCCTCTGGAAATACAGTTGTTCAAATCTGATCTGGGTTACACTAGTGGAAAATCTAGAATACAGTCCTAAAATGTGTTAATGTGTAATTAAAAAAAGTATTAGTGAAGAGATTTGCTCTTTCTAATAAAATACATCAAGTAGAAAATTTTACAGTGAAGAGGAAGTAAGCACCTGGTTTAACTTGATAGCTATCTGTCTATGTGGGTAAAGAATTTATAGCCATAACATGGGATAGCAAAATGTGTAACTTAAGGCCAGGAGTTAATCCCTTATTCCAGCCCGCTACACAGTCTGATGGTGTTGGACAAAACAGATGCTAGATCTCCATTCAGGCCACATAGAGATGTGGATGCTGCATGTTTCAAGGGGTGGTTGTGATGGGTTGTCCAGCCCCATGTTAGGCTTTCTCATGCTCTTCAGAGCAGTGCTGCAGGCAATGAAGATATCCGAAGAACTGATGTGTCTGAGACTGCAGGTTTGGGAAGAAGCAGAGAGGGGTCATCTGAAGGGGTGCGGATGGGGAGAGTGACGTGGAAAAGGCAAGGAGATATTTGGACCAGCAGAAAGTCAACAAAGCTGATGCTGGCTTGGCTGTGTTCAGACTCCTTTGAGATAAACTGTTGGTGGAGCAGAGACAGTGTTTGCCTGCTGCAACCCTACAGCTTTCCTCATCCTTTTATGCCATATTTGATTTATAGAGGCACTTAGTGGCCAGATGTGAGGGTATAAGCAGCAGCCAGAGGGACTTTAATGTAGTCTCTTCTTGATCTGTTTCTAATGAATGCTCAACCATTTAGTCTCACTTTCTTAGCTGTATATTGTGAATGTGGGTTAAATAAATCAGTAACTGGTCAACAGAGATGTTCAGAGGAAGCCTAAAAAACAAAAAAGCAACCCATGTTCAAGTCATGTTAAGAGTGGGATGAAACCATCAAAAGGAAGGAAATTAAAATTGAAAGCAATCTTAACTTGTGCAATTAGAGATGGGGGGACCTGGAAACACAATATGTCTGAAAGTGACCTTAAGGTGATAGCGAACTGCAGATGAAATCCAAGTTCTTAATACAGTGCCAAAGGCAGGGAACAAAATAGCTGTTTTAAGACCTCCCATCACTGAGCTTAGAGTGGCAGCCTTCTGTACGCATGAGTACAACAAGCACTGACATCTTGGTGTTGTACAAAGATACCAACAAGTCAGGTTTTAGACAACCAGCAGATCATGTTTGAAAATCTCGAAGGACTAAACCGTGGGGAAAGCTGAGAGGCAGTGCTTGTGAAGAGAATTAACATCACAAGGACAGTCACTGCTATTGAAAAACATTGGATGAATTACAAACAAAGGAAGAAAAGGAGTTATTAAAGGTGAATTTGGTGCAGGTTTAAGGGATGAAACTCCTATGGATGCAGCTATATAAAAGGATAAAGAGAAATCTTTTGGAGCAGGGAACAGCATAAGCAGTAGATTAATTTGAACTGGGAAGCAGTGCCAAAACCACTGGCAGCACTCTGTGAGGCTCAAGCTTGCATCAAGGGTCTAATTTGGGTACTGCTTTCTGGTCATTCTGTACAATGGACCTGAAATGAGATGCCAGACTTTGGGGAAAATCCAGATCATTTCCAGATTTGGGTGTGAGTGTTACAACTCTAAGATCATCTCTGTTTTTGAAAACAAGGAATGTTTGCACAGAGCAACTATGGGGATGCTGTGATGGCAGATGGGCACCAGAGTGGGAGCACTAGCATGGGAAGAAAACACAGGGTATGGACTATGTGCAGTATTCTCTGACTACCCAGCTTATGGTAGGTGGTCCAGGTTTCTTCACTCCCCCGGGCATAGTCGAGTCTCCCAGAAAAAATAAAAAAAATTGTTTGTGCCTTTAATAACTGAGCCACCCTTGGTGGTACACGAGGGAGAGCATGCATTTTAAATTACAGGAAAAAAAAAGTGGTTCACAATCTTATCCCAGTTTGCAAACCCACCAAAGCATCTGAGAGCCTTGAAAAGCCTCCAACACCACGAGGTTTGCCTGTCCCAACTTTGTCTCATTATTTTCCTTTCCCTGCACCTCTGTGCGTCTGGAGCCCAGCTGAGAATGGAATGAACAGCGCTGAAGGACTGTGAGAAAGACGATTTGTGTGGTAAACCCAGCACAGCCAGAAGCAGGAAGTACCAGATTTATCATGGGAAATCCTCTTGTTGTTAGATGTTTCCAGCCTACTTCTTCAGGCTTAAGCTATCTCGATGCTATGTGTAGGCCCTGGTTCGACAGGGATGCTCAGCGTTTGCCTGACTTGAAATGCACGAAGTTAATTAGCACCCTGTTAAATCAGGGCTCTGTCACTGTGTCAGACAATCCCCATTGACTCAGAGCTGCTTGAAAATTTCCTGTGTCTCCTGGGACAGTGTAATAAGGCTATAGATGGAATTTAAGTTACTTGAGGTGGGGTTGGATTCCCCACACTCTCCTTTGGAAATGCCTGCCCTAGTCCTGCTCTGGTCCTACGTCATAAATGTGGCTTTGGGGCTGCAGGCCACTTCTTGAGGAGCAGGTCCTCTGCCTGCCATCACTATGGCAGCTCTGCAGTCAGCTGCATCCTCCCTGAGGCTGGTCCTCACTTCTTCCATCACATCCAGACTTGGGAGCCAATTTTCTTGCTGCTCTCATACAGGTGAGTAGTGCAGCATCAGTGGTGCCTTCAGGCACAGGGCCAGGCTGTGGGTGATACCTGTGTGTATCCATTTTCTCTGCTGTTGTAGAGAAAGAGAAGCCCAGCCCTCCATCCCCATCTTCTGCTCTGGCGGCCCTTGGCCCTGGAGATGAACTCGAAGCCCTGTATGTGCAGCCCCTGGCAACAGGGAATTGCACAGCTTCACTACGCACCACGTGGAGAACGATGTTTGTCTGTTTTCCCTTTATTCTGCTTCCTGCTGGCTCCCTTTGATGATTATTAAGTAGGAGGAGATGGTTTGATCATTCCCTATGTGCTTTCTCTATGCTACTCAGGATTTATGCACCTCTCATACCTCTGTGGCGTCTCTCCCATCGTAGCCCACCCATCTGCCTTTGTACTTCAGGGTACCTTCCTTTCTCTGGAGGAGCCTCCATCACTGCTGCACCGGTCTGAGTTGTATGCAAATTAGCACTAATCAGGAGGAATAAGCCAACCAACAGCTAGGACATAGCAGGGTGTCATGAATGATTTATAATTATTTCCTCCTGAAACCACTTGACATTTGCCATTACTTGAAGTCTGTTTGCTGTGCTTGAATCAGGCAGAAACATATCTCCCGTTGAACATAATGGGGGTCATTCCAGTAAGCAAAACTGTATGTACTATCGATGGCTACAGTATAATTTTATTGATTTAAAGTGTTTTAAGTAAAGGCATGATTTCAAGCCCAGAGATAAAGGTGGCTCGTTGGTGTAATTGCACAGTAATCTTGTTCAGTGCCCCAAATAACACTGTGATGTCTCCTAATTTATGGACAGTGTGTACATCAAGTGATTAGGGATCTGGGAGATGAGGCTGCAGTATGGAGGGCATGAATGAGTGGGAGGAGATGACAGAGTCCTAGGCAGAGGCACTTCATGAGGGCAGCTAGCTCCGTTTTGCACTTAGCTGATGTTCTGCTTGTGTCCCCCACTCGTCACAGAGGAGCAGAGGTCAAAACCAAGGACTATAAGGTATGCAGCTTGGATGTGAGTCTCTGGGGAGGATTCACAAAAATTTTGGGAGTGTCTAGAACTACAGTTTTTGAGTCAGACTTGTCTCCAGGCCCTTCTGTTTAAAATATAGCAGTCTGTTTTCATTGTGGATGGTGCACATCTTCTTTGCTGTAGCTGTCCTTCATGCCAAAATAAAACCAAAGTGAGGCAGAAGGTTGTTGCAAACATTAAGCTAACACGTAGGTTTCTTAAGCTTTGATGATTGTCTGTTCAAATGAAGAACTTTTGCAGCATTGCTTCTCAAAGCATACACCTGTCTGGAGCCTCAGGGAAAGGACGTACTCTATCTTTTGGCAGCCAAGCAACTCATCACGCTGGCTGTAGGACTCTCATGGCTATGAGATCCCAACTCTGGGAGAGTGCGATGGGAGAAGTACTGAAGGTCAGGATTGCAGTCTTGTTAGGCCAAGAAATTTCTAACCACGTGAGCTGAGCGTAAGGGGACCCAGCACAGCAGGTTGAGGATGCTGAGCAGGAGCAAGCTGGCCTGTGACCCTGAGTTTCCATGCTGTCGTGTTTTGCTTTGATACTATAGTGACTATAAAAAAAAAGAAGTGAGAAGTGATAGATTACAGCAGAGTGCATGCAAATCTTCCTTGTTATTTTAGCAAGTTAATATGTGCCTAGCACATCCCAGTGGGATGCCAGTGGCTTTCATGGAATTTTACTGGAAATGAACTGGGTACATCTGGTCAGAGGGAAGCCTCAGGCTGCCAGCAAACTTTTGCTCCCTCCCTGATTATTTTATTTAGATACATATATGTATGTATGTATATATAGTAACTTAAGGCTAAGACTGTTGTATTGACTATCATTTTCAAAAGGCTTTGAAAGAAAACAGGAGCTTTATTGCCTCGCAACTGAGCTAGGGAAGCCTAGCTGAGATGAATCTTCTCTAACATGACTGTAAGTCTGGCTTGAGATAATACTCCTCAGGGACTGACTATCATAATTTCATTGTCAAACTTTCACGCTACAGGTTGGGGGATCTTGAAGGCTCTCTCCCGGACTCATTGCTCTATAATCCTTTCCTTACCACCTGGGATAATGGAAGGAGAACATACCTATTAATTTTGAAGGTGTCCCTGAAGAGCTGCTGAGGCCAGGTTTAAGACATAAGTGAGCTTGGCAAAGCATGATCTGAGAGGAGGAATTTTGGTAAAGACAAGGGCAAGGTTTGGTAGGAGAAATCAGCTGTGGGAATATAAGAGCTTTGCAGAAAAACTTCTGGGATTGAGAGTCAAACACAAGCTTAAGTGTGAGTCAGCTAAGGTGTGCCAATGCAAAAAAAAAAAAAAAAAAAAAAAAGTTAACAGCCTGGTGGGACATGCAAGTGTCACATCAGGCACATGAAGGGGTCCTTCAGTTGGCTTGCGTGCAGTGAAGGCCTTTCAAGAGAGTCCAGAATAACACCACTCATTGGAGGCCAAGACCATAGGGCTTGTGTGGAAGGGTTGAAGGAAGCGGGTTGTTCAGTTTAGAGAAAAAAAAAAAAAAAGGTGAGATATGATACAAGCATTCCAATATGTTAAGGTTGCTGTAGTGGCAAGAAATAATCTGTTGTCTGCATCCATTAGGGTTCTTACAGAGGATCGTGGATTTAAATACAATCAGGGGAAGCTAGTGGAGCAGTTCATCAGGTTTTGATTGATTATGTTATCTGTTCAGCAAGGAGCCTCTTGGCTTCTGGGGTACCTGTAAAGGTTTCGAGGTACCTGTAAAGGTCCGCTTGCTACCTGCCACGTCATGGGTAAGAAAGCAAGGATCCTCTCTCTGCCAAGGGACTCGGATGTAGGTGGTGGGATGGTTTTTGCCAGATTTCTAATGCTCAGTTTTCAGGGCTGAAGAGTGAGTGTAGCAGAACTGAAGTGAAACCAAGGTCTCATCTACTTGGTGCTTTATAGACAGATGTCAGAGAGTTGGCTAAATGGGGAGGTCTTGTGCACTATGGCTTACTCAGCTCCATATCGCAAAGCATCTGCTCAGCACCAAGCATGGGCAGAACATGCTTCCATTTGCCTGGAAGTGACTGTGAAGATACCATCTGAGATGGCAGTCGCCTGCGTGCACCACCCATGTGAAAGGATGACATGCCTTGATGGGATTTGCTCTGCCATGGGATCAGAGCCCAACTTTACTGGTTGATCCAGGCCACAGGGCCATAATCCTCTCCTGATGATAACATCTTTGCTATGAATGACTAGAACCACTGTGGCCTTCTCCCTCTCATTTTCTGTGACAGTGACGAGGCAGTAAAAGCAGTCCCCTCTTAGGGATTTGATTTTATAATGTTTTGGTTTTGGAAGATTTTTGGGATCTGACTAGCCAGAAATAGAAAGAGAAGCCTTTAGAGTGGCATGCAGGGCATGTGAAAATGTCTATCAATTCCTCTCCACTTGGGTGTGTGCTTCAAGGGCGAGGATGGCTGTGGTGAAAGCACAATCGATTACGAGGGCTTAATTGCTTTTGAAATGACCATGATCTTTTTATTACCATAGCAGAACGTGCTTTGGACTCCACTGTGGCCAGTGTTTAGATTGAGGCAGACCACAGGAGGAAGAGAGCATGACCCTGCTACTCTTTTCCCCACGCTCCTGTCTAAAAACGGATAGACAAAAAAAGAAAAAAGAAATTTTCCATGTATTCTAGTCCTCAGAGCTGTGCAAGCTGCATCTAGCCGTAGGCTGTGGTGTTTGGGGTCCTGTGCTATTAATTTTGTGGAGCAGGGGATTTGCATGTCCCTGCTCATCCATGCAGTCTGGAGGCTGCTTGCTGGCCAGTCTCTGTCTTCAGAGAATTTTCTTGGCCATGCCTTCAAGAGGAGGGAGCGTTTCAGCCTATTTCAGGCAGAGGCAGGACCAAAGCAAAGTCTTCACACAGAATAGTTGAGGTTGGAGAGCCCCTCTGGAGATCATCTAGTCCATSCCCCTGCTCAAAGCAGAGTAAATTAGAGCTGGTTGCTCAGGACATTGCCCAGCTGAGTGTTGAGTATCTCCAGGGATGGAGACTCTGCAATCTTTCTGATCAACCTGCTTCAGTGCTTGACCACCCTCAACGTAAAAAAGTTTTTGGTTTCTCTTTGGATTTAATTGAAGAGGGAGAAATGTGGACTCTGTTTTGGCTCGTGTAGCTCCACGCGCTGTCCAGATTGCATACCTTGGCCTCTTTTTGTGGAGGCCAAATTGAAAGTGACAGTCTCAGACTTCTGTGGCTGATGTTAATGTCTGAAATCTGGCTCCCTGGGACCCAGGTTTTGACTTACCCCTTGCATTTCAGGCATCTCATGTTCCTTATTCTCCGAGTGCTTCTAGCCTCAACTGGGCCAGTTTCACAGCCAGCTCCTTTACAGCAGAGAGGAATTGTTCCCATTTCACCTCACCTGAAGGGTGGGCCAGTTGTTTTATGAGATTACAACAAATCTGTATGTGGTAGAGAGTGTTTGCAGGCCCTACCCAAGCCTTTCGTATTGCCTAGGAGGAGTTTTCTCCTTCACTCCCTTTTTCTCTATCATGCTCTAGGGAATTCAGTGAGACTTGTGGAAAGGGAATGGTGAGCAGAGCCTGGCTACAGAGGGTTGCACTTGTGAAATATCTCCATTTTAATCCACATGTTTGTTCCAGCTAGACTATTTTCACAGCTGCTTAAGGGTGTGGGGGGGAAAGGGACACTAACAAATCTTGTGAGAGACCTCTCCAGTGCTTCAGTTTCTCATTTCCAAACATCCTTGAAAAAGAAATCACATCCACTTACTTACACAAATGCCCCAAATAGATTTTTCTGTAAACTGAGGGAGAAAAAAAATATTCAGTCTCTAGTTGGAATTTAATTCAACAAAGGGCTGAATCCTCCCAGCACTGGAGCTGTTCCACATTTGCATCCGTTGAGGATGTGACCCCCAGCCCTCAGCCCTAACTGAACTTTCTCAGTAGTTTTATACAGCAATAGGACACACACGCTAAAAAATAAATGTAGATTTCAATGGGAAGCATTTACAAGCCTGTATTGTTTCCATAGCTTCACTGCAACTATAATTCTAACCCTAATGATAAAAGCTATAGTATTACTAAGATATAGGGCTTTTTTTTTTTTTTTTTCCTTTTCTGGTCTTGGGTGGTCCAGAATGTGCAGTAATTCATGTTCTCAGCTGGGTTTCCACCACATTTCTGATTGACCTGATTACTTTCCCAATGACAGAATCCAAAATTGAAACCACATCAGAACTCACTGGAGTTGGTTCTGTTTTTGATGTTCCTGGAGCTTCTCTGGTGGCTCAGCAGGATATATGTCTTCATGAGCTTCCCCCCCCCCCCTTCTTTTTTTTTTTTTTTTTTTGTCTTTTTTTTTTTTTGTTTTTTTTTTTTTTTTTTTTCTTCTTCTCATGGTGGGCTTACGTTTGGGACATTACTAACAGGCTTCGGACTTTTACCTCCACAGCCTGAAGTGGTTAGGAAAGTCCTGGAGGGAGGGCAGCGAGGGAGGAGAGAATTCAATAGAGATGTTATATTTCAGGCCCTAATTCTGGACGTTAGCACGTATGGCTTGAGGGGGCTGTGCAGAGGAAAGGGCTTTTTCTGCAGGAAAAAGGATCTCTCATGACAGTTTATGTTGTTGCACTGACCCCCTAACCTCCTTCCTCCTCCTAGTCCTCTGGAAGGATGGGCACATATTAAGGGAGTCAAGAACTTCATTTTTTCATCACCTTTGCTACAAAGGGAGAGACTGAGACAAGCTGAGGTGAATTTATTATAGGGAAGAGTGCTTATGATGGCATTGGGAAGGTTCCTCTGAAAGCTGTGGTGCCTCACTGGAAGTCCTGAATCTGAATGTAATTGACTGGGGAGGTTTGTCTAGTTTCTTTTCCTTCCCTTCCCAGCTTCTTATAGTCACTCCCTGGCAGAGCAAAGGAGCAGAGCGAAGAGTAATGGGCTTTTCCCTCACACTGTGACTGGGTCCACTGCTCTTTCTCTCTCTCCCAACTAGACATAAAGTCATTAGGGCAGTACGTGATGTGGGGTTGGAGCTAGTCCAACTCACACCGAGGACTTCCTTGTGCCCCTGCACCCACATCTTTGAACAGTTAATATCCACATTTGCGTGACTCAGGTAGGGTTGCATCTAGGGGAATATGTGCCGTATTAGGTAGTGTTAATGGTAGTGGCACCTTCTCCTATTACCTCTGCTCCCTAAAAGAGTTTGGAGGTGGGAGAGCAAAGCTGCATGCACTGCATTTCCATGCAGTCATAGACAACAGGGATCCAGAGAGGACATCTAGTTTGTGCTCAGCTCAGTAGCTCCTCCTAGCAGAAAATCTTCACTCTCAGAGGTGTATTATTTTCAGAGTCCTTTTAAGAAGGTGGAAAAAGCGTTTTGCAAAACAATAGGAAGTGGAGAGTGTCGTGAAAACACACTCCAGCTGAGTTTTGGCACCAGCAACAGAAAGCTTAAAGAATCTTGTCCAACTCTTCATGGCTTTCAAAATGAACGTCGCGATGCTGTAAGTCAAATAACATTGTCCAACCCTTTTCATCCTGTTTGTAATTCCACTAGGGACATCATTACAGTAACCAGCTGCTCTGGGATTCTCTAATGAAAACTTTGTTTCTGAATAGAATAATTAAAGCTTCATATTCAATTGTCAAACAGCTCCGTCTTTGCTCAGTGCATGGATGTGATTAGCCACAGCAAACCATTCTGCAGCTTAAACACACAATTGCATCTAGTATAAAAATGATTAATTAGGCGACGTGCTGTTTGGGAAGTTTACAAGCAGATCAATGAATAATGTTTAAGTGAAAATTTTATAGAGACGTTACGGGCACTGCAGGTTGTGTGAAAGCCTTGTTGACGGCTTACGAATGCATGTGTTCATGTCCCATAAAGAAATTCTACATCATGAAGACAGGTTCAGCACTTATATATGGGAAGGGAAAGCCTGAGGTTTTTGGGGTTTTCTCTGTATAAATTTTTTTGACAGAAAATCGTTTCTTTTCCCCCTCTCAAAACAAAGTTCAATGGACAGTTTCTACTTTGAGCAGTATTTCCCCAAATCTGTTTTAAAAAGTCTCCTTTTCTTGTTTCTTTTCCTTTTCATTTCTGTTCAGAATGGGGGAACAAAAGGGAAAGATTGTATGTCTGGGAAAATTGCCAGTAAACTGGGAAAAAATCCACTATCAGTAATCGAGGTATTAAGGAAAATAACAATCAATTCAAATGAAGTGACCCCACCCTTAATTTTCATTATGTATTTTGCATATGCAGAGAAATGGGTAGTTGTATTTTGGTGTTCTTACAACTGATTTTATTACATAATCCATAAACTTCTCCAGCCTCTCTTGAAACATGTGTCCTGTGCCCATAGTCCTTGTGGCTTACTGACTTCTGATATCAGAGGTGAATCAGGGCTTTTAACTGAATCTTACAGGATAACTATCATCTTTTATTGTTTTCTATAGCTGTTTTGGGTAATTTCTTTAGAAAAAGTGTTAATGCCTTTAATTCAATAGAGCAGTCCATTGCGGTGTAGGAGTAGTATCACAGTGAAGCAGTTCTTGAGATGTCTTTGTCACCCTTCATTTCTGGTTCCCATCAGAGGATCACAGTTGTCTTCTGCTCCTTGCAGCGGGAGCCACTCCTTCAGCTCTGGTCATGGAGATTGTTGGGTTTGGTATTGGGTTTCCTGAGCTCTTTTCCCAGGGAAAGCTCAGAAAGGATGTAGTATGGAGGCAAAAATGAATTCTCAAAGAAAGATTAATTCTGTCTTGCTGTATGTGGCCCACAGATGGCCCTAGGTGAAGGCTTTTGATTTGCACCTGAGTCGTCTTTACATTGACAGTTGCAGGCTTTCTCTGAAGTTACTTCTAATACATTTTTCTGCCCGTTTGCAGCCTTTGGGATGAAGACAAATAAACAAACGCGAGCAAGCGCATTTCTACCCTGTACCGTATGTTGCCAAAAATAGTAGTCAGATGGAAAAGATTTTTCCAGAAGTCTTCTGCTGCATAATCTGTTTCAAATAAAGATAATAAAATAAACAACTGTTTATAAAGAGAATGTGAACGAGCAGGGCTCCCCCGCTGCCTGTTGCGAGGGCGCTCTGTGCAGGCGTTGTCTGCGAGAATTCCTGATCTGGCATACGAAGTTCTGGTTTTTATCTCCAAACCCCCCACTCTGAAACACTAGGGACAGATTTCAGGAAACCTATGTTAAATATAGCACCCCAGGAAACTCTCAAACTCTGGTGTGAACAGAGAAGGTTTGGGATCCAACCCCCTGGGTCCTCATCTCCATCAGCAGCAGGCAAGGTACTTGAGTGGTCTCTGTCTGTTTGGCTCAGTGGTGGGAAATATGTTGCATGAGCTAGGAGACTTATCAGCTAGCACTGCTAAAGGGCATTGCAGAGCAAAACATGATCCGTGTAAATACTGATCCAGCCAGAGAGGTGTCACTTTGATGGAGCTGCTGCTCAGTTCCCCTTTACCATGAATGTTCACAAGCTCCCGGAGATGTGCGTATGGCCATTTTCCAGAGCTCCTTATTTCTCCTCCAGCGTTGCTGTGGAAGTCTTTGAGAATCAGCTCTATTTGGAGATTTCCAACTCATCTTGTACTAAGAGTAGTGGCCAGAAATCCTTCCAGAGCAGCCTTTCACACCACAATATGTTTAAGAAAGTCTGCCTCTGATCCTGGCCAGATAGCTTGAAATGCAGAAGAGCAACAAATGAACAAGAGCCAGGGAATGTGGGAAAGGAAAAAGTGACCCAAACTTGGGGTTGGTTTTTCTTTCTTTAGTTATTTCTTTTTTTTCTGGGAAGATTTGATTCAAATTTTGGCCTTAGCTTTGGACTGATTCTCCTATTAAAAAGAAAAAAAGCTAAAACCCAAACCTAAATACACAGAGAAATAGATTTCCCGTCACAGGAAAAGAGGAGCGGACCTACATGGCAAGCACGGGGGAGAAGATTGCCAGAGGTGGAAATTTTCTGGGATCTGTGAGTTGGGTTCAGCTGGTTACGAGTAAGAGGGGCTACATGTGAATATTGGATCCCTCTCTAATTTGATTCTTATGGCAGTGATTATATTTATATACAGCCTGCAGACTCCAACCAAGTGTGGTGTCTCCAGGGATGGCACAGCCACACGCAAAAGTGTTCCTACCCTAAATTGTTTGTAGTCTAAGCCAACAACAACTGAGAAGGGAAATGGAAGAAGAGAAAAAGGGGTGGTCACCAGGAGAGTTTGGACGTGAGGTTTTGATTCAGGCTCCCCTCCCGCCAGAGAATCTGCCTCGATCTCCGCAAATCTCATCCATTTTTCACCTTTCCTTTGGCTCTGCTGCCTCCATGCTGATCCTGCCACCTGGCCTCCAGCCTCCAAGCTCTTGCTGAGATTCGGGGTGGCCAGCTCTTGATGGCACCCTGCAGTGTCGCGGGGGTGGGGATGGTGCAGGAGCAGAGGGACAGACAACTGTCTTTCCCCCTGGAAAACCACAACCTGGGCCCCTTGCCTGGATGAGGGCCTGAAAATGCGAATCTCTTTATAAACTCGGGTTATCCAGTTTATAGTACAATTCCCTGGCAACGTATCTTTCGATGGGCTGCTTTTTTTTCTCTGTTTATCACAACCTTTTCATTATTCATTGTATAGCTCTGTTTTACTAGTGTAAGTTTACATGTTATGGGCAGCATAAAGTTGGATGAAGCATATAAAAAGGGCTGATGTTAGTTTAGAGCAATTAAAAAAGTACTGCCTGAACTCACTGATCTGGTCAGACCAGTATTTGCAGCTTGTGCCTATTACTGGAGTGTTTTAAATTGTTAATTTTGGAATTCAGATAGGATTTGTTCTCTCTCCTCTCTCACCGGYGTGCACTGTGTGCTCCTAAACATTTTATTTATCCGCAGAGTGGCTCTGCAAACCGGTTCCTGTCTCGCCCGTCCACTTTAGTTGCAGCCAAGGTTTCCTTTCAGGAATGAGGAGGGGAGGCAGGCTTGGCTTTTCCTTTCTCATCCAGCCATTTCTGGGCTTTATTTAATTTTTGACTGTTTTATTTAAATGTTCATAAACTTGGGGCCTAAGCCGGGCTTAAGACTGCTCCGGGAAAGCGTTAAAAACCCGTGTCTCGAGCAAGGCTGAAAAGAATAGGTTGATGCCAGGGCAATGTGTGTTTGATAAACATATGGATTTAAAGGCAGATAGGAGCAAGGAGGCACTTCGCCTGCATATAGCTGTATTATTTATGGACGTCTTTGCTGTGCAGTGAGAACCAGGTTCTGTTTAGCTCTCTCTTTGGGTGGTCTGCGAGAGATTCTGAGTAGCCTTCAGTAGCCTTCAGGCATAATTGCCAGGCATGCTCTTGTATCTGAGATAGCTTAATAAAGCATTACATATCTTACTGCTTCTATATTTTATTACCTAACCCAGTGCATGCGGTCAGCGGGTAATTAAATTCAGCTGTGTTTTTACTCTCTGTTTTAAGGTCGAAGTATGAATTTCTCCGCGAATTCTTTGAAACGGACTAATACGATGCATGCATGATAAAGGCAAGGCTAATCAGAGCCAGACTGTTAGTGCAATATAAGGTTGCCCCAGGTGTAATTTATTTTCATATTATTGGTGGTTTTACTGTCGAACATATTAGAAGACGAAGAAGAAATAATAATTCTTTTCCGTGTATGGCCAGAAAGCTACAGGCTGCGTTGAGAAGCTGGGTTTTCTTTTCATTTCTATTTTATGCCACGTTTCAGTTCAACTGCTCGTGCTCCATACTGAAGTCGATTTCAATTAACCTATTCCTTCATTAACTCACTCTCTAAGTGCATGAGGATATTGCTAGATTGCTCGGTGCCATTATGAAAAGGATTGTGGTGCAGCCTTTATTAAAAGCAATGTCTGCAGTAAAACGCATGCTGGAAAAAGCTTAAACAAATCTTTTTCTTGGATTTGACCAGCTGGGGCTGGAGTGGCCGCGCGGGCTACAGGAGGTGGAGTATTTTCGCTGGGGGTGAGAGTGGGTTGGAAGATGGGGGTGGCTGTGGGGTGGGGAGGAGGAAGGGGCAGTTGACCGCAGTTGACCAGMGGTCGTCTTCCTCACACCAGTGAGTTTGGGCAAGGCCATTTGTGTTTGGGACTCTGTGGTTGTCATGTCAGGAGTGCAGGTTGACTAGGTGAAATGGAGAGGTAACAAAATCATGAACGCAGGACCCAACCCTGCCGCTGTCGGGGGATCACCTGTGGGACTCATTGCAGGAGGGAAAGCGGGTGTTTGTASAGCTCTCTGGGAATATCCAGAGTTATGACGAAGCTGCTGTGTTTTCCCCCCAAGTCAAACCTGTTTTACAAATGATATTCCCTCTCCCTTCAAAACTGGCCTTGCTTATCTCCTTAGACCACCATATGTGCAATTTTGATGTTGCTGTGGCATACCAGTTGTCAGTGCCAGAAAATTGTTTCACAAGCAGCAAAACCAGTGAGGCCTAAAGTCCTAGAGGTTGGTGCCCCAGAGTCAGCACCCAAGAGGCATCTCTGGTGCCTGCTGGTGGCTGAGCCTTAACCTCACAGKGGCCCTCTCTTTTCTCCAAGAAGACTTTTAGAAAACTTACAGGAACTTAAGGTGTGATTCATCTCTGAACTGGGTTGATTACAAGAAAAACGTGTCTGTGGAGCTAGTCAGCACCTTTTTTGGTAGGGAGAGATGGACACCTTCAGGATGCAACTCATCTGACTCAGTTCAGCATTTCTTTAAAACATGCACAATAATGTCTGTTTACATTAACTGATTAAAAACAGTTGAGGAGAATACATCACATTAGTCCTGATGAACCTTTATGGTCTCCTTCCCTGGGTAAAGATGTGTTTGAGATCAGCCACTGGATCAAAATCCACTGGAGATGGCCCCATGCATGCACGTATGGCCACATAGACCTCATGAAAGAAGGCTCTAAAAACCTTCGACTTTTGAGGGGGAGGACTCAAGTCACCCAYGACCAAACATGGCAAAGCTGTGGCAAATTTGCCAGATGAAGTGCTGCAACTTACTGCAATGTTGCCCTTGTTCACGCTTGCCTTATGGCCCAATGCATTAGATTAAACCCTCTTTTGCTGAAGTCCTATTCCAGAGCAGGGGGGAACCATCCTGCAGGCAAATGGTGCCCCTCCACACCACTTCCAGGGCATTTCTTTTTGCATCGTCCTTTCAGACAGGTGGCTCTCAACCACGGTCAGGGGCAGGAGGCTGGGCAAAGGGTGGGCACATGCAGCTGCTTGGTGATTGCAATTGCTACGATCACTTGGGCAAAGCTCTGTGGGCTGTAATCCAGTATTGCCCAGGTGAGGTCCAGCAGCAGCAGAGAGCCTGGCTTAGCACACGTGAACTCAGGTTGTTGTTTGACCCCTGCTTCTGCTTCCCCAGCTGTGAAACAGTGAAAGAAATGTCCCCTCTGTCATGGTTGACTTTTGCCTCAATTATTTGCAAAATACTTGGAGCTCCCTAGCTGATGGTGCTGGAAACCACACAGCCTGACTCTGCTGTCACCAATTGGAAAGGGCCATGCTGGGCTTGGGATTTAGTCCTATAGAAGTAAGATTATTTTATTGTTCTAGGAACGATAGGGTGGTCTGGCTGCTAAATTACAGCACTCCCTGGGCTGGGCCAGTGCTTTCCCTGCCTGGTTGGGGTCAGGATTTGGCCCTTTCTGGTTTCATGTTTTCCTACTGAACTCATGAACCTGTATCGAATGTCAAAGCAACAAGAACTTGATGGTGATGCTCTGCCAGCGAGAAAGGGCTTCCCAAAAATCAGAGCTTTCCTTCCACTGAACTCAATCCCTTTCTCCCCCCTTTCCTCACTTTCCCCCCCGTCCCATCCCTGTCGCCCCAGTAGAAAACCACCCCCTGAAGCTGGTGAGCCCAAGTACTGCCTGAGATCCAGGAAAACTTGATAGTGTGCAGATGCTGTTCTGTCTCTCGGCAATATTTACTTTTCGGATGGGTCTTAAGTAAGCGTGAGGCCAGGAAACGCTGGAGCATTTCTCGACGTGATGAAACGGCCATCGCCTCCTCCAGCTGGAGGTGGGAAGCCCTTCCCTAAGTTTTCTCACCCTCCTTGGCCTTGCTTGGGGAGCGGGTGGAGCTGGACCAGCACCCCTGTTCCCTGACCCCTGACTCACTCTGTGACCTGGGTGTGGAGGCGAAAAAAGGCTGTTTCTSCCCTCCACCCCCCTCCCCAAACACAGTCTGGGACTATTCAGGCATTGTGATATTGGGATTAAYTTTGCTCCATCTCCTCTTTAGCCTGCGCACTGCAGCTGGTGCTGGAGGCATGGAAATGCCTGCCAGCTGCTGGAGTGAGCAGAGAGGGATGCCCTCTCCCTTCAAGGGGACCGAAGGGGATGGTTTTGGGGGGGACGGGGAGCTGAAGGGCTGTCTGAGTCCCTGTGCTTCCCAGGCATGGCTCCGGGGATGCGCGCAGCCTTCACCGTGCAAAGGCACGCCCCGGGGCCCCGGTGGGCTCTTGGGGGATTTGAGGTTTTCTCCAAGCCCATCTCTGATGTTGAGATCTGACTCGAACACATGCGGCAAGCTAATCGCGTGCATCTGTGCCTTTTAAAAACGCGGTCGCCTGCTGATTGGGTTTAATTCTTTATCTTATTCCTGCTAATCCATTTTCCAATCTGGTTCCCATTTGGAGACAAATTCTCCCAAACCCCAGCCACTGGTGGGATGGATGCRCGGCCACAGGGGTAAAGGGGAGAGAATGGAGCGGTGCTTTCTGTGGGGCACTTACAGGCCGAGGAGAGGACATACTACCCCGTTAGATGCTGGATAACAGAACCCCACCCTGGCTTGTGCCACAAATGTATAACAGCCTCATAACTGTCTCCACTTGGGATCCCACCTCCTGCAGGCTGCTATTGCCATGAAAACGTGACAGCAGCGCACTGCCAAACATCCGAGGAATAATGGCCTGAGGGTTTTATTGCGTGGAAAGATTCCCTTCAAACACACCACGGAGCTGGCCTGGTGGTCCAGCGGTAGCGTAACAACCTGGGCTGCTTTGAATTTCGTGGCTGGCGTTGGCTGGAAGGCGGCAGCGCCCACGAGTTTGCTGTAGGGCTGGTGAGTCCCAGGCAGCTGTGCTTGCCCCTTGGCGGCAGCCAGCGCTTCCCAGCCAGGGAAAGACACACTGGATGCATAAACTGTCCTCCTTCCTCCTCTTGCTCTCTCTCCTTGCCCAAGCCTCCTGTGTTTTCACTCTCAGAAGCTGTCAACAAGGGGGAAAATGCACCCTGGCGCTGCGCGTTGTCTGCAGCTCTGCTGCAAGGGCRTTTTCCGCTCTGCCAAGGGAAAGAGGGGAGATCTGCGGTCCAAGGGCTGGGAAACCCTCACCCTGCCACCCTTTGGCTTTTGGGAAATCATTAACTGTTGTGCCTCTGTTTCTCCCCCCGTTTCCTCTTGGTTATCCTCTGTTCCACCTCGAATCCCCCCCGTATTGCTGCAGATTTTGGTTCTCCTCAATTGCAAATTTTCATGGGCCATGGAGATGGGGCAGAAGCCCCTGTGATGTGCTTCTGTTGTGGAGCATCTCTCAGAACTCATAGGGCTGGTTTTCCCTTGGGAAAAGTGAGTGTTGTTAATGTGACCGACCTAGCACCAGGTGAAATCTGGGAGACCACCAGGCATGTTTTAACATGAGCTGACCGTGAGCCCCCATGCCTCCAGATCTTCAGCTTGTCCTGCGACCTTGATCAAAACGCAGTTTCCTATCTTTGCTAGGCTTTTAAGCCAGGTGTGTAACCTTCAGGGCTGTTTTCTAGTAAAGATCAAACCCAACAAACACTCGAGCAAAAGATCCAACCAAGAGATAAAGTCCTTCCAATTTCTGGGTGGTAAAAGTCAGCAGCAAAAATTTAGATCCACTTAAAAAAATCAATCAAGTTGTGCAAACAAGGAATCAATGCCTGGTTTAGAGTCATTTGGGACCTGTGTTTCCCCAGGTGTATGCATTAGCCCTGGTTCCTTGCTGAGTGTCCAAGGGATGGGCTCTGTCCTCCCAGCTCCCCTTCCTCTGGGACCCCCAGCCCTTCCCAGCTCCCCTAACCAGCCATGGGGCAAGAAGCAGATTTTTTTATTTTGAAAAATACACCCCTCTGTAAAAATACCTTGAAATTTGCTGAAAGATTCAAGAGTTACAGGCGGGAAGTAACAGGCAAGTACAGAAGGCAAATGAGAAACGGCTGATTTATTCTGCTGTGATAAAGGTCTAGAAGATGTGGCTCCTGTTCCCAGATTTATCACTGGTTTGCTTTGTGGCCTTGAACGAGCCGTTTCACTTCATTCTGTCTCTGCTTTTCCTCCTGCTCTTTGGCCCTCGAGCTTATTGGCTCTCCAAGGTGAGCGGGCTCTACCTTGTGCTTGTGCAGCAGGATCCGCTCCTACAACCCCGAGCACCGGTTTGTGCGCCGGTGTGACCTACGTGTTGGTACAGCACCTCGCATTGCAGAGAGCTGGGATCCTCAAGTGCTGGGTAATAAATAATGGATTTTTTAAAAAATGCAGAAACATAGCTAAAACAAAGAAATGAAAGGAAATAACCATTTCTAAGCTCTCAGAGGACTAACAGAAAAACTAGCAAGCTTGTATTTTTTCTTGATCCTGCAACATTAGCAAATCACAGCATCGAAGGACAACGAGTTTGAAAGAACTGTGCATTTTTAATCTGTTTCCAAGCGTGTGCGTGTGCACATGCATAAAATCCACAGTGCATTTTATAGGCCGGCCAAAAGGCACATGAGTGAAACGGCACGTGATGCAGCCGTCGAAAGAACCCGTCACCCAGCCCAGGAAAATATTATGACTGTAGCTCTAACCATTTTTTATCGTTTCCATCTCTATTGACTGACATGTATTTTCTTCCTTCCCTGACCCAGAACACCAGGACTCTGAAACTACTGAAATGTTTGCACAATCTTGAAGCATTTATTTAAAAGTTGCTTTTCCCTGAAGGGTAGGTACTACAGCCAGATTCAAAGTCAGATCAAAAAAAACAAACAAATACTATCTTTACAAGCCCTTCATATCGGTATGTACCAAAGGACCTATCAGCTTCCTTTTCCTTTTGGCATGCTGACAACAGCCCAGCGCCTCAGGCAGAGAGCTGGAGTACGTGTTTACAACCCTTTCAAATTCACAGGCCAAACAGGAAAAGAAGGAAAATGTCAAAAATTACAAATAAAACAGTTGATCTTCAAAAGCAACGAGGCCTGCAAATGAATAATTTTTAGGCATGCTGTATCGGATTTCTTAAATATTTGTCACAGCTGTGAGTTGCATAGTGCAGTGTTTGTTAACCTTAGAACTTGTCTTAAGTGCTCTCACGAATAAATTTATTTATACTGAAAAATCCAAGTGTCTTAATAACTAAAACGTTTTTCAGAGGAGTTTTTCCTCTTTTTTTTTTTTTTTTTTTTTTCTCAGGCCGCTGCAGAGAATTCTTCTGCATGTGCTCAACATATTGGAGCTTTGCTTCAGCACAGCGCAGGAGTCATGTTAGAGATAATGAGGAAAAAAAAGAATGGGGAAGCAAGAGGTGGAAAAATGATGGGACTTGCCTACGTCTTGGGTTTTTGGCACGGACCCGCCGTTATGTGATGCCCTTTGGGTTATGGGTACATCACTGCCTTGGATGTTTTGCTTTTCTAAACCTTTCTGGTCTTCATGGAGATCTTGTCTGAGGAACTGAGGCACAGATGGGTTTGCAGTGTGAATGGTCTCATGTACGTTTAGAGGCTTCTTAATTGGGGGCATCTGGTCCTGGTTAGTCTAGATTTCCCCTATAGTCAATGGGGAGAGACTGCAGCTCCACAGGGTGATCCTTCTTATCCTAAGATAAGTACCGAAGTTGCTGTGAGGGACATATTTCTCTCCACTGGCTATTGTGGGATCCCGAATGACTAGTTTGGATTAGACACCTCTGTTTTGGATGGCTGGAGTCAGTTGAGATGAATCCTACTTTCCCCACTTTCTTGGGGAAAGTGATGGAAAGCAGATGGATGTGAGCCCAAGTGCTTTGTCAGGTACTGGGTGTCTGAAGGCAGCATGTGTGAGAGTGGTTTGGGTTCACCCCAGACTCCCTGAAGACTGTTTGCAGAGATGAGTCTACAATTTGGCAATCTGCTCTGGGCAAGAGAAAGCACTGATACTTTCTGCATGGCCCAGACAGGCAGATGTGATTTGAACAAGCCACTTTTTAGCTCCATGCATCTTTGTCATTTTGAAGGGAGAAAGAAACTGTTCCAGCCTACACAGCCTATCAGATACGGTTTGGTAAACCAGCATAGCTTGTTTACCCAAGAAAACGCAGAAAGAGGCTGAAAGCAGAGTACAACTAGTACCTGTCAGAATAGCTTGCCTGGGGAAGAGATGGAATGGCCATCACTGGAGGTCTTCAAAAATCAAGAATGAAATAAGATTTTTTTTTTTTTTTCCTACTTCTTGGCAATGACATGTATCCTAAAACATCTTCCCATTTATATGCTGTGGATCTGTAGATCTCCGTGTACCCCACAGATGACAATTTCTGGTCCAGGTAAAGGATGCAATTGCAATGAGGGATCACCATCCGTCATCTGCTGCCGTGGTGCCGCTGCTCTGGCCTAGCCCAGCCGCCAGCGTATCTGCGCTAGCCAGCATGGTATTGATTAAGAAATCCCTACTGTGATGCACAGAGTAAAAAGAGATGTATTGAAAACCGCTATTTTGGCAGTACTCGCAAACTTTTTTGTTTTGTTGAGAAAAGCGATTCAACGTGAATAATCTTTTCCTGTAAACGCGTAGAAAACCTTTAATCAAATACAAATTAGCTCTAGGCATGAGAAATAAATGTTTGATGAAAACGTATCTTAGTCATGGCACATAAATAGCTCTTCACAGTCAATATATAATCTTGCATCATTATGAAAGGAAGTGATCATTAAAAATATAATTTGGAGAGCAATATTTTACCTCCTAGTTGTCACAAGACCCCCCTTTCTGCACACAGTTCTGGACAGGGTTAATCCCCAAATGACTTGCACCATTGTAAATCAGGTGTAACAAACCCTGACTTCAAGCAAAGGCTCTTGGTGTAAAACACAGGAGGATCTAATCCCGTTGCCTGAGAAAAAAATGAAAATGTCTTAAGAAAATACAACTGCTTTGGCATTGCAGAGAGAAAAATAAAGCAAAATACTTTAAACTTCTAAAGTAATATTTCTTTTCAGCTTCACCTGTGCTTTTAGCCCTCTAAATCAGTAAGCTGTTATAAAGGAAAATTATATGTTCCAATCTCCTGATGAATTGTGTAGTGAGATTTTTGCATTAGTAACCATGAGTATTTACACTTTCCTAAGATTAAAGGCAGTTTTCCAAAGCTGTGTCTGCTTATTAATTAGTGTCTGATGAAGACAGATTGCAGACAGAAATAGTGGTAAGAAAATGGAGCTAACCTTTAAGACTAAATTAATCTCAGGTTTAATGGGTTTTAGTATGATTTACTGGTTTTGTACATTTCCTGGTAAATTTCCAATAGAAATGAAAGTGGGTACAAGCACAAAAAAGAAGGCTGAGTAAACATGGTGAGAGCAGATCCTTAAGAACTGCAGATCCACCGTAATTTGCTAGAATGGGCTTGTAAATCTTTGCAAGTGCACGATGAGGCGAGGGGTTTTGAGGGACCAGAACCACCGGGAGAGGGTCTGCTGCACCCCTGGAGCTGTCCCAGCTGGTACTGGTGTGGAGCGAGCTCTCTCTCACGGCAACTCTCTCCAAGAAGACAGGAACAGGACCAAGGCTGAACGCATGTGCAGCCTTAGCGGTATCCTCAGGTATATCTTCATAAGGGGAAATTTCTTCCTAACCAGTAACCTAATTTTGGGGGGTGGTGCTGCCTTACCCCTTGGAGATGTACCTGGAGCACTTGGGTAGGTCTCCTGGGGCTGGGAGAAAGTGAGAGCTGAGTTAACAGCAACATGATCCCACTGCTGTATCTTAAACAGAGGCCATGGACTTTTTTCAGGATCTCCTAAGATTAACAGCTGTTTTATTTTCTGGCATTTAATTTTGAATTGTGCTGTCGGGTATCATGTGATGTTAAAAGCAATGACAACAAAGCATGAGGGAGAGTTGGCTTGGGGGGAAACCTAGTCTTGTACAACTAGTTAACATGTGTTTCCATAAATCTGCTAATCTACTTCAGTGTGCTTTGAACATAATCTGGGCCTAGTAAAATACAGTTAATTATATATCCATTTTAATTGTAAACCAAGTTTCAGAATGCTTGTATTGTTACGTAAGTGCTTATAATTCTCTTATTTCTATCATATTTCCCTGGCACCTCATTTGAATTTACATGTATCTGAGGTCATAACTGGAGTGGAGGTTCTGCTTTTGGTTAACTCTGGAGCATAGATCAGCTATCATGAGTTTAATGAAAATGTTGTCATTTTAGTGGCTTGCTAAAAAAAAAAAAGCCTAGAAAAGCAATGCCATGTTCGGTGACTGTTCCCTTCTGTCAGCACAGGACTGCTGTGTCATAACACACCAAGGAGCAATCACCACCGCAGATAAACGTACTCGCTACCCTAAATCCACGTGATTTCATGGGTGTGTACGACAGTGCTCTCATTTACACTCCTTAAGGATCTGGCCCACCGGAGATGGGCAGCTGGGGTTTGCTTTTGAGATGCAAGAAAAAAAGGTGGTATTGCAATGAGGAGTGAGGTTAGAAATGTGCACCAGCTTTGGGGTACCCAGCTTTATGAGCTCCTTTACACTTACGATTTTGACACTCTTCTAGTTCCATCAACATCAGTTATTTCTGATTTATGCTGAGGTCGATCTAAGCTCTGTATCTGGAGAGTGGGTAAAGTCAACTCCAAATGTCCCCACAGGTGATGGTTGGAAGCCTGATTTTCAGTCCGTGCTTTCCCAGCCTCTGGCACCTCCTGTGATTGTGTAGACAGCACAAACTGCAAATAAGGGCTCTGAATTGCACTCTATTTCCAGCCCTGGAAACACACTAAAAGGCAAACAGCTCTTGTCTTTTCCTTCACCTTGATTGATTTGATGTTGCTGCCAGAGAAAAAAAGCCATTTTTTCATTTATTAAAATAAAATCTCCTTTAAATTATTTTAGAGTTCTGAGATAACAAACAGCAAGACAAAGATCACAGCTGAAGACTTTTATACCATCAGAATCGTTAGTCATTGTCTTTGAGCTTTGTATAAATAAATGATCGATGCCTCAAAACAAGACCCTTGAAGGTGTTTTTATAAGGCCACAAATGTGTCAAGCAGACTTATTAGATGTGAAGGGAATGATTATTTGTACAAAGCAAAATGAACATGTGCAATAATATTGTAAAATGTTTATTAGTCTAGAGTGTGCTGAATTTTCCTAAAATATATCAGGTTCTCAGTTTGCATTTAATGTAGTGTTAGGTATGACGCTATATCCTTCCTAGGCTATTTTCAGTTAGCGTTATGCTTTTTGCAGAGTAAATCATGGGTTTGTGTCCTTTATAACAAGGATATTATCAAATGTGAGGCAATGCTACCTGTCTAGAAATCCAGTGTGAAGGAAAACACGCACTGATCCTTGATTCAAAGGGTGGTTGTTTGGATCGTGTCTATTCAGCAAATTTTGCAGAGCAAGCAGGATGCAAAGCTCTGGGAATGCTTGAGCATCTCTGCTCTCCAGTGGCTGTTGATGCACCCATGCACCAAGGTATGAGCTCCCTTGCTGGTAACTCAGTTCACATATGGCTCTAGCATCAGATGTTACATTTCCAGCCAAAAGACAGCATTCTGCCCAGAGTGATGGTTTTGGGGCGAGCAGAGCTGTAAAGGGGCGTTCAGTCGCACACTTGTCCTCTGAGTCATCTCCTTCGTGCTTGCGCTCTACCATCAAGGCTTGCTCTGTTAGGAGGGTAAGATTAGCAATGCAATGGCTTTGTTCAACCTGTTCCCCACTAACATATGGCCCTTCTTCCTTCACGGTTGCAGGGATGACGGGGCATCTGCATGGTTTGTGGAGGTTTGGAATTAACCTCTGAGGACCTGGACTTAAATACTCGGTGATGCTCTGGGACACTCTGCATGCCCCATCTGAGCTAGAAGTCTAGTGGAGGCATTGAGCGTGGGGCCTCAGCGGTCTGTTGCACCCATTCTTAGGATTGATAAATTTTGCTGGGTTTCTGCTCTCTCTTCAATCAGGATATTGCTCCAGCAGTTTTTCCTTGGTTCAGTGCTATGTGTCCCGACTCATTTAGGTGTTTAAAGACACGTATTGGGGGGTGGCAAGTTAAGTCATGTTAGATCTATGCAGATCCATTTTGTCTTCTCTTCAGACATATACCTAGTTAATGGGCTTCAACTAGGCAGCATCTTTCAGTCCTTCTTCAGGAAGGACCTTTAAGGGAGTCTTTGCTAGAAAACAATCTGAAATAGAGCTGCCCACATTAATGGCACACAGCCTACTCCAGACTTGGGTTTTCCTATGGTATGGAAGCCCTTCTGCAGACCAGCACTGTGCTGGTGGGACTAGCTTTCAAGATGATTGATGGCTGCACTACTGTTATCTTCCCTTATTGTTCCCTGCCCAGGGAYAGAACTCAGAGGTGCTATTGGTTGTGGAAACATTTACATGAAAGTCTAACATAGGTTTTATTCTTTTAATTTTTTTGATGCACGTGGTTTTGACATGACGTGTCTTGAAAATTCCTTGGGGAACTCCATGGAAGGYATCCACTTTGATGAGCTCATTCTTACACAAAATTTAATGCATTTCAGGTAATTGTCACCAGGTTACTCTTTGGCTCTCCTGGTTCAAAGAACTGGTTGAATTTAACAAAGAAATTAGGGGATCACACCTAGGGAATAAAGCTTGCTGTGAAATGTTTTCTGTGAAAGCCAGAACCAGGTGAAAATCACTTAGTTTCAGGTTTCATTACAAATTTGAAAACCATATCTCAGGTTCACTGAAAGGTTGGTTAAGGGTCATGCTGCAGGGCCTGGTTTGGAATGAATGTGGCTGATTTATGTCGTTTGCAGCAGAACTGGGTATCGTTCATTGCTTTGACCCAGGTTCAGGGGTCTGCACCTCTAAGCTCTCCTTGTGTGTTGAAGTCAATGGGAATTCCCTCCACAGAGGCCTTGGAGGATCCATCTCCATGAGAAACTCAAGTTTTTGATTGCTTTAAATGCTGGCTTTATTTCAACCCCTCACCACCTCCTCTGGTGTAAGTTAGCCTGATTCCATGTTAGCCAGATGAATTGCTCTGTTGCCCCCAGGTGAGGATCCAACCTGACTTGGAGAACCCAGGAGTCAAGTAATCTAACAAGAAGTTTGCACAAATCCGTCTGTGCTGAAATTGCTAACTACCACACAGCCCTGCTAGAGGGTCCCATTGCCATTTTGCAGGCAGTCAAACCCACAGGTTAAAATCTAGACCAGTGTGCTATTGGTTGAATATTAGCCACATCTTTGACTAATGAGCATCTGGTTCCCCTTACCATTAAGAAGATCCATGCAACTCACAGGCAAGGTCTTGCAGACCTGGCCGTTGATACAGAGGGATCAGTCACTTCATCTCCACTCCCCGGGGTTGCTGATCTTTCCCACTCATGCCTCCAGGCTGTTCTTCACATCCATATTCTGGAAAGGCAAGCAAATGGTGATAAGAGGACTGAGTATCATCATAACACTTCTGACACCCCAGGAGCATCCATTGGAGCCTCATCACCAACTGGAACCTTTTTGTCTTGCTCTTTTCCAGTTATTAATCACTTGCAGATGCTCCCACAGCAGCATTCCTGTGGGAGACTATCGACGTCAGCATGGATTCCTTGCCGCAGTGTTACCAGAGTAAGAAAAAAAGCTGCCCTGAAGTTCTGGAGAGGGTCTGATTAATCCCTCAAAAGCAAGAACATTTACTCAAGTAGCAAACCTGGAAAGCTGGGCTAGCAATATGCCTTTGAGAAGTGGCTGCAGCAAGGATGAGCATTCATCTTGAAACCAGAGGTTAGGCTCACTGAACTTGGTGCCTGAGCTGGGATCTGTAAACATTAAGCTGGAAATTAACCTGGAAAGCTCATTGGTTTGCCCAGCCAATGAGGCAAAACTGAATTGCTTCACCTGATTTCTACTTTTACCTCCCTGGGAAAATCTTTACTTCCCAAACCAGTGGTTTGGCCAAGACATGAACCAGTCCGAACCTCCTCAACATCGACTGGGATATCTCTGTGATCTCTTGGCTGGCAGGTACACCCTAAAGATCAGATTGTGACTGAAACATTGTCAGTTTGGTGGGATCTGTGAGAGGCTAAAACAGACAAGCAAGTCTAGAGACGGACTTATCCTGTGGGGCTAGAGTGAACTCTGTAACATGCAAAGTCAATGGTCAATGCCACAGGGCTTGGCAGTACCTTGGCTCCTGGTGGCTAGCTTGAGATAACTTCATGCATATGCGTTTTGGCCACTGGCAAATGTGAGACGATTCAGCCTAGCTTAAACCTCCTTCTGGTGGGTTAAATTAATCCAAATTACCTCATGTTTGCTGTGGGCTAGGAACACACACAGGCAGTTGCTGTGGTGGTTCACATAACGTAAGATTGGTTACACTGGATAGTGCCAAAGGTCTCTCTAACATGGTACTCTGCCATTGATGGTGGTCAGCAGGGTACGCCAATGAAAAACTACAACAACAGGGCAAGCATCTGGTGATGTTTTTCCAGTATCACTCTTTTAACCTTCAGCATTTTAAGGCTCAAAGACACATCAGACAAAGGTGGTGTTTTGTATTTAAGGAGGGTTTTTTCCTGATGGATTTGGCTGATCACTTTTTGAACGCACATACATTTCATAGCATCCCAAGCAAGGAGTTCCTTAACTTCACCAGCTGCTGCGGGAAGAGCTGTTTGCTTTTGTTTGTTCTCAGTCTGCTCCTTGCTGTTTTCTTCTCTGTTTCCCAGGCCTTGTGGTGGAAAGGAGAGTAAACAACTCAACCCTACTCACTGTGGCCAGGGTCCCACCGATCTCTGCCACATCCCATCTCAGTCATCTCTTCTAATTTGAGAAGTCCTCTATTGAATCATGCCCCATGCAGCAGCCATTCAAGACCTTGGATCATTCTTGTCATGTTGCTGGTCCAAATGTGGATGCATGCAAAGACCATTTGAATCCGGGCTTTTTATTCAGATCTCTTTCCACTCATAACTTTGAAGAACAAATCACATGAAAAAATAAAGCAGTAGACATCTAAGACCAGCAGAATCTGCTTGGCTTCATACTTATGCCTTCTCCATCCTTTCCTTTTCTCATGAGTCAGGGCACCATCAGTAACGTTTCTCCTTACTGACCCCCTCTGTTCCCCCTGTATCTGAGCCTGGGAAATAAAGATAGGGTGACAAAATATGGTATTAAAAAGTTCTCTACAAGGTTAATGGAGGAAATGGGATTGCTTGTTCTTTTAGAAAAGGTGGTTGGATTTTGCCTTTTATCAGAGATTATCCATGTTCATTTGCCTAAAAGGCTTGGACTATTTGGCTCTTGAAGCTTTCAGGGTGGGGTAGGGAAGATGTTCAGTATGTATGTACCATGTTATTAAGATACATYGAGCAGTAACCCGATGCCCAACCTCTGTGTGGCCTTTCTGTTTTACATGCTACAGACAAGTACATTACTGTTTTAACAGTTGACTTCCTGTGAAATGGAAAGCTGGATTTTTATTGATCTTATGCTGTTTCAAATCCACCTACTCTCAGCTGCATGGTGTTCGCTTGGAAAGCATCTGACGGGATGTTCCTGGAAAAACCTCACTCCGCAGAACAATACAATGCTTCTTTGTTTGTCGTCTTCTTGCTGAGGCCAGTCAGCCCTATTGAATGAATCTCAGATGTTTTGATTTGTTCTTTGGTGAAAGTTTATATGACTTAAGCTGTCTTTTTACCCTTCCCGCCTTCCCCTTTAGGTTTCTTCTAAAGAACAAAGCCGGCTGAATTAAATTGCTCTGTGTTGGGATTTCAAACATTAATGAATGTTGTTTCAGAGTGTTATCTCATTTGGGGCCTGAAATGACTAAGGGCCACCATTCTTGTGCCAATAGAAGAGTCTCTGTGGCTTTGGGATTGTTTGCTATTTCTTTTAACAGGTCGGCACTTTGAGAGGGTCATTTGTTTCCATACATTTCTTATTATAAAAACAAAAATAATGAACAGTTAGAAGGCCAACATAAAGCAGCTGTATTATACGTGCGGGGAGATGTAATGTGTAGTCTAGCCATTGAAATAGTAGACTGAGGATTATTAAAAAAGAACCCTTACTACTATTTTTGAGACCTGCAGGCATTGAAACTGTTTATTTTATGTAGGTAAGAAGCCAAATTCTTTGCAGTGCAGTGCCTCCACTTCCCTGGAACCACAGAGATGAAGATGGCCTTCTGACATGGTGTATTAAAGATCTTCATCTAAATAATGTGTCCCCAGATAACAACCTTGGACTGAGCCTTTCAGGCTTCCTCTGAAATCACAGCACAAAGGCTGTGTGTAAAAGCAGATGTTTKCAGTATATGTATTTCCAGTGGAGTTCAGTGGTAACAAATATTACATTAAAAAAGGATTTTTTTTTTTTTTTTTTTTTTTTTTTTTAATAGAAGAAGCTGTTGAGTAGCATTCATGGTAATGGGTGACTATGATCAAGTCAGGTTCTTTATTGATAATAATCCCTGGTCCCTGTGTCATTGAGAACAGTTTCTATAGGTACAAATGAGCTGGTATAAAGGAAGCCAGTATAATACATCAGGGCTGGGTGGGAGGTTACTTCATTTAACTTCCGCCTTCCTTTCTTTGAGTTCCTATTAAGCTAAATAATGGCAGTCTACAAAATGAAGGAGCAATTGAAGTGTGCCTGCAAACCAATTATATCATTCTGGATGTGGTCTCCAGGAGTCTTTGTATATGTACGTGTATGTGTGTCTTGTCTGTCTTGGCTGGGATTCTGACTCTCTTGAAACTGCTGTTTTATGGACATTATGAGAGCTTTTGGTTTTCAGAATTGTTGCTTTTATTCTTCCCCCACTCCTTAGCCGCTGGTTGCATTTTGTGTCACAAAAGGTTTTGTGAAGGGCTGTGCTCTGACTATGGAGTTTAGAACCTGAACTTGCATTTTGGTCCTCCAGCAAAATCCCTGTTAGCTTTGTCTAAAAAGGGGGAAAAAAAGAAAAGAAAAGGAAAGATGAAAAAAGATGTTTTGACAAATGTGTGTAAAACAGATCTTACATCGATTGCCTCTCTGGGAATGTCATCAGAGAAAGGAATATCTGGGGTCAGGCCTGGGAGGGAAAACATGAAAAGATACTTCACACCAAAGCCAAACACTGATTTCCTACACAAGAGAGGGTGGGTTGGTGGGACCCACCATATCAGGTCACGACCCATTTAGTCCTTTCTTTGACTGGGACCAATAATAGACGTAAAGTTCAAAATCCACAGCAGATATTTTTGTATCAAGATGTCAGACAAATAAATTTCTTGCTCACATACATTAGCTATTGCTTTATAGAAGACTGAATGATAATATCTTTTGTGTTTTGTGCCTTTGCTACATCATGGAGGAGTTTCTTATAATTTCCTTCAGAATGTCATCCTTTTTCATATCCAGTGGGACTCTTGGACCTGGTGATGTCATGGGAGAGGAAGTCCCATGGGTTAATGGAGTAAGAAGTCAAGCAATAAAGCATCTTGCAGACTTGCACGCTCATCAGCTGCCTTTCTTTTAAGGTGTGATGGAAAAGAGTAAATGTAAAGCCAATGTTTCTTTTCCTTGTTCCGTGAAGTCCCTCTCTGTTGGTCTAGGTGAGAAGTTTAGGCTGGCTGTGCAAGTTTGAGATGGGTGAAGCTAGGAAAGATCAGACCCACACCAAATGACTTATAAACTCTCTTATCAGGTCTGTACTTCATTGTGATGTGGTTTAGACAAAAGTAATATCTCTGGCCCTTCATGAAACATGACATAATCACAGGGTTATGCCTTAGTAAACCATTTCTAGCCATCTAAATGCAAACAATGTATATAACGGATTAAGCGAGACCGATAGGGCTGCGTAAATCATTAGAGGTTTAGCACCATAAGACGAAACTGGGAATCCAAATAGGTGCACCATGACACCCATGATCAAATGTGATCAAATACAAAAATCAAATGAGGCTACGTAGCATGGAGCTTGGCTCCTTGCTTGCTTTACACTACCATCAATGACAGTCTTGCACAAAATCCCAGGATTATATGTGTATGGTGCTTCTTATGAAAAATCCACTTAGAAGTGTTTGCTAAGGATTAGCAGGTGATTAATAGATGTTTTTAAAAAGATTATAAATTGTTATGGAAGCCAACAGGTTGTGTAGAATCACAGCTTAGAGCTACCTTTTATTAAGGGCTTTGTAATGGTCTGTACCTCACAGTGCTCATGTTCACCACCACGTTACTACATGTATTAATAATCTCTTGGCTCCTTTTAGAAAGCTTGTAAGTGTAACCTTTGCAGGAAGTGAGATAGACATGTCTGTGTATCTGTCTGTTTTATAATGGTAATGTTGCTGTAGCTGTGATGATATAAAAATATATTAGAGTTAAAACCACCCTGTTGTATTTTATAGTATTATATTATGGGTGTAGTGAGATTGTAGCTGAGATGAAGTGGGAACTTGCATTTAAACCTCTCTTTCGGTTCATTTAAAACTTGAGTTCAAAATGGTCTTTAGAGGCCAAATTTCTCTCTAATATATATATATTTTTAAACATCTAAGATGATTCCATATCCAGACATTCCTTTGGGCACACAGAGGGTTGGGTCAGTTTTCGGTGGTCTTGTCATTTGGGAGAAGTCTGGCGGCAAAGGTAACTTTAGGATGCTGAACATACACTGTTTCAAAGTAATTGCTGTTAGGGTCCACTGTTAGATCCCAGTCTGCTGGATTGGGATGCACAGATCTCTTGCCCTTTCTTACATCTCCTTCCCCATTACAGGTTATTTTCCTTTTGTATGTATAAAGATGCACTTCATATGCTCTACCTTTCAGTTTCTTTAATACCAAAGCATTTTGTACTCAGCTGCTCTGATGAACTTGGAAACGCCATAAGACAATAGAGAATTCCCATTACCAAAAAGGAAAAAAAAAAAAAAAAAAAAAAATTCCCATTTCCAAAAAAGAAAAAAAAAAAAAAAAAGAAAAAGTGTATTTTCTTTTTCTTTCATTTAACTCCAGAACTTTGTAGTTAGTAGTAACAGCTTTCAGCGAAGTGTTCATGTGTATGCATGCAAGAAAGCACGTGCTAAAACTTACTCAGGAACTTGAGCCCATGGAAGAGTTGCCAGAAATCTCCCCAATAAGATCCTTGTTTTGATTGCCTCCAACTTTCCTAAACTTACTCTTTTCAGCCTGAAGTTTTCCATGCTGATTAGAATTGTCCCCCAAGAAAATCGTACCCAAATGATACAATCATTTTGAGAGAGAAGGGAAAGTGCTGCTCTAAGGGACATTACTGCTCCCTAGGGAGCACTCCAAACTGTTCCATGCTTGTGAGAAGGTGCGAAGGATTTTGCTGTATCTGCAAGAAACCACGTGGATTTGGCCAGGAAAAAGCCACTGAAAAGAAAAAAAAATCACAGTTTGCATAAGCTCAGTAGAAATTTGATAAATGGGGAATGCTTTTTGTCCTGTGTGCTTCTTTTTATGAAAATCAATCCTGAAAGGGGAGTATGAACATCTTCCCCGCCCAATGTCCAAGCTGGACCTTTTCTGCAGTTACTCTACTTTTGGGCTTAGGGACTGAGACTGGAGGGTCTCCCCTGGATGTTGGTACCCCCACACCAGGCTGAGAGGGAAGTGAAAAAGGAGGCAGCCAGCCTTGTGTAGGAAGGGTAGAGAAGCACAGGCGAGGAGGTGAAGGGCGGGTCAGTTTAGGTGGTCCATTTTCCTGAGCATCTGCAGCCAGCTGCTCAGAGAAACAGACTGGTGGGCTTTTAGTTCCTGCAGCACCCAGGATTAATTGATTGTTTTTACAATTTGTTTTTAACAGTCTAAGCTTACTGAAAAATCGTAGTGACAATAATGCACCTTTGCTCCTGGGACAGTTTAGCTGGTGATGAAGAAGTTACAGTATTTTACACCTGGATGGTTGTCTTCAAAACGTTCTGCGACTCATTGCTCTCAACACTTCATGTGTGCTGAGACATCTTCAGTCTCATCTTCCCCATGGCCCTGTACCTACCTTGCTTTCTTCCCTGATGCCATATGGCCTTGTTTCTAAGTCAACCCATGCTTCTGCACCTTATCTGACATACATTGAAACGAAAGCTTTATCTCCGCTTAGTGGTATTTTAAGGTTTTCTGAAGTGCAAGCCAAGCGTGTGAAAAGCAGGCTTGCAGTCCCTCTTGCATGCAGGGTTCGGGAAGTACATTGTATAGGAGGCTTGGACCGAGCATCAACTCTAGAAGATTATAAAGACACATTGAGCAATACTATAACCAGCAAACACCATCCATCCTGGTCAGTGACCAAAGCAGGGGTTGTGTGGAAAAATACAAATAGAGGGTGGTGTATTTAAAGACTCTTGCATAACATAGACAGTCAAGGAGCTGTGCAAAAGTTGCACAGACATTCTCAATTCTGGCATTTCCTGACTTTAGATCACTTGACCTGTGCAGGTTTAATTTTTTTCTATATGTAAGTTATTTTTGAGTGCAATAGGTGCTTATATTCTTGACTGATGCATAGCTCATAAAAATTTTCATGCCAGTATCTGTATTTATATGCAGAGATAGCTGTTGCTATGGTTATGTTGTGTCCTGAAAATGCTCGGTCTTTCTTTTCCTATTTATGTTTCAAACAGGGCTTGGTCAGGTAAAGTAAATATCTTGCCTTAATTTAGGTTTTATGTTTGCTGTAAAACTTGTTAAAAAAAAAAAAAAAAGAAAAAAAAAGAAAAAAAAAAAAAAAAAGAAAAAAAAAAAAAAAAAAAAAAAAAAAAAAAAAAAAAAAAAAAGAAGAAAAAAAAAAAAAAAAGAAAGAAACATTAAGCATTTCACAGTAGAAACACAAAATTTTTACATTACCAGGCAAGTCGACTTTGGCATTTTTCCTTTCAGTCAGTTTGTTTTTCTAATATAAAACTAATATGACATAATGTATAATCTAATTTGGAAATTACAATTTACTTGGAAGGATTATGCTGCCAGCCAATACCAACAAAGAAAGAAATTATTTGAGAATGTTTCTTTCCTTCTTAACATGGTCGATAATTTATTTTTCCTTCAGAAGATTACTTTTTTCTTTACGACATTTCCTGCTGGTGTGATTTGCATTAGGATTAAATAATATGTTCCATGCTTAACTTATGCACCGAAGAAAGTGAATTTTTCCTCAAATTAAAAAAAAAGGTGCAAATTACTATCTTGTTATGGACTTTGCTTACTTCGCAGCGAAGCGTGTTGATCATTTTCAGATGGCTTGACAGTAATTACTTTATTTGTACTGACAGTATTTACATGAAGGGGCAATTTGAAATGGGTAGATCTGTGTCTTTTATGAATCAAGGCCACTAAGACGGCTTAGAACAGGAGAAGCTGAAAAACGGGTAATCCAACCGTGGTAATTCTGACTAACACCAAATTATCATGTTGACTCTCGTTAACCACATAAGTTTAAGCATTCATCCAACACGTTACAGGGCTGTGGCATTTGTTCAGGAGCTTCCCGTTCACAGCAGCACGCCGGGAGTGTGTGAGTTGTGTTAAATGTTCCTGTATCTCCTGCAGATGCTGCGGAGGGAGCAGGAGGGGAGCAGGTTTGTTAGCCTTGAGCGTGTAAAGGAGCATTAGGAGGAAGGGAGGTGCCCAGTCGCTGGAACAAGTTTGTGTCTGGCACAGCACCTAAAAATGCAGCCTTTAGGTTAAGTGGAGAAAATTAGACACAAAGGACCCATTTTATGAAGAATTTACAGTCCTGAGCAAAATGTGGCGTGGGCTAAATAAGAGTGCTCTTAAAGAAAAAGAAATGTGTATCCGCTTCTGATTTCTCCAGTTAGATTACAAGTGAGATCCAACCGTAATGTTATTAGGGCTGATTTAAAGGCAAGTCTGCTACTGGATTTGGATGGTATTGGAGTTGGATTTGGAAAATCTGGGCTCAGTTATGGCTCTGCCACAGACTTCTTATTGCAGCCTCTGGCAAGTCACTTATCCTTTGCGTTCCTCAGTTCCCCATCTGTAAAAGCAGGGGTCATTTCATTTCCCCACCTTCTTCCCTCTTGCCTATTTAGTCTTGAGTTTCTTTAGGGGGTGGTTTCTTACAGTGTATTTATTGTTGTTTTTTACAAGTGTCCAGCACAATGAGACCTTAGTCTCAGTTGGGATCTCTGCTGTAATACAGATAATATTATTGTTGACAGCAGTTGTTGTATCTGTGTAATGTAGTAGCATAAAGCAATAAACTTCCTCCCCTCCTGGTATTTAAAACTTAGAGAACAGTTTTGTTGACTCTTCTTCTTGTTTGTTCTTTAATAAAGTTAGCTCAAAGCTATTTTCTGCAAGGCTGATTGAGTACTCATGGTAGTAAACCAGGACTGAATGAAATCAGGGTGCTGCCATCCTGCTGTAAAGATCTACCTTGTGTTGTAGTTCCTTATCTTGAAACCTTGAAGATACCCTGATATCATAGTAGGTCATCTACAGAGTAGGTAATTGGGATCATCATTTTAAACAGCTTGTTTGAGTTTTTAAAATGTTTTTTCCTGCTGTAAGTAATTCTGTTCTTCTGAAGTTGAAAATTAAACTGTGTGAATTTTTAGTTTGTTTTCCTTATGCAAGTACGCAGTCTGTCCATTTGTCCTTATTTCCACTGACCTGTTAGATTTGGTGGAAAAACTGGTGGCACAGAGTTGGAGGTCTTAAAAAGATGAACTGTTTACCAGATTCAAGGAAATCTGAAGTTGGGTCAAGGAAAGAGACTCTGGCAGCCTCCCCTGGAAGATCTTTGGCTTGTGGTTGGCCTGAGTATTAGACACTGGAGAATCTAACCCACGAACCTCCCAGGACACCAGGCTTCATAAGCTCTGCTGCTCATGAAACTTCCTAACATAGCAGGGTGTGCTGTAAGTGCAGCAAGACCTGGTGTATCTTTCCAAACAAAAAACGCTTTTGTCTGTGGTGAAGGTGCCTTCTCCATTTAACCCGAGCCGGGTGTCCTCTCCCCTTGCCCCTCCACCTTAGGGGGCTGCAGGCAGTGGCGGGTGCAGTTAGCACCAGGACTCGGCTGTGCCTGGCACCGTGCAAACATGCCCCTTCCCCAAAGGACCTGGTGTGTAAATAGGTGCAGGAACCTCAAACTATCTTGGAATAACTTGAATTCTAGCCATGGTAAGCACAGAAACAAACTTTTGTTTGGACATAAATAATATCATCCTTCCACCGCGGTTGCTGGTGTCAAGTTAGTACCAAAGTCCAAGAGCAGCTATCAGTTTATATGGCAGCAGCGGACGGCGAAGTTCAGGGGCAGGCTGTAAAGATCTGCATGTCGTCGCTGCCATTTCCAGCCTTAATTGCCAGGCTCAAAGAGAGAAAACAACACAGAGATAAGGCAAGTGATCTCACTTTTATTGACTGAGTTTGGCCTTGAGGATTGTCCACTTCATAGCTTCATCTAAAAGTGGATCTCTGAGAGATTCAGGAAGGCTTAGCAAAGCTGTGCAATGTATTTGGAAAATGAGTATGGACGCACTGAAACGCCCTCCAGTATATCCCACCATAAAAGATACATATCAGGTTCCTTGTGTGGCATTTGAGGACTATAAACATGTTGCCATGATTTGCTATGTTTCCTGAGGGTTTACAGAAAAAGCGGCTTTTTTAGGGGACTGCCATATTGAGATTGACAATTTGATGTAAACCATGGCCCAGCATCCAATGTTCTGTTTAATGCAATTCTGTGTTTGTCAGCTGTAACTAATTATGCTTTTCATTGTGTTAAATGACACCAACGTGGCTCCTTTCTACCAAATTGTTACTAATACCATTTTATACACCTTCCATGTCTGAGCCCTGTTGGAAGCTGTGTCATGTATAAGATGCTGCTCCTGTCTTCATGTGCTGGGCAAAGCGCGAGATACGTAGATCGGAACCGAATTCAGGATTGCCAGGAAATCTTTCGTGGGGCTTGGGGAATGGAATCGTGAGGAAATTGGTGGGACCTGGAGCAGAGTAGCAATGGGATAATCATCTCTAGCTAAAAATGGCATCTGAGCTCTTTCTGGAGGATTCTGGTGGTCTCCTGTATACTAAGGCTGCTAATCCCAGTTTGTAATTGCAGTAGGAAACCTTAAACTGGAAACAAGTCAAAGCTTTAATCTCATCTGCTTCTCCGTCCAACCCATACACACAAAGGCAGTCTTAAAACAAAAAACCCCTTAATCCTCATGGTCCCCAGCGTGGTCCTGCAGGGTTTCACAGTGAAGTCTAGGACCCGAAAGGATCCTGCAGAGGCAGGGACGTGTGTGCCTGTGGAGAGAGTTTTCTAGCACAGAGTGCTCCTATGGGCTGGGTGTCTCCTTCACACCCAGGGCTGTTTCCTTGCTGCCCTTTCCCAAAAAAAGGAGCTCCTCCTACTATGGGCAAAGTTCGATAGTTGGTTTGGTTCATTTTAAACAGCTTGTTGTTTGTGAAGCTGTCAGTCAGGAAACCGGTGGCTGGCTCTGTGCAGGTCCATGTCTGCCAGAGAAGCAGGTCATGGCAGCTGTACGTCTTCAATACGACAGCTCCCATTGCACTTTGTTTGGAGTTGGGCAGCTTCTCTGGAGGTGGTGGGAGGATCTCCAGGTGTGAGGGCAGCTGAGGCCTGAGCATTCCACAGGGCATCTCAGGATTTTGATCTCAGAAAGTTGAAGTGGCCACCCTGAGGGCCCGTCCCAGGATGTTCTCTCTGACTGAGGCTGCAAGTGGGTATGAACAGAAGAGGAGAGGTGCCATGCAAGCATGTAGGATGTTTCCAAATACTCTCTATCCTCCAAGTACTCTCCAAGGACCTCCCGAACCAGAGGTGGTTTAATCTTTTTTAATGACCCTCAGTGTTTGKTTTTTTTTTTTCTTGAACTTGTGCAGTTGTCCCTTTAACCTGTATTATCTGTTAATTATACATCCTGTGACAGAGTCCCACAGCTTAACTCCAGGTTGCATTTGAACCACCCAACCTATTCCCTTGCGTTTGCTTTGAACCTGCCACAGGCTAGTTTCATTTGATGCTCCCCCTCCAGCAACCCCAATTCTGGTGTTGGAAGAGATCATGGTCAACTGCTTCTTGCCCAGTCCCAGGATTTTGTACAACTGAATCACATTTCCCCTTGTGCATCTCTTTTGCAGCTGGGGGCCTCCTTGGTCACTCCTTGTATTGAAACCACTGGCTATTTTACTCTCCTCTCCTTGGTCCTGGGGCAAAACAGATAGCAGGACCCTGGATCGGGTCCCTGAGGCTCAGAGGTTTTGCATGAAGCAGCTGGGACTACTTCACCCAGACAAAAGCTGGAAATGTCTCAGGTCTCTCCCCTCTGTTTTGTTTTTCCAGTGTCAGCCAGCAGCCATGGTAGACACTAGATTACATTGCAACTGGGAGCTGGGATTACTCTGCTTTTAGGAGGTCTCATTGCAGCTCCCCATTTGTTCATAGTCTGCTTGCAAATTTTATGAGGCAGTGGCTTGGACATTAGGGCCCAGGGATGCTGCAGCAGGAAATGGGATACAATCTGGAAAATGTTTTTCATTTTTGACCTTCAGATCTACCCTGACACTGAGTATGGATTTCCCCATAGCGGCTGGATGGGTGTCTTCACCTTGACATTGCTGCAGAGAGCCTGGGACTATGGGGCAAAACTTCTTCTGCTCTACCCAAGTAATCCTTGGGAGAGCTGGGAAGAAACCAGGTTACCTTCACTCTGCAGCCAGGACTTTGCTCGTCATTAGAGTAAGTGAAAGTACTTCACTCCTTCGTATCATAAATAAACCATTAAATCCAAGCTTGGAGGGAGGAAGCAAAATAGCGCTTTACAAAAGTGGTGTTTCCTCTGAGATCATCTATCAGCTGGTTTCAAACCCAGGATTTAGCTGCTCCTTGTTTAAAAACAAAGCTGGCTCTGCTGGGGTGCCGTAAACTTTCAGAAAAATGGAAAGACCTGTCATGGTATGAGTGAGATTTTTATTTCTGCTGCGTTTCCAGCAAATCCATGAAAAGGTTGGATGAGTGACTGCACAATGATTGTTATTCATTTTTATCACTTTCCCAGTAGAAAGTTATTTTCTAGCAAAGTAAATAAAAGGGAAAAACTTTGCAGTGAAAATTTTCATTTTTCCCCATGAGACTTTGGTTTTAAAAAGCTGAAAAAACACCCTTTGCTTCCATTGCTTTTGGCAACCAAAACCTTAAAATGGCTGGTTTCTAGAAATGTTAACATTTTTGGCAACATGGCATAAAATGACAAAAATATTAAAATGAAGAGCAATTTTATTTTCATTCAGGCAAAAAACCACCCTTTTTCCATTTTATCCATATTTTTTGCCAAGAAAGAAAAAAGATTTCTCAACTGAGTCCCAGACCCATGTAGCCATGGCGAGGAGGTTCCTGCTTTCCCATCAGTGACTGTGCTTTTTGAGCCATGCATTGCTGGCTGTGAAATGATGTTTCAAAGATTTGGTGCTTTCTGCTCCCATTAGACCTTTTTGTGTTCCCCACAGACTTCCTCACCTGGGAGAGCACGATCTCTAGAATGACAAGCAGTAAATGGATCGAGGATGCTGAGGGGCTCAGCCTGGTGAAGTGGGGTTTCATCCCCACCTCTGGGCACTTTGGCACTGGCTCTTTTGCTTAACATGCGGTTCTCCAGGGAGTCTCAACTGAAAGAAATCCATTTAGGAGAACACCACCCCCTTCTGCTTTTTGCTGCCCAAATTTCCTTGTAAGGAGGTGTCTGAGACAGACCCTCATCTCCAACCAGAGCCCTAACGCAGAGCATCTGGCCCCAAACCAGCCCCATGGGCTGGGCGAGATGTGGCTGGGTGAGATCTCCACCCCATGGAGACATCTCAAGTCATTTGCGGTGCCCAGGTTGGAGGTTTGCCTGATGTGTGGAGGGCGCGTGCTCCTCCTCTTCTCTCCATGCTGCTACGTGCTGGTGGCCAGCCAGGCTCTGTTGTTCCCCTCAGGCAGCTGTCGCAGGATTTCCAAGTGCTTTTAGGAAAAAAAGGAAGAAAATAAGCATGGAGTTTTACCAACTGTGACTTGTAACAGACCATTAGCTGAAAGCCGATTTTCTGGATAATGGACGTTGCTTTAAAGATTACTGCTGGAAGCTGATGCTTGCCCAGAAATCCATCATGATTACACTTTATGATGATAATGCTTTGTCTCTCCGAAAGCACCCTTCACCCCGTTTCTCCTAGAGCTTTGCAAATGTTCATTTAAGCTTTGAACAATCCTGTGAAGCAGATTTTTTTTTTTTTTGTAAGCAGCAGATTGACTGAAACTGAGACATACTGAAGTACGGACACTAATTTTCAAGACCTGCAAGGGAGCTTACGGCAGACTTGGGAGCTGAACTACCCCTTCTTCCACCCTCAGCTCTTAACAGTGCCAGGACTGCCTTTGGAGGGTGTCACCCATAAACGTGACCTGTGTTTCTCTCCTGTCATGGYTTCCATTTCTCTTCTCCCCTTTCCCTTCTGCTTCTTTATTCCTCTCTTACTGTACAGAAAGGAAAAGAGAGAAAACAGCATATAGGCAGCAGGTTATCCCGCTGGGCAAGGAAAGCTTGTTTTCTGCAGCTTGGCTGCACAGCAGAGAGGATGAGGAGCTTGGATTTATTACTGGGGAGACTCAGGTGAGAAAAACTTTCTGTTGGGAAGGCGAGTGAAGCTGTGGCTTGTATTGCCTGGACTCTCCAGTCAGGGCTCTGAAAGCAGACCAGGCAACTATCTGTCAAATGCTGTTTGCCGGCACTCAAAGGGATAGATCAGACAATCTTGCAAAACCCTGTTTTTGTGATGCTATTTGCACGTGTACAGAAGTGATCAGACACAAGCATATGGGGGAAGTGGGTGTGTGTAAAATGTTACCTCTCTTTTTCTGCCAGCAGGGGATGCATTTTAAGGCTGGTAGTCTGTTTTTCAAGTGGAGGAAAAAAATCATTGATACACGAGTTTATAGGGGAACTTTGCTTATTTGATGTGCTGCAAAACAACTGATAGACAGAAGTGATTGAAACCACTGGTCAGGGAGAAAGACCACCAACAAAGAACAGCCTTCCTCCCACATCTCAGTTTGGGTTGAACTTCTGGCTCCTGGGAAGCAGCTCTGCTCTGCAAGGGATGGTAGGAATTCATGGACTCTCAGCTTGCTAGGTCTGCCCCCAGAGCTATGGCAGCCTGGCATGTCTTTGCAGCTTCCACGTTGCCTGTCGCTGTGTGTCACGCTGCTGTTAGCTGATGGTACTGCTCTGACCCACAAGTGCCGAGTCTCTGCCCACCCTGCATGGGGTAAACGCCTTGCCAGGAGGAAAATGTCCAGCCCCTGCTGTTTGTTTGCCTAATGGGAATTGCTCTGAATCACCAAGTTATAGGGACAAATTCAAGTTAAGTGGCTGGGTTAATCAGGCATAAACTCCTATTTCCTCTGGAAGTGGTGGTCCTACCTTTTCCCCGCCCTGAGTATCTGCTTCAGTCCCCTGCCTTGTATATGGAAACTTCTGTGCTTATCCAGGTCAGGGAGCTGATCCAGCTGAAAACAAATCCCACAGAAAAGAAAAGATAGTTTGAAGTGACTGCAGCTCCTGTAGCATCCCATCTTCTGTCTGGCTCTCCCAGCAGTCCTGGCTGGGCTGCCATGCTCGGTGCTAGGTGTTCAAGCAAAATGCAGCTCTGATGAGCTCAAGGAGACCCCAAAGCATGGGAGCAGCAAATACCGTCCTCTCCACCTGCCTGCCCCCCTTCTCAGCACTGTGGATCTCAAACAATTGGCAAAAGGATTTAAGTGACATGATCCCTGCCCAGACGTTGGAGGGCTGGGCTGAAATGTCCATATTCACCTAACAAGCTGGGCTTTCTGATCCCTATTCCAACAAGTTAATCACTAAGCTACACTTCATACAGTTTTGGCCCAGCATCACACAGCTTAAATCCCATCTGAATCCTTCGGCCAGTTGGTGTGACCCCTCTGAAGACCCAGAAGCAGCCTGCAAGAAACCTCGAGGCACAGGGACATCGGTAGAGTTTAGGCTGTATCAACCCAGGCCTTTTTACTCTTAGACAAACAGACAGGAAAAACATAGGAAAAAAAATATGACTGATCGCACCTACAACTCCTCAGTGACTCATAAGAGGAAATGGAAAAGTTCCAGCTACGCTTTCAGGAGCAGCTTCACCCGTTCCTGCCTGGGCCCAGGAGAGCACTCGACTCGGGGAGCAAAGGGGTGACATTGTTCTCTGAGCAATTTCCAACACGTCTGGGGCCTGGGTTGGGATGCTTGTACCCATGGCATATTCCAGGGTAAGCTTCTACTTGACGCAAATAAAAGTGTCCCAGGCTGGCCATCAGTAATTTGAGCTGATGGCCTGGAAAAATCCACTACAAATGTCTGGSCGTGACCATAATGCAAAGACTCAGGTGACCAGGTTGGCTGGGACAGTCCTGCCATCAGCATCTTGTTATCACCATCCCAGTTGATCCAGGGTTTTCTTCTATTTTCCTTCTCAAAGCAGCCTTGGAAAGGGAGGTCCCTGTGCCGTCGCAGGCAGTGTTGTGTAAAACTCTCCTTGTGCTACTTTGGCAAATGCTGTTTGGGTTTGAATTCTGCCTTAGTTTTGCAGAGCCTCATAGTGTACGAGTAAATGTTCAGCAGTGCAGTTTGTGGGACTAATGCAGTAATGTGACACTTCATCCTCAYTCTCTGCCGTTAAACTTTGTACAGCAGGAGGCAGAGACCGTGTGTGTGTGTAATATGCTCTTATGAGCATAAATAATAGATGTGCAGAAGTGTGTCTGCTACATTTTTGTTGTATTTTGGTGATCTAAAGGGTTTGAATAGGCATTGATTTTCCTTTTCCTTGTTTTCAGTTCCATCTTCTAGTAGTGATTATACTCTTGGGAAAGGGTTTTCCATTTCCTCGATGTCTTTTATCACCCACAGTGCAAATGTAAGCAAAATAGCACTAATCAGAGGAACAACCAGAGGATAGCTTAAGTCAGGCAATTGGGAAGAAACTTTGCTTATTTGTCAAAGGAGTTGCTTCTGTGCCTGCAAAGATGGASCGTTGTTGGAGACCGTCTGAAAATAATACCCGTTAATGAAGCACGGAAATACATGGCAAAGTATATGCTTTTCTGCAGCACCTGTGATCTATAGACTACATAGAAAAATCTTTGTTAGCCTCTTAAAACAAACTCCTTATTTGAGAGAAACTCTTCTTTGTTTTTAGTAAGTGAGATAAATGCTTTTCTTGTTCAGACACATGGTAGAAATGATTCTTAGCAATCTTTTTTTCCCCTTTTTTTCTAAAAATAAGCTGTGACTCTTAAATCATCTGCCCCCAATTTACTCCTGTGTGACCCTAAGACCCTGATCTGTCAGATCTGTCCACATCTGTGCCCACCACTGAAGAATGTGGCAGATTCAACACAACATATGGCTGGAGCTGTGCATATGATATTCATGGGAAATGGAAGAAGCATCACCATTTCCTTCGTACCAAACACCTCCTTGAGCTATTTGTACCCCACGCTCACAGAGATTCCAGGGTTTCACTCTGCCATGAATTACGTTCAGCAGCAATTGAAGTTTCAGTGGAACTGTTTGCAGATGCCTTTCTAGGGATTTCTTTAAGACATACTTTAGTTGCTGAGTTTTTCTAATAAATGAGCTTAGAAAACAAGGCATGTTTTCAAGCCGTGACACCATACTGAGGATGTGGCAAGACCCTTCTGGTTAGGGAATTCATTTTGCATGCTATGAGGTTTAACTTATTTCCCTTTAAATCCCCACTTTCTCTTCTCTACTTCTTTGGACGAGGGGTGGGAAATCCTAGAGACTTACGCTTTTGCAAGGCTGTAGTTCAGGCCAAGATTGAAAAGTAACTTAGTGTTGCGTGTTTCAAGCTCAGGGGTGCCTGACCTTCAACACCATCTGTGATTTTCAGAGCTTGGCATCACAGAAATATCAGCAGGCTTTCAAACTTGTAGGAGCTGCTCTGCTCCCCAGAGTTGCCCCCTTTGGGGTATCTGAGAATAGTTTAAGCTGTACCAGCCTTTCTTAGGCTAGCACCGTTTGGGGTGAGCCGTGAGGCAGGTCAGTGCATCGTCACACCTTCCCACCCACTGCTGAGCCCAGGTAATTGCGTGCAGGGTCTTAGCCCATTTCAGACGCAAGCCAGACCACAGCTTCAACCTCAGTAAAAAGAGTTGAGAGTAAGTCATTTTGGCTCATGCCCATCTCATCTGAAGGATACACACATTGCTGTTTATTGTCGTTCACCTGACACATGGTAATCTGTTAAAATGTGGGAATTCAAATGTGTTTCTAAACTTGGGGTGCAAGGAAGCTTTTTACCAGTTTCCCAAGAAGAGTTGTCATGGTATAGTGCAACTGTATCCACACTAAGGGTTGTCACGAGTAGAAGGGTATTGGTTAAAAAACCCCGTTATCTCCAATGGAAATAGGTTTAATGCTAAAAACGTTGTGTAGCCTAAACTCTACAAAGAAAGGGTCAGGAGTCTGCAACTCTGTAATCCCAGGATAGAGAATTGTTTTGCACTTCGCTTAGGTAAGTTTGGTGTGATTCATGGTTCTCATTTATTCTCCCCGTGGGAAAAAAAGCCTTGTATAGTTACAACAAATGCCTTAAAATAGAAAACCATGACTTAACAATTTATTTTTTCAGCCTTTTTTTTTTTTTTAATTAAATGAAGAGAAAGGTAGTGTTGCCAGGAGAAGTGGAATGAAACAGTGTCAAACCATTTTTCAGTTCTGCAGGCTGCCTCTTACCCAGGAAGAATGCAAATTGCTGCTTAATTGTTGACAAAACAAATGGGTTTGTGGATTTTAGGTGGGAGGCAGTCTGCGAATGTAACTCTTTTGGTCTCTCTTGGAATATAAAGAGCTTATGGTGATCCTTGCGTCCTTTGAGACAGATGGGTGTGCTCAGTATTGGAGTGCCCAAACCTATGGTGTTTTATGGATAAAAGTAGACTCCGCCTGCGAGGTGGGTGATTTGCACAATTTAAGTCTGGGTGTAGGTCTGGCTCTAAAGGTTCGGTATGGCTGATACCGACCCCGAGCAGAGAAATCTGGGTGTCAGCTCCTGACCAGGGCATCTCCACCCAGGAGTGAGGGCTGATGGATGTGATCACGTGCAGTTCCCAAAGCTCACCCCCTCCCAGGAGGGCTCTGGACTGATGTTTTAAGGAAGGCTCAGATCTGCCTTTCTGCTTCTCTGTTCCCCAGATGAGATGGGCCTCCGGGCACAGGCTTACCATGCCCCAGCCCTCGCCTGCTTTGTTTGTACACTGCTCTCCAAGCAGAGATAATGGGACTGATCCGAAGCCAGCTCCGAGGCAATCGCAAGCCTTTCCTTTGTCTTCAGTGGGGTTTGGATCAGGCCCAAAGCTCATAAGCAGTTTTCCACCAAGAGTTCCCGGCACTTATGTCAGTCACTGGCAAAAAGGGAAGGGATAAATCCAGCATCGGCTGCTTCAGATGCCAGGCACATTCTGTGTGTGTGTGTGTCACAGGGGTATATATACTCACAGAGTCCGACTTGGTTCCTCCTAAATTACATGACAGCTTGCAAAGGGCAGGCTGCTACCGGTCTGCTTCCAGGACCGACCTCTAAAGATTTCTCTCTGAAAAGAGCTGGAAGGTTCTGCACAGTGCCCAAGAAAGCCTTTTTTGGGAGCAGCTGACCGGGCACGGGGAAGGAGCTAGGGTGGCCGCCTGGTCGGGCTGGCACACGACGGTGAGGATTTCATCAGCATCCCAGAACGCAGGGCAGCGGGAAGGTAAGCCCAGGCGAGATGCTTCTCCTCCCACGGGGCTCCCTGTGCTCCTCCAAACCTATTTGCTTTCTCTACAGGGCACTAAATCTACTTTCGATCCCGGGGCGGGTGGTCTGTGGGGGGCACCCACGCTCACCCACGTCAGTGGGAGTCTCTCGACAGCCTCCGTCAGCCTTTGGACGGTGTCCCGGGTGTGTTTTAGCACTGGGTGTTCATTTAACGCCAACCTCAGCCAGCCCCAACTGTGTAGGGGGGAAGAGCTGCGGGGGGGATGAGGAGGGAGAGGGGAAGGTGTTTTTCTTAGGAAAAAGGCAAGCAGAAATAGACACCCTTTGTCATTTTTTTTGGCAGGCGAGGGGAGTTTTGGGAGGACTAGGGGTCAGAGGAGCTAGATCTTTGCCTGGGTCTTTAATTGTTTTTTTTGTCAACCCAATTGTTTTAATCCCCTCCTTCCTGGGGGGAGAGGGGAGCCCTCCTGCCCCCTCGCTGTGCTGGGAGCGGGGCAGGAGCTCCGCTGTCACCTGCAGAGCCGTTTTCAGAGCAAGGTGCGGGCAGCTGGGATTTCCTGATGCAAAATGCAGCAGGAAAGCTGGGCTCCCCAGGCCAAGGAATTAATGACACTGTTAGGGGGGAATTTGAGTTTCCACATCAGTAAGAAAAGGAACTGGATACCCGAGGCAATAGACCAAAGTCAAGCTATAAAGCAATTACATTTCTCCCTACGTTTCATGTGTTTGTTTAATTTTAGTGTTTAAAGGGAAAGGTTTCCTGAGAGCACTGCGCCAGCAACTCTAAAAAATAATTGTGTGTCTTTCTTTTACATATATTCTGGCAGGAATGTCCTGCCTATATTTTTGGCAGAGGCTTTTGCTTTATCATTAGTCTTTAGACTATGGTTTTAAGTCTGGCTTGAGGTTGGTAGGATGGCAAAAACACCATTTCTGGGATGTCACCTCCGTCTCTCGCCCTTCACCTGTAGGACGCTGGGGTAGTTTGGCAGCCCGTGCTGTGCTAATCCCAGTTCCTCCATACAGCAGGCAAGAGGCATTTGCACAGCCATCTTTTGGCATTGCTGCCTGCCTGGCTGGATTGAAGTGTGAAAAGCTGCAGACCTTTAAAACAAAACTTGTGAAGATGCTGGGCCAGCACTTTGCTCTCTGCTCTGACCCCGTTTCTGGGTTGAGCTGGTGCTGCACCTGCAGCTGCCTTGGGATGCTTGGGGATGGCCCCTCCTGCAGACCCACCCCATGCCTGAAACAGGGGTGCTGGGTGTGAAGTGGGGGTGCTGGGTGTGAGCCGCTTCCAGCACCTCCGCTGCCCAGGACTCGGAGACATCAGGTGAACCACCCCAAATTGCCATTTGGCATCTGTGAAAGAAGCCTCAGCCCCAGGTAGAAGGAAGGAAAYGTGCGCCTGGAGCAGCCTGCGGCTGGGGACAGGGCAGGTCATCTCTCACCCTGTCGTAATGAGAAGCACGTCGTCCACATAGCTTGCAAGGCGAGCAATTCCTATTCTCATATGCAAAACCGTGCATAAATCCCAACACATTGTAAATACGCTGACATGCTGTGCATGTTAATGCGCCCTTCAGTGAACTGGGTAGCGCAGGGAAGAGTAGAGGTCATTAAATGGGGAAAATAAAAAGAATATGCTAGAAAGTGCTCATACTTTAATGCAAGAGTCACTTCTTTTGGGTTTTTTATTTTTTGGATTAGAGGTATCTTTAATAAAAGATAACAGTAACAGTGTAACAGTGAGCAAAACAGGAGAAAACATATGCAGGGATATAATGAAACGGAACCATTGCAAAAACACGTGGCTGGGTGGAATGACGTTGAAAAATGGCCCAGCTGTTGTCATGCTCGCTGTTGGTGTTTGCAAAGTAAGCTGAAGATGTGAGTTACTGTGCAGAGCCCTGTGCAGATAGAGATCCAGCCCACGTCTGTCTTACAGTAGTCTAATTCTTTGTACCTTGGGAAGGAACGAGCATTTTTATTTCATGGTCAATTCAGTATGGGTGGAAAGGGTTGTACCAGCATCTTGGAAGATGGAAATCCTGTCTTGTAGAGCTGCGTGGTTAATTGGGGATATTTGGGGATATAAGGAAGCCGCTTAATTCATGCAATTGAAATAATTTGATAAGATTTAGAGCCAGTCACTTCTTACAGCTAAACCCGCACACCAGCAGCTCTGCGGGACCTCTGTGCAGCTGGGAGACGTGTAAAAGTCCCCCTCAAGAATGAGAATTGCTTATCTAAAACAGGGAGCAGAAATGCTGTGTAATGCAAAACTGGCTGTCACGCCTGCTTTTGCGTAGAATTGCAGATCGTCTCGAAGTGTTATTGAGATAATTGGAGTAGACTGAACCAGAGTGTATTGCTAACGGTATGCAGTTGTATTTCTGGAGTAGCTGCAGATACTTTTGTTGGGCAGATCTGGAAACAAAGAGCACCCTGCAAGATTTCCAGTCTTTGACACAGGCACCCAATATTAATTAACCTGCTGCCTCCAAAAGAAACTAGAGATGCATTTGTCCTACCAAAAGGTTTTGTTACTGAATATTGACTTTGCTGAACATTGTTACTGAATACTGTGAATCTTACTACAGAAAAATGTGACTCTTGCTATTCTCTGTACCCTTCTCCTGGTACTGTGATTTTTTACAAAAGCAGAATTTTCAGAATTTTTCAAATATCATTTGCCAGAAAATTCAAATGAAAAACTGGTTGAGCTGCCTGCTCGATGTTTGACAGCTGGGTTTGTGACAAACCATGTCCCAACATCTTTGAGTTATGACTGTGGAAGAGGGTGAGGAGAGGTGTAAGTCAAAGGAGAGAAGATCAGAGACTCACACTGATGTTTTAACATCATTACAAGTGATGTGGGGAGTGGAGAGGCTCAGATTCATGCAGGCTTGTGCCCAAAAATCTTTAGAAGTGAAACTAGGTATGTAAAGTGATTATGGTATATTGCTTTGGAGATTACTGGAAACTTCTAATATCATGCAGAGTTTTTTTGGATGTTAAAGCTTATCCATGGAGAATTTGAACATTCATTAATGTGCTAGTTTTTTCCCACAAAGCTACTCAGTCCATTCTGTCGGAAAGTCCATGGTGTAGTTGTGTTTGTGTGGTTATCCTATAGAAGTTGGCTTCACTATCTCCCTGGTTTGATAAGGGTAGAGAAAAACAGTTTTCTGAAGCTGTTGAAAGGATGCAATAACATTTTAATGCCTGACATATTTTAAGAAGATGTACAGTTCCCTTAAATCATGTTTTCAGTCATGACTAATGCAAATAGACACAAAGCAGGTGTCTCGTGCAGTAACAAGCCTGTCTCCTTTGAAAGTTTTGGCACTAGGACTGCATGTCATAAAACACATGGTTTTTCCATGATAGAGAAGTGCAGAACTAGGAAGAAAACCTGCTGCAATGAGCCTTCAGCAGCATCATGACAGTGAAATTGTATAGTTTCCTTTTATTGATATGACATACCCCAAAAGAATCGTCCTCTTTGTTAATAAAGCCTTTCTCCTTTTTTCTTCCTGTTGGTCAATTATCACTGCTTGGAATTTAAGATAATTCCTGATCTCTTGTCTAGACAGTGGGTTTTAATTTTCTGATGTGAAAGGAGTTTTCTGGCCCTTCCGCATGCTCTTTTGCCTGCAGTCACGRGCTTTGCTGTACTCGTAGGGGAGGTACGTTGTGTTTGCAGCCGAATTCTCTGAGGCTGTATCTGTGCTGGGTGATGCTGCAGAGGATAGGGGGGATCCAGCCCGTGGCTGTGTCAAATACATCCCCAAACCAAAGCAGCTGAGGTGGGACCATTTTAGGGAAGTAGTGGCTGTTCTTCCCTCACAGGCAGGAGAGTCCTTGCATGACCCTTGGTGATGGCACATGTGAGTTGTGATTCCCAAGAGCTAAGGGTTGGTCTTCCCAGATCCAGGCTGTGACTTGGAGCTCAGCTGTGGGCAGCCCCTCTAGAGAGGAGGAAAACTGCCCTGATGGAGAGGTCTATGTAGCCTGGACGCAGTTTCCAGCAGTAGTCCTCCAGCATCCTCCAGCAATTGCTCATGATGCAATTTGTGCTTGGACCTCTGTATTTACTAGCTGCATATAAAGCTATCCTCTCTGAATGTGTCCTATCATGTCTTGAACCCATTTATACTCCCAGCCTCTACCGCATGCTTAGAGAATGAGTACTGCCAGTTTACGAAGTGTTGGTGATGCCCATTATTTTAGCTGGAGTTTCTCCAGGTTGGATTTCTTTTCTGAAAGCCTCAGCCTCTGAGGTGGGCAAGGACAGATTTCAGTAACAGAAAATGAGAATTTCTGCTGCTCAAGGTKGCAAGGAATGGTGATTCTTAAGGGCTAAAAATTTCCTAGATATCATATGGTTAAAATCACATGAGTATTTATGTCACACTCATGATTTTGTGGGGAACTGATTTCCAGCCAGAGGGTCTCTGGATAACAGCCGTGTGAGAGTTTMGAGAGCAGACTTTGATTTACTACTGCAGTTCACTACACTTCATGCGTACCATCAGCATAGTCAAAATCATGCCATTTTCTAGTCTGACTGTCTCTGCCCTCTCATTAAATCTTCCTGCCGTGTCTTTTTAGCCTGCCAGCTGTTTCAGTGGGTGGTTGATGTAGCAGTGAGATGCTTTGCTGTTTGGTGTCCTGATCTGGTGGAGAGCTCTGGGTCTCCAGAAATGATAACAGACACAAACTCTTATGCATAAGAAATTTAAGGCTGAAACTCAGAAGCCTTGGAACATGAGAATTAAGGCCATATCTGTGGCCTTCATCCACTTCCTTGTGCATATGTTTTACTTATGCTTTTATTATATATCATTGCCAGACTATCCTGCCTCATTTTTCTGCCTGGTCCCAATTCCCTGATGTCGTAGCAAGTGTCCCACCGGGCTCAATCTCTCCCCSAGGTGTTTGCTCCTGGCTTCTCCCTGGTCCTTCCCCCATTTCTCCTGCTTTGCAGTTCTGTTGCTTTCCTCTTTGCGTGATTTGGGCAGTGAGGGACTACGGGGGGAGCCCAGGGGCTGAGATGACAGGGATGGCTTTCTGGCTCTCTGTTCTTATGCCCAGAGCCGCAGCCGTGTCCAGCAGCCAAGAAGGGGGAGCCATAGCAAAGAAAGTCCTGAGCAAGCCTCAGAAGCAAGGCCCAGAAGCCCCAAAATGGAGTAAGATCAAGGCAGACAGAATCTGTAGAGGTTTTTCTCCCAAAGGCTAATAAATCTTCAGTGGGATATTTTCAAAGGCTTTTCACTTTGCCAAATTTGGATGCAAAAGGCACATCCCTGTTCCCAGGGTGACACCAAATTTCCAGTCCCCTTTCCAGAGGATGGAGGCGTGAGAGAGTCTCCAAAAAATAATTGTTAGAATTTGTTTTTACATCAACTAAGCACTTTTCTCTAATCTTGTGTTGGAAAACCGCCAGGCTTTCCCCTCTCCCACCCTTCTTGTAATTTCCTAGAAAATTCTGCTGGAGGCAGACACCTGGCAAAGGAGAATTTCAGCCCAAATAGTTTTAATGTGGTGACTATAACTGGGAACAGGGACTCCTGATGGCACGTGTTAGGGTATCTCTACTGAGTGCTAACAGCCTTCTGGCAACCCAGTACTGCGCTGCGCCGCATCTCCCACCAGCTTGAACTCAGGACCTTGTGCTAGAAAATTCATTACTTGTCGCTTTGAGCAGAACAAACGGGAGATGTAAAACCACTTTCTGATGTTCAGGGAGCATCAGACGTGAGTGCAAATGGAAGGACTGTGGCAAGTGCTCCCCGCTTGTGTTTCAAGGTAACCCCAGTCAGCGTGCGCCTCCTTCTTGCAAATGCCATACAATATTTTTCACTCTCTGCTGGAAGAAAAAGCTGCCCTAAGAAAAGCAGAATGAAGGCTGATGTTTTGAAAGGTGTCCAAGAGTAACAAAACTCAACTCTCCAGGGCTAAGTTTCGCCTCTTGTGTTTCTCAACCAGGGTGGTTGAATGTGTTACAGACCTATCAGAAAATTTGCTACAAATGCACAAATATTAATCTACAGCCATTTCCTTTGCTTTCTTAAACATGAATGAGGATTTTTGTCTCTTTCTCCCTCCATAAATTGTTCATGGTCAGAGGGGGCATGTTCCGTGTCAAAGTCTTGACCGCCAGGATCAAACAAAAAACCCTTGTGAACTCAAAAGTGGAGACAAATAAATGACTGACTTTTTTTTTTTTTTCTTTTGCCTGGAGTTAAACCTTTTCTCTGTCAACAATATTGACTTTGTTCACTTGGAAGGAAACAGAGAGAGAGAGAGAGGGAGAGAGGGAGATTTCTCTAGATGCTGCACAGAAAAAAACATTTTGGAAGGAGGAATGAAAAAAGACAGAGGTTACAGGAAATGGTAGACATTTTTTGTTGAATTAAACCATTAGGAGTGACCCAAAAACCAACGGGAAAGAAAGGAAACAACTGGATACATTTAGGTCACAAGAACCAGCCAAACGGGGAGCTGAAACCAATTATCATAAATGAATGTTTCTCTTTTATTCATGACCACCGTGTATGCTCCCATGATGCTCTTTGTCTTATTATAAAAACAGATGAAACTATTTCGTTTTGTTCTTATACTTATTAGCTAATGCAACTTTTGGGCAATTTATCAAACACTAACACATGTTGTGATTAATAAGCTCAGAGAATTAATCACAGCTAAAGCCCCTTAAAAAACAGAGGATGTCGGGTCCTTCTTAAATATATGTTTGTGCAGGATTATGTAACTTAAGCGGTGACATCTAGTTATGATGCATATTCATGCATTTTACATGCCGAAAGATCCTTGAAACCATATGTTCAGGCAAGCTATAATTACAGGAACTTCCATTTCTATGGGACTTTGCCCTGTAGCGTGGGCACAGCAAGCCCTGCTCACCCTAGACGTGGGTGCTGGGGAGTGGGAGGTGGTGCACAGAGCCCGCTCCCCCACTGGCATCGGGGCAGGGGAGCAGCATTTGGGGTTTGGACTATCGCTGCTGGGCTTCAAAGGGGAGATGTCACAGTTGCTGTGGGCCAGGGAAGAAAACCTGGCTGCTCCTTTTCAAACTCTTTCCCAGGAGTCTTGCTGCCCCCTTAAATCCAGGTACCATCGGGGGGGGAGGAAAATGCCATTAAACCTGGCCATAGCAGCTCTCAGCATCTCCCTCGCTCCCACTAACCCAGTGCAGCCTCTACTGAGCCATAACTGGCTCTTAAGTGCCCCTAACCACTTCACTGAGGTTAGAATAAATTTCTAAATGGGGAAGAGGAAAGGCAGAGGCAGCCAGCATGTCCCACAGCCTCACCAAGGTGCAGAGGAGCTGGCTCCGTGCGTGGGAGGCAGCTCCGGGGCTGGGGGAGCCTCCACCAGGGCGGCAGGGCGAAGAGCTGGAGCTTTGCTTTAGGGTGGTCTACTCGATAGGGAGATGACCACGGTTTGACATAGAGGGGACCAGGGGGAGTATTTTCCACTGGAGCAGTTTAGTGTAGTGGAAGCGGATGTCGCGGGAGTTTGGGTGCTCTTTGCCATGGGCAGTTCTGTGTGTCTGCGGCGGGGAGAGGTGGGGGGAAGCAGTCACTTTGGCACTGGCATGGGCTGCGTTGCATATAAATATCTCCCAACAGAAGCTGAACAGAAGCATTGAAAAGGCTTGCTCTGGCCTGGCTGAGGTACACTGTTAAGAGAGCGACATGAAATATTTGAGAACACTTGTGCTTTGTTAAAAATATATACATATATATATTTTTGACTTTGCACCCCAGCTCCAGGCAAGACCAAATCTTAACATCCTCGAACGTCACATGGGATGGAAAGTCCATTGTTTGATTGCTATAAAAATGAAGAAATGCATCCCCAATTCTAAGCTCCAAAGTACAGTAATGCAGTTCACTGAGGCTCTCCGTTAGCAGTCATTTCTGCTCAGCGAGCTACTTGCTGTGTCAACATCCAGTTGACTTCAGCAGGAACAAAGTATGTGTTTAAGTGCTTTTATTGACTAGGGAGGGACTTAAGCATGTGTTTAAATGCTTTCTAGAACTAAGGCATAAATGCTTGAGTCTCAAAGCCCAGCAACATAATGGGGCTGGTCTTCAGTCGAGCATAAATTCTAGGGCGTTCTACAGGAGCAGCCGAGTGAAATTGTATAGTATGTGTCAAACCAGATTTTCATCATGATCCTAAAACCTCTGCATCTCTCCATAGACTTCAATGAGATTTAGATCTCGCCCTTTAAAAAAAAAAAAAAAAAAAAAGGAAAAGAAAAGCAAAGCTATTATCCTCTCTGGTCAAGGAATCTGAATAAACTGTTGCTTGCTCATGAATAGCTGGGGAATGGAATTCATGCAAGTTTATGCAGCTAATTTGTCAACCGTTCAACAAAATATGCAAAAGGATGCTGCCAGGACTGCGTGTGTGGAAATACTCTGGCATTTAAAAAGAAAAAAACATCCCTAGACAACACCTGCTGGCATTTTCCACAAGGACAAGATATTTTGCTATGCCTCTCACATGTCAGCAAATTAAAATTTTTTTCTCCCAGCCTAATCCGAGTGAAGTGTGTGTATTTTTTTTTTTTTCTAAAATAGATGCATGCCACCAAAATGTTTTTGGTGTGTGTTAACAACACGTTGGCCCTATGGGCTACATTTCTTCTGGGGAAGATAGACGACCTTCTTTTACTTCGAGTTTCCAACTGAGATAGCCAGAAAAAGAAAATTAAAAAGCAGGCTTTTCGTTTTCGTCTTTCGGCAACCCTGATGTGGTTGCCGAGGCATTGCTTAGAAACACAAACATTACAGCACATATGGAAGTCTACTGTCGAGTGGAACYGAGTCCTAAAGCAACATGTTAAGTCGGAAAAATTTATGTTTGTGCTAAAGCGGCAGTGTAGTAATCGGTTTCAATGGAAGTAAGAGGAATGCATCAGAGATGGAAATGGCTCGCTCCCTTGGATGCAAGTGCAGGAATTCAGACCTACGGTCTGGGATGATTGCATGAAGAGGAAGTTGCTTTTATCAGCGAGAGCAAATCAGGCTTGCGGCGACTGTACTTCTCTGTGTGCATGTGCATCTGTTTGCATAGAAGCAGCTTTATTTCATGTGCCCATTTATGCACACTCAAAATACCCATTTTTGCCCTTTGGTTGGATTTAAATGAGGTAGTTCCAGGCTTGCCAAGGGCAATGGAGCAAGTCCAAAATCTTGCTTTGCCAAGACAAGCCATTCGACTCTCTTCAGGGTACTTACTGGGGTTGCTCATTTAGGTTCCTTCTGTAACCAGGAAAAGAGAGATAAGTATGCCCAGGCAGTGATTCATCTTGACTGTTTTAGGATGGTCTGAATCATCTCATGAAGGTGCCTTCTTCAATTGATTCAAAAAAGAACCTGGAAAACTCACTTAGACAAGATAAGTTACCTTAAAGCAAATAAATCCACATTATATGGTTCCTCCCTTTGCCACTCCAGTTCACAAAAAGCTCTTGGCATCTTGATCGCATGTCCAGTTCAATATCTAAATACCTTCAAAAAGCCCGAAATACCCCTAGTTCCTCATAATTACGTGCCTCAGTTTCTTGCTTGTGAACTTGAACCTCCTTATCTGATGAGAACAATGCAAGGCTAAATAATGAAGACTGCCAATTTTTCAGATATTAGGAAAATTCATGGTTTAAAAATATTTCAGAGACAGACAGAGCTTCTAACACCATCAAGAAAAAAAAAAAGAGGACAGAATTTTTATTGCTGCTTGGATTCATGTGCCTGCAGTCTCAGCATTTGCCAGTCAATGGACTAAAGTACTTTTGCGGATATAATTGCCTTGAAAATTACTGTTTGCCTTTCTCCAGCCCTAGGGAGGCTGTCCGTCTGAAGACTCCCGTGTTTTGGTGTCTAGGGGGCCACTTTGTGGGTTGTGGGCCCAGGATCAAGCGTGGTGGTCAAATGCAGGTTTGARGGTGGAAGGCGTTGGGGAAAGGCACCTGTCCTGCCCCTCACCTGATCCCATCCCTGAAGCACCCATCACCACCACTGCAATACTGAGAGCAGGATAAAACGCACAGCTCCAGCTGCTCCTCATCCCTACAGCATCAAGTCTCCGGCCTCAGCGGAGCTGAAAGCATGCGGTACCTGGGTTAGACGTGCCAGGCAGCCCAAACCTGGGCTAAGCCCAAGACAGGGCAGTGGCGTGGAGCTGCTGGGGCAAAGGCAGGGGGTGTCTTGCGGGAGAGAAGGGGGTTTTGGGGACCTAGCACGCAAATCCTTTGAATCCCAGTTTTATTAGCTTGCCTGCTCAGGGAATAGCTTGCTTTTTAAGTTGCTTATTGTTTCAGGCCTACAGCTAATCCTCTAAGAAAGTCATTTCTGTTGCTCATAGCTAATACCCCATCCTGCATCAAGAGTTATATCAGAGCAGAATTGCTGCTTAGTCAGTGGCTGCTTTTCAGCCAAAGAAACATCATGGGTTCTGGATTATTGTGATTTTTTTTTTTTTTTTTTTTTTTTTTTTTTTTTTTTTTTTTTTTTTTT
>JAYKAV010003376.1:162551-397875 GCA_035582835.1 Phoebastria nigripes
AATCAGTTTTTAAAGAGGTGGTGTATTTTTTTTTTTTTTTTTTTTTTTTGCTTTTTTTTAAATCCAGATGAATATTTAGATGTCATTTTCGATGTTCAATTCCTTGATTTTGCCCAATTGAAAAAGCCACCTATTTATTTGAAAAATATTTTTGGAAGCCTGAAGATAACCACGTCGCTCCCATGGTTAAAATGTTTTATATAAAACTTGTTATTACCATAGATCAATGGGATATGTACAGAATATGTTACAATGGGGCCTGTGTTAAGGATTTGTCAAGATTTCCATTATAAACCACTATTTTCGAGGGTTTATAACTCAGTCATAAAAATTCATTCCAAGCTAAAACTTGGCAAACAAAATGTCAACCCAGGAGAGATTTTCTTTTACCAGATTTGCTTTAATGCTTTAAACTGATTTGTCTATTTTAAAATTATACGAGTGCCCTGTTTTATAGACTTTCTGTGTATACAGGGTGCGCGTGTGCATGTGTGCTAATATAACATGCATACCAGGGAAAAAACAATGTTAAAAGCACATTAGCGCAGCAAAGCAGAGCTCCAAAACCCCCACAAGGTTAAAAATGGGGTTGGATTTGCAATTTGTGGAATCTTAAACATTGGGATGCCAACTTTGGGCTAAGTCTTCAACTGGCGACTTCAGCTGATCAGGGCTGATCTACACCAGCTGAGCTTCTGTCCCTTCGTGACACCACCCAATGCATGACATCTCCAGGCACCTGAGAAGGCTGCTGTTGAAAATTGGTGCAAATCTTGACACTAAGGTGAGGGGCAGCTAGAGAGGATCTAGGACCATCTCAGGGTGCTTGGTGTGACAGGGAGGAGATGTTCAGTTGATCTCCCATCCAGTGATCCTGGCTGCTCTTGATGGTCAAGGGGGAGAGGTAGGTGTGAAAATTAGGTGCTAGTATTAGATGATTGAAGTACAGCTCTTTGTCTCTTCCCTGTGGTTAAGGACCCAGAATCTGGCATCACCGGGTGGTAGGTGGCCTGAGCTGCTCATCACTCTTGAACACAGATGTCATCACTGACACCTACGTTTGTCCTAGGTGCCATGGTAGGTGGTCCAAATATTCCTTCCCTGGTGCACTGGCTTTGGCTGTGATAGATGAAGTCTGGCTCATCCCACTCACAGCCCGAAGCCCTGCAACTGCAGCAGTGCCTGGGGGAGAGGAGGGCATGCAGCTGGGCTTGCAAACACCCAGCCTGAGCCCAGGCGGTTGGACAGGCCGCAGAGAGGCAGAAACACCTCCAGCAGATGTTTTGGGCATGGTCGCAGGCCTTAAGCCTGCCCCTGAGGGAGCTGATTTCTGTCCTTTGACCACAGAGGGAGTCTCAGATGACCATGCTCCCAGCTGGTGTGCCTCAGCAGGCTGCCCAAAAGCTAGACGAGATGAATCCAAGCCTTAGCTCTTTGCAGGACCGAGCTTTAGACATGGAGGGTCAGACCGGCTTCTCTCTCTCTGGAGGGAGATGCATGAGTCTTGAGTCTGGCATCCTTCCCTGGTGCACTGGCTCCCTTTCTCCTGAAATCCTGGGGTGTGAACTCATTTTCCTGATAAGACTGGGGTGTTTGTCATCTCCAAGTGTCACTAGGCTGTGTTACACTCTCCTCCAGCAGCTCCCTCCTGGCTCTTGTGTGGAGCTTGGTGTTGAGTCCTGCTTGCTCACGGGTTTCCTTAATTGAGGGCAGAAGTAGGTTTCCCTTTCTGCCATAAATCCAGTGCACACACAAACACACTTGTAAGATATTTAGAAAAGCTCTACTCTGCGTATCTTAAGTGTGTGTGTGTGTGTGTGTGTGGAGTAAAGAAAAGCAATAAAGAGCCTACATTATACCACATGTGTGAGCAAAGGGCTGTGGTTAACTCCCTTCAGATAGATTTCAACCAGGGCCCCTTTGTAACAGCCCCCAGAAGACTACTGAAAAGTCGGCATCCATAGTTTTAAATAGGTTCATTTAAAAAATAAATTGTATTAGGCCCTTTTCCTCCCCGCCTCTGCAAACCAAATACACAAGTGACACAAATAAGGAAAACTGCAGCTGGTTGTGGCTTATGCTGGGTAGCCAGCTTCTCCTGGCACGTCGGGGACATCAGTGGCAGAGCAGGTCTCCTGCAATTAAGGTGCTTGTGGGAGGATCGCCATGGGTGTCTCTGCCTAGCGGTCCCGCTGTGCTGGGAGAAACGAATGGTAATATTGTGGTCAATGCAACCATCAACTGGATGATGTTGAGTAGATTTGTGAACGTGTCTTGGCCGGGTATGGGATAAGTAAAGCCTTGACCTAAATAGGGGAGRGGGGAGTACTACAACCCCTGTGCCCTTTTTCCTCCCTATCCCTGCCTCACCTTCCCTTCTGTTAGGAGGGATGACAAGCTATTGCCTTCTCTGCCCCTCACACCACTGAAGATGATGAGGTCCTCTGGGCAAGGGCCTTTGCTGCCTCTCCTGATACGCTTGTGCTGCATCCAGCCCCGCGTATCTCCGTGGTGTGCCTGCAGACTGCCGTGCCACAGCTACGCACATTGCTGCAACGCATCCAGCWCTGAGCACACAGGAGATTAAGGGATGTTAATAAGAATCAGATTGAGAATAAAGTGAGTTGACAATTGGGCTTTGATTTTTCCAAAGTGCTTTTTGGATGAAAAATGGCTTTTTTTTTTTTTTTTTTGGATGAAGTTTTGCACAAAGGATGACACTATATTTGCATTGGCACCTTTTCCAGATCAGTCCCCAAAACACTTCAAGTCTAGGATTGTCGATTTTTCACTTGTCAAAAAAACAAAACAAACCAGAGTAGAAATGACGGGTTTGGCTTTTGCTTTGTGTGTTGTGAAAAACAAATAAACAAAACAAATATTTTTCTAAGTTTTTAATGGAAAATCAAATTCCCAGTCTTACCACAGTTGCTAATTAAGCAAGCTAAGAGGAGGACGCTACGCCCAGGGACACGCAGCCTTTCCTCATAGCTGGTCAGACTGTTCATGAGCATGAGAAACGTATCTCAAACGTGTCTCCACGTCGTTTTATTCATTGACGATGCCAAAGAATTAAACTATTGGATCAGTGGAAGCAAGATCTCAYTTTTCTGTTGAACTCAAAGTCAGAAATAAAACAGCTTCACAGAGAACAATATAGCCACAGTGGAGGGAGCCGGGTCACCTTTTGGTGAATTTAAATGAGTTCTTAATGAAAAGGGGAATAAATTTTTCACACATTCCTCTGCATTAAAGAGGGGTCAGAGACTAGCATCAAGGTGAGCCTAAACTCAGGAAAGACACAAAGGGAATTCCTGAGCTGCCAACAGAAATGTCTCTCCAGTCTGCCAGGAGCCAAAACGCTACTGCTGGAAAAACAGCAGGCAGGGTGGAAATCTGGGTCCAATGAAGGACCAGCAAGGGAAGCCGCGGAGTGGGGTCGAGGGGGGCGAAAGATAAACAGCATCCCCCCATCGGAGCGGTCAAGCTTATTACAGAGATGAGGCCAGTGGTGGGTGTGAATAGGTTTAGCCAGATGGCAGGGAACAGCAATCCTGTCCCCCATCACTGAAATGTTGCAGCATCCAGTCCTTATCGTAAAAATGTGATGCTTTTGAACACTGGCTGTCAGGATTTAGAAAAAATGTGTGACCTCGGGCAAGTTACCAAGTCCTTCATGTCTCAGTTTTGCTATCTGTAAAATGGGCTGTTACTCAAAGGCAATTGCTGTGAGGATTAGAAATGGGGGTGGACAGGGCAGCTTGTCTTATCTGAGAGCTAATTTCTATTTATCTGTCTGATGGAAACTTTAAATGCCAATGCAATGGATTTTTTTTAATATATTGGTCATTGCTAAAGCACTAACACAGAGCTGTCATTTGTACAGCACTTTTCTAATCTGTAGCGTTCCTCAGAGATGTTGCCAGGCAGATTTAAGCAACGATCTTGCAAAAATGGACTTCACTCGTGTGACTTTACTCAGGTGGGAAAGCTGCGGGAGGACCCAAGGGCTCAGCTGTGCTGCTTGCTGCAGCGCTCACCTCCGTATCGCAGCCCCTTCCCAGGGCACGTCTGCCGGGAGCTGCTGGGCTGCCCTGGGGGGTCTGACACTGCTGCAGCCACACCTGCGGTGCCCAAATTCTCTGCTGTGGGAATGGTGCCCTCCTGGGTGATCCTGGGGTCTCTCTGCTCCTCTCCATGAGTGAAGGACTGACTTGCAATTTCACGGGTGGCCGGGAGCCGAAGCACTGCTGTCAGCAGCCCCGTGCAGACCCAATTTGGATCCGTGGCATGATGATGTTGTCCCTTTCGCGCAGCCCTGATGCTTCTCAGTTGGACCCGTGGTACCTCCGACGCTGCGGTGGGAAGCTCAGCCCCACCGTGTGGGGCTGGGGGGTGGCAGGGGTGTGGGCAGGGTGCGGTGGGCAGCCCTCCTGGGGCTGCAGGAGGGAGCAGTGGTGGGTACCGAGCAGGGAGGCATCTACAGGAATAGGGCCTGGGTTTGTTTTGTATCTCATTCCTAAATTAGGCACGTAATTACGCTAGACTCTTTCCAGCATTAATAAGGGACAGGCATCTCCAGAGGACAATTCAGACCTGAGTTGTCTATAGCCCTCCCTTGGTGGGGAAAGGGGCCCAGTTAGGTTCCTAATTTAGGCTTCTTGGTTGAGAACCTCCCATTTAGTGCAAAGATTCTCAGTCTTGGGATAAGCATAAGAAAACATGCTAAATCCTGCAGGTACCCCACATTGCTGATAGCACCCAGGAGAGTTATCTCCCCCGGGGTAGGCAACCATCCTCTTTCCCCCTGTCTTCTGGGGGAAAACTGGGGGTCTGTGGAGGTGAACGGTGCTGAGCTGCCTTCCCTGTCTGAGGACCTGCTTCCTTTTCTATTATAACGTTATTTAAAAGGGGGGGCAGGSAGCAGTGGGGAGACAAGGAAAATATTTGTGTAAGAAAACTACGCTTTAAAAGACAGCTTAAAACTGGGATTAATAAGTCTGCTTTTATGGAAGCATTTCTACATGTTGTAAAACATTTTTAAAAACATTGTAAAAACTACAGAGTTTCACGTTAAATATGGCTGATTTTCTTTATAGAGCTGACCTGCTTCCCAGAGGTGATGTATACACACCATATGACACAGGGGTTGCTAGGGTAGGCAGTGTTTTTACATTGATTACTGTAGTAAATAATAATGTAAAACCATGTATAAATAGGGAGTTCAATCCAGAGCTGCCCCTGGGGTCTGCAGTTCTTTACACATGGCCCATTTTTCATCACTTGTGTGATTATTTTATTTTATTTTTTTGGAGGAAGAGGAGAAGGGGGAGGGAACGTGCTGGGTCTTTTTTTTTTTCTTTCTTTTTTTCATCTCAGAAGAACATCTCCTCTTGGTCAGCTGTTGAGCAGAGGCCAAAAATACTGGTTAACGCTACAGGGAATTTGTTCCCTCGGCAATTCAGGAGTACAGAGAAAAACAACAAGAAGGAGCTGAGCTTTCCAGAGGCGGCCAAAGAGGAGTGGATGGACGAAGTGCGCTCTGTAGTTTAGAGACTGGGGGAGACATGAGAATATTATTCACATATCCCAAAGGAGCGGCAGCCAAGTGAATAACCTCTGCTCCCTGCCTGCCGTGGGTAACATATGGAGTGGCAGGCTTAGACTGTGGTAAGGCGGCTTCGTATCCCTCAGAAAAACTTTTTAACTGGATGGATGGTGAAGTGCTGGGAGCAGGCTCATGGATGTCTGTCTGCTCATGGGTGAGCCCTGCCGCTGAGATATGCCCATTGCCACAAGCAGCTCTGGGCAGACGGTGATTTCAGCTCCCCTTTGATGGAGACACAATTAATTGCCCCCTAAAAATATGCTCTGACTACATTGCTGCTTAGACAGGGCTTGTCCCAGCTGGAGGAGGGTGGAGTGGAGACGAGGACCCTCCCGGCTGGTCTAATAGCCTCTGTCCCTGGTGAAATTATTGGCCACCACTTAGTGCAATTTGTTTCATTTTGCAATTATTCTTCAGGGGAATTTTTATAAGCTCCTGTAATAAGTCACTTCTGCTGGGATCCAGAGAGGAAGTGAACTGCATTAGAGGCAGAGGCATTACCCCAGCCTCCCCTCCACGCTGCCTTGGGACCTTAACACGGTGCTTTCCATAGTCCCGCATACGTGTGCATGGAAGGCTGTGTAGGGGTGCTTGTGTATGGATACAGGTATAGTCCCATATATCATTTTTTATATATATAGATATGTGCGTGTGCTGTGTATGGAAGTAGGGGTGCTCAGGTTTTGGGGCTGAGGAGCACAAAATACAGCTGAGCTCTCCAGTGCTTCTGCTACAGAGAGATGTGCCAGTAGAAACCAGTTGCTTGCTGGCTCTCCTTGGCCATGACTGAACACGTAGCCCGGTGCTGCCTATCTAGTAAGCCTTTTGGAGGTGTAACCGTGGTCTGCACCACGCTGCTATTGCTCCATGCAGGACCAGAGGTGCTTAAGCGCAGGTGCTCGTGTTTCCAAATGCATGGCCATGGCTGAGCTCCTGCTCTCTGGTCTGCATCTCCGCCGGAGGTGCTGTGCTGTGAGCTGGCTTTCCTGGGGGAGGTTTTCAGGTTACTGTGGTGGAGCTGGGCAATACTTAGTGGATATCACAGTCGGCCGCTCTCTCGGACTTTCCAGCATGGATAAAAACGTCAGGCTCAGCCAGCTCTGCGTAGATGTAACACAGACACGGGCAACTTGCAGGCCACAAACAACGCACCGCGCCATTTCCACATGAGCAAAAACAACACGCGTGCACACACACAATAAACATGTCACCCTATTTCCATACAGACAAAAACAAYGCGCGCGTATACAACCACACACGCAGAGACGCACACACGCTCCTCTTCCAGATTCCAGCGGGGCTGCGATTTTTAACTATCTAAATTAAGAACAGATACGATCCTCCGGTGGGGAGCTGCCAGGAACTCACCCCCCTTCTCAACTTGTCTCTCTCAAATGCACTGGGGAAAAAATATGCACGGTTCTCCAAAGGGGCAAATGGTTTCTCAGCAGGCAGCGAGGTTGGGGATGGGAGTAGGGGGACACAGGGAGGAGAGGAAAAGGGAATGCACAGAAATACTTTCGAGTGGCAGAAGAATAAACAGCTTAAGTTAATAAAGTTGAGGCCGAGGAGAACTATTTGGAGAGTGTGGAGGAAGTCAGGGATTAGGGAGAAAATAGGAGCCCAGCAGCAGGAAATAGTATGGCAGCGCAGCGGACCTGAAGGGAGAGCGGAGGATGGAGGACGGAGTGGAGACCTGGCCGGCGCAGCAGGGGTGAGAGCGAGGAAGCAGAGGGCTGTGTGGCTCTAAATCACAGTCCTGCTGAAAGCAAGCCACCTCGTATTCATCAAAATCTGCCTCGGGAGCCAAAATCCCTTCCGAAAACGATGCGACCTATTTTAGGAGTGGGTTTACCGTTGGAGATTCCTTCTTTGTTTTGGGGCGTGTGTAGCAGAAATTAAAAAGAAAAAAAAAAGAGGGGGAGAAAGGGGAGCTCTGGGATGCGAGGGCAAAGCCAGCCCTACGGGGGGGGCACCTATTTCCCCCAGCCCCGCAGTCCCTGCCCCCACACGAGCCCCATCCACTGGTGCTGCCATCCCAGCCGGCAGCCGTGGGCAGCCCCTTTGAGTGACAGCCCCGGGCACCGGGCACATTGCTGACTTGATGACTTTTTGCAACTGTCGAAGAAGCTTAGCAGATAAGCGCACAACAGTTTTTATTATTCCAAGAGGCAGAAGACTCGCCTTAGCGAGCGGTAACAAATACGGACATTCACGACCAGGATTAGAACAAACTGCACTGGTGGGCAAGGGCCAAAGGCAGCACGGAGCTGCAGTGTAACCCAAAACCTCCACAGCTGTTTTCATTTTCCTCCCTTCAACACAGTCCCTGTGTGGTACTTCAGGGAGAATTATGAAAGTGGCGTGTAATTCAGAGAAGTAATGTCTTTTTTTTTTTTTGTCTTTTTTTTTTTTTTCTCCCTTCTCTCTCGCTCTCTTTTTCTTGGAGTAATGAAAATTGCTGTGGTAGATCGTTTTGGATTCAAGGGAAATATCAGACTCTATTTTCCGCGGGTGAGCTAGATAACAAAAGATTGGACCAGGTGTCATGTTTGAAAGGCCTTGCTGCTCTTGCCGCCGCTCTCCATTGCTCCCCAGCCCCTGCACAGTGACGGATGGGCAGCGGAGAAGCATTTTCCCCCTCAGTGGTTTAAATCCTATTTTTAAGAAAAAAAAAATTAAAAAGGAAGAGGGGAACAGCTTAGAAATCCTGGGCATCGCGCAAACAAATGCAGTAACTTCAGGGACTTTGGTGGCCTGAAAGGGACTGGCTGCTTTCGTTCCAGTACAAAGCCTGGTCTGTGCAAATCCCTGCACCAGAGAAGGGCTCTGCTGCCGCGAAGCCGTGCCGGCTCCCGCCGGCGTTTTGATGGGAATCATTTAAAAAGCGTGAGGCCACATCCTCTGCTGTATCCCAGTGATTCACACCAGCCTAGAGGATGCTCTACCTACGGGAAGAAAAGATGATTTTCTTTCTGGAGAACAAATCCTCTCCTGATCTAACGTCCTTTGCTTTGCTGGGATTAGGCCAGCAGGGAATTTGGCCCTCTCTTGGTTTTGAACAGAAGTGATCGCATTGTGGTTCCTCTGTCCTGCGAACATTGCTGGCATAGTTTTCCAAGATGTTATGCATTTGCTCATTAAAATCTCTTAATTTCACATGTACTAAAAATCTGAAAAAAATTCCTCCATTCAGTCAACTAAAATATTTTGTTTAAAACATTTTGATGCCTTTCCTTTCAATTTTACTGCTTTTAAAAAAATATATAATTTTATGTTAAAGATATTTTAAGCCAGAAAAAAAACCATCTTATTTGTCAAAATATTTTCCTGTAGCATTACTAAAGATCTTACTTAAAAAACAATAGAACAAATATTGAATTTTTTTCATCTTCCATTAATCTTATTCTGTAAAAAAAATCTGAGCTAATACAGTACTCTTTTCAAAAAAAACCCCCAACAAACCAATCCCCAAAAAAGCTCTTGGTTCCACCCCAAGAAATACTTCACTTCTAGTGAATATTAGGAAGAAGAGCTGAAAAGTTATATTTCTCGCCTGAATTTGTTGGGATTGTTCAAAAACCTTAGATAGCTGTTGCATCTTGTTATCAAATTCTGTTGGTCTTTTCTTTAATGGGTTTCACATTATTTTTATTCAACAAGAAAATAACTCAGTGAGCGACTGGAAACACTTACGTGTGTACCCTGACACATCTGCACATACCATAATAGACACATGAATTTAATGCTCAGTTGATTCAATGCGGGGAGTGGAATTTAGTGTCAAGTCAATTAAAATATCCTGTTCCCACCCCCTTTTTTTTTTTTTTTTTTTCTTCCCCCTGAAGTATTTATCGGGATCGCTGCATGGGAGGTATGTGGCGTGGAAGTTGTGGGAGTCCTCGGCGTGCTCCGCTCATGACGTGGTGTTTGTGCAGCACAGCAGTAAATGTACTCGTTCTGCTGTGGTAACCCGTATTAAAATTACCACAACCATGCTAACGCAACGAGGCTTCGACAGAGCTCCGCTGTGTCATGGAAAAGAGAAATAGGGATGATAAAAGGATGACCGCACGTGGCAGTCCTCGTGCTGTCCTGGCTGGGCTTTGGCCAGGAGGTGAAGCTGCAAACTTGACTGTGTGTGTGCACRGCAGACGTGCTTGCTGCAAGCCCCTGCTCTTTTCCTTGTGTAAATCTGGAACGCTACTGTAGCTAAACAAAAAAGCATTATAAAACAAACTGTTATGAGCGGCAGATAAATACAGCGTGATAAAGATGAATGGTTAGGCAGCTGGGGTGTAGAAACACACTGCTTTCCATCTTGACGTGAGTTGTTTTGTTTTTCCTAGAAGCTTATCCGTAGGTCTGTTGCCACCCGGCTGGGGTTTTATACCCGTGTTGCAAGGACTTTGGGATGAGGGCTGTGTATCTCTTGCTGTCAATAGAGAGACAGTGCTAGGCACTGTCCTGGGGCTGGTAGTAATGTGAGTAATATGCACAATACACAAATCTTGTATTTGCCAATGATAAGGGGGTTTAATGCCAGAACTGTTACAAAGGCAACGTCGTTACTGCAGTCATTTTAAAATCAGTTTTGGTTTCAATTTGGAAGAGCGGCAGAGCTGCTTTCCTGGGCTGCTACAACATCCCCTTTAAGTCAGTGGATTTTCTTCTACTGATGTGTGTGAATTTTGGGTACAGAGATTTATTATTAACATCTGCATCCAGTCTATCAGAAAAAATGTGGGGCAAAATCTAAGTATATTTCTAAGGCTAATGTATTTGGATGCTTACATCATTTTTTTAACCAAGAGGATAAACAGTTGTGATGTTTTCTATTGTTTTAGTATTTCTTCCAGTGTAGGCAACCTTTGCAGAACAAAGCACTCTTTGTAAAACTAAGTCCTTCAGCATATGAATACTTACACATGTCCTTCGTTGTTTAATTGGAGGCAGGAGGAGCTTAAACCTTGGAGATAAGCATGTATGCGAATCTTTGCAGAACTGGACGTGATCCTGCACTGTGCCAGTGCAGTGATCCCAGCACACCAAACCGTGTCTGGTTCACGTTTGGGGCCAGTCCTGATGTATAATTCATACATGACATTTTATTAACTGGCAAATTTCCCCCTGAACCCGCCCCCGCAAATTCTCTAGACTGTAAGGAAGGAATTTGTTGTGTGGTGGCCTCTTCCCCCTCTCCTTGCCCATTTTTTTTATGACTGAGGAAACCCTTTTATTGTACGCGAAATAAAAGCTTGATGTGGTCTGCCATATTTTAATTTACCGTGGTATTAAATACAAAATGTATCCGCTTACAGAAGGTGGGTCGTGGATTGTGGTCTGGGGTTGATCCAACGCCTGTTGTGACTGGGTGTAGGGGCACAGGGGAGGAGGTAAGAGCTTCTCCAAGGTCTGAGAAGAAATTAGTGGGGTGAAGGCTTGAGAGCCCTTACTCATCCCCCGTTGCAGAGTTTATCAACTCTATAATTTTCCTTGTCCTGTGCAATCGCTGCCTTGTAGTGCTGCAGGATTAATGTTGTTCTCCAGGGCTGAGGGTGAGAAAGTGACCCTGGGTACCAGCAAGAAGTGAAAATGCCAGGTCAAATTCTGCTCTTCCAGTTGAATAAAGTGCAAAAAGCCAAATCAGCTGCAGCGGTGGGTTGGAAGAAGATGAGGCAGATGACTGCAAGGAGATAGCACAACTGGCCTTTTGCTAATAAATAAACCCGTAGTTCTTCCGAGGGAGGAAGGCTACGTGAGCGGCTGGGATGCTCGTGTGGGGTTTGCGAAGACACAGGCTCGTTTTGCTGCAGTACTGTTGTGCCTCTGTGTCTCGGTTTCTCATTTGCTAAATGTCGCGGGCTTGCGGTACAATGCTAACGAAAATCGCATGAAGGGGTCTGGAGAGCCTGAGTGCTGATGGGTCTGTCTCCATAAAGTGCTATAAATAATGTTTGGGGCTTTGAATACAAAGATCTCTGACTCCAGAAAGCAGAATAAAAGACATGAAAGCATCTGAAATGCAAAATATTAAGGCTCTCGCTTTTGAATGATCTTCCTTAAATACTGATCCATTGTCATGAAGAAACCCCTTTCTGACCATGGTTAGACAGTGTTAGAGATGGTGCAACTGCCTTTTCTGGGAAAAGAAGAAGTTTTAATGAAGACAGATTGGGGTTGTTTCTGCTACTGTTATTGCTGGAGTCCGATTCTGCTTTCTGGAAGGAGAAAGCAAAACCAAATCCCAAAGACAAGCATATATGAAAAGGAGAGAGAAAAGAAGAGCAAAGCTAGAAAACAGCTTCTGGAGCTGAGTCACGGCAAGGCTTCAGCGCTGGAGAGGGGCAGCACCCTCCCTTATCAGCGCCAGGCAAGCTCCACCACGGGCAGGCTATTTAAGGCATTGCTTTTTGTTGCCTTTTTGGTCGCAAGCTCACAGAAATACAGCTACATAAATAAATAGAAGTAGTAATGTAATCTTGGCTGGCTAGATCAGATTTTTTTTTTTTTTTTTAATATATAACAGGCTAGAGAGAGAGACAAAAGAAATAAATTATAGAAGGAACAGAAGACATGGGAGAGAAAGGGAGAGCAGAAATGGGAATCAGGGCAGCACCTGGCATGTGCCCGGAGCTGATGGAGGAGGAAATATCCTCTGGTCCTTTCCAGGGTGGGTCTGATCAGCTCTCAGGATGGGGGGGCTGAAGTGGTGGGATCTCAGAAGAAGACTTCAGGAAGTGGTAGCACTTGCTGTGGGCAGACTGGGGGGTCATCTGCACATCACTGTTGAGTGATGGGTTCTGCAAAGGGAAGGATAGGCAAAGCAGGCTCTTTACATTGTCCATAATGTAATCTTGATTACATTTATTTTTATCCAACTCTGAAATTGGTTATTTATTCCAGAATAAGAGAATCCCACTCCAAAGTTTACATTGACATAATTACTCTAATGTAACTTGTCCACAGTTAATGATTTTCATTAAGTTCCTATATATGAACAATCTTCAAAATAGATATTCTGGCAAAGACATTAACAATTAAGTATCAAAAAAATCTCAAATGTCTTGTCTGAGTAATATTTAGTTTAGCACTAAACCATTGCTTTGTTAGTTAAAAATGTGTTTCAAGCAGCACAGGCAGTCTCTACTCTCCGCCCAGGGTAAGTGCTCTAAAACTTTCACCAAGACACTAAGATAAATAGAGAGTGCTGAGGCCATCTCCTCTTTGCTGAAATACTTTGAAGCAACGATCAGGTAAAGAAGATCAAGAGTTGATGGGAAATAATTAGAAGCTGTTAAGCTGGCTGTTACCTGGGCTCATGGATGCTGTGCTGTTCATGTCATTTCACTTTGGACGGTCAGACTCACCAAAATAATTGCAAGCCAATCTCAGGGGCAATTATTGCTGTAACAAAATATCAGGCCTGCAATTTTCTTCATGGAGGGAAAGAAAAAAATATCATTTTGACTTTTTGCTGGTAACAGCATTTAATGGCACACAGGCAGTTTTTGAGGCAGTTTCTCCCTCCCCCTCCAGTCTTTCTCCCCTCAGTTTCACAGACCATGAGGTCTCCGGGACTTGTCCTCAGCTGGTTGAGGTCCATGGCAGCGGCCAGCCCGAAACCGTAATTGTTCTGGCCGCGAACTTAGGTGTGCCCCTTCCTCACCTAAGATGAGATGGTCCAAATGCTCACCTAGATGAAGGTCTAAATGTCTATCATCCGTGTTTTCTGTTCACACTGCTGGAGGTTAGCCCAGCCATGGCTTGGGCTTCCTCACGTGGGAGGAGATGCTGGTGCTGGCAGTGCCTGCTGGGGAGCAGGGCACCATCTCATCAACCAACCCATCCTGGGCTGTGAAGCAGGGTCAGAGCTTGCTTTTTCAGCAATGGCTGGTGGAGGTTGGGCTGAGTTGGGGGGGGTTGATGCCCTTGTGCCCCCTCCTTGAGCCCCTGGTGCCCCATCCTGAGTGTCTTGTTTGGGGCCAGCCCCTGTTCGGGAGTGGCCTGTCCCCCGGAGGTGACGTGGGGTTGTGAGGAGTGAGCTCAGGACACAAGAACAACCGCCCCGTCCATGTCACTATTGTTGTATCGAATTACCCACATCACAGGGAAAGTTTTAAAAGCTGAGCATTCGCTGTGCATGTGCAGGAGCTGTTTCTAAAACATAAATAGCATGGCCATTAACTGAGGCTTTTCCTTTTTTTGTTGTTGTTGCTTAAAGACAGTTCATATTATGTACTCAATGTTTTTCAAATTAAACCATTATTTATCCAGAGGTAGCCAAAAACGTAGCCGAAAACCCACCTCTGATTATTTTTGACCTCTCTAAGGCTAATAATCTGCTAAAACGTCTTTAAACCATCTTAAAGAAAACAGAAACACCACTGCTGACAACTCACATACCTACTTTTTAATGCAGTGTTATTTTAAATGGCTGCGTTTATAAACCTCTAAAGACTGAGGTTTGTAATAGAAATGCTGACAGATCCTTAACACTCCATCCCATAATAACAAAGTTTTGAGAAAGAATGGGGCTGTGGACACCACTGTCCCTGTTACGGCGCTGGGAATTTCTTCCCCCCTTATTGATTTAACTTGCCTAGCCAGAAAACTGGTTTTCCTGTGAGTTTGGGGTGAGCACTGAATCCAGATGGCAGGACCCAGGCGTTGTTATGGGGTGGCCAAGAAGCTCTGCTCTGCCTCCACCATGGGCTGGCCCCACCGGTCTCCGGAGCATGCTTAACCCATGCCTGCTGCCCGGAGAGGAGCGCTTAAACCTGAGGAGGTCTCCAGAAAGGAGGAACTGGTCAGAAGTTTTCCTTCTACATCCCGATTGCAAAAAAACCCAAGAAACAGGAGTCGAAGTGACAGGCGGGTGGTTTGAGGGGCTCTGCACAAAATGGACCGCATTCCCAGCTGGTGCACATCAACCTCCATGGTCTTCTGCCAGCCTATATATACCCTGGCATAGGGAGTTCAGGGAAAGGTATTAAGCACGCAAAGGGAGGGGAGGGGTGGCTTTTCAGACTCGCTACCCACATAAGAGCTCCTTACGCGTATCCGGGTGGATATCTTTTTCCTGCTCTCTGGCCTGTAAAACTCCCTGAAGGGGAAGAAATGCTAAATGAAATTTATGTCCTCAGAAAGCAACGTGATAATTTGTGCTGTGCAGTGGAGAGGGGATGCTGCCGTATCATCATTAAATTAAGATGTGCAGGCCAGATGTGAAGTCTTGATAACGAGCTTTATAGGGCAACGCGGCTCGGCTTGTGATTAGCTTCACAGGCAGAGCAAGGAGAGCTGTGCGAGCTGCAGGCAGCACAAAATGCCTCCGTGTCCTCAAGTCATTATCTCCCTCTGATCGTGGGTGTATTTGATCTTTGCACCCTGTGATCTCACCCTTGCTCGTCCAGGTCTCCCATAAAGAGCACCCACGTACTGTGGGAAGTCCAGGCTGCTTAGAAACACGGATGGAGTGATTTTGTCCATCCCACCATGGTCAGGCTCTGTTTCCGAGGGCGTTGCTTGGGAAAGAGGGCTTTTTGAATATTATTTTTCTTTCATTTTATTTTTAAATCTGGTCCTCTGGTTCTGCCTCTTTTTCCCTAAATGAACTGATAGATGTCCACTGAATTTCTGTTGGCTTTACTGTCAGACTTTCAGTGTCATAAAAAATAAAGTCAGTGGCTCAGGAAATGCAGGCAGGTATCTTCACAGCCCTTGTCCAGGCTCCCTGTGCATCGCTGCATCAGTCTCCACATTTTTGATACGTCAGGAAGGAGAGCCAGGTACTTGCAGTACAACACCTTTTCTATGTAAAACCTCAGGAAAAGGGGCAACGTTTCACAGACCAGCGGCAGACCCCTGGGGTGCTCCTCCTGCAGCGTGTCCAGGTCATGGCTCACGGCTGGGAACCAGCCCTCCCCGCCGTGTCCGGCGGCTCCCAGCCCCGGTGTCCTGGGTGTTTCCACTGAGGACCTTTCACTTTAGTCTGGATTTTGATGAACAGAGTGTGGCACAGATCAGGACAGACCAAATGCCTTCGAAACTGGGGGTTTTTATGCCTTTGAAGATCATAGCCTCAGCTTTCTCCCCGTGTTTTCCCATGAAATGTAAAGCAGTCCCAAAGGCTGCAAACAAGCCCTTGGGTTTGTTTGTTTTGGGCTTTACAATGAAGGGAGAGGCAAAAGATAATGAATTAACTGCCAAAAGAAAAAAAAAAAAAAAAAGAGGGTTAAGACACTGGAAGAGTTCATTCAGACATTAACTCGTACCTAACACCAACAAAAAAAAAAAAAAAAAAAAAAAGAGGGTTAAGACACTGGAAGAGTTCATTCAGACATTAACTCGTGTCTTTCTCCTACCTGCAAGGAAAGCACAGCATCATCAGACCTGCTTATGAAAATCACAACATTGGGCCAAATCAGGAGCAAATCTATACATCAACAGTATTTAAATGCAAGTTTTTCCTTTACCGTAACCCTTCAAGCACCAAAGAGCAGGGAACTGCTTTTAGCTTGTTTTCCTGTAAACAGTGTTATCATCACGGTTGTAGGTGTGTGATGCCAAGCTATAATTTTAAGGGTCTTATTTATAATTTTGCAAAGTTTTCAGCAGCAGGGCTGTATTTTTGACTATGTCTTTGGCTCGGCTCGCCACATTCAACCAGCTGGGATCACTGTGTATGTGTGTGTGGTCAAATTTACTGTGAACCGATTAGGATATTAAACAAAATGAAATAAACATGTAAATCTTAAAAACCATCTTGGAGTTGAGGTTTACTTCTATAGAAAGAATACAGATGGAAAAAGTAACATAAAATTAAAGACATTCCTAATGGCAGGCTTTTTTTTGTTGCCACTATTTTATTTTCAAGGAAAATAATAGGAGCAAAATAATTTCAAGGAAAATAAATAGAAATTACACTTTTTATAGGAAAGGTCCTGCATGTCTAAGGAAAATGTTGTGTGGTATAAAAGCTTGTTTTAAATAATTATATAGCTATATGTATTTGTGTTCTCCACCATGTGATTGAATATATTCAGGCAGGCAGAGAAAGAGAAGGAAGCTTTCATTGACCTTTTTTTCATCTTTTCGGTACCAAAATTCATCAGCTGCAGTCTTAGCTGTCCAAGAACAAGAGCACCCCATAGATTTCAGCAGACTGACAGGGATCTGATATGATCTAATCTAATCGATCTGTGGATGAGAAAAGCTTTTCTTTTCATGCCACTTTGTTTGCTTAGCAAAAATGTGACTAAGAATGGCAGAGACCACCAGGAATAAAGGAAATATCCTCGGAAAGCCAAGTCCAGTTTTCTTTCGCTTTTTTGGGTGGCTTGTTAATGATTCAGATTTAATGAAGGGATTGAATTTTTAGTAGGACAGCTTTATCAGAACATTAATTATTTGTGACTCCTGGTGCTCTGTAGAGGACAGGTCTTCTGCCCGGCAAAAATTTGAAACTCAAAGTGTGGCTTTATTCTGCTTCTGAAAAACAAGTCCTCAACTTTCAAATTTCTCACTAAAGGAGGTTTCTAAATCCCTTTTGCTCTAGTTGTCACTTTTTAGCTTATTTTAAACTTTTTTTTAAAAAAAGAAAATTAAAACATGTTGTTTGATTTTAGTTTTTAAATCATTTGCTGTATTGCACATTACTTATCTAATGAGTAGATATATTTTAAAAGGAGAAATAGAGTTTCTCCCAAAAGAAAAATCAAAGCATTTTATTAAAAATTGCTGAAACAAAGGTTTTTAATTTTCTCACAACTTTTACTGTTTTAGCTTCTCCAAAATAAAACTCCATCTAGGTTTGGTAGCAGGCAGATACTCTCCTCCTTGCAGTTCCTATACCCGTGGATTAAGATTTTCTGGAAATTGATAAAGGTTGAACCTTCTTTCTTTGGTAGCATCTTTTTCTCTGTCTGCTATGCCCCTCAGGGATCTCAAATTTCTTCCAAGATGTGGCTTTTCAAAGCAAGCCAGTGCTTTCTGTTCTCCCTTGACAGTTTTCTGGGATGTGGATTCTCCCAGTTATGTTATATTTTGACAAATTTCTGCCTCAGCGCTGCTCCCTATTTTTCCTGCCAGATCTCCTACTTGCATCAGTGCTGTATGAAAGCCTACTGTGTTATTTGTAAAATATGTTTCTTGGGGTTTTTAAATGGGATTTTTTGGCCTAGAAATGCCAATGATGGGCTCAGAAGACAACTTTGGGTCTAGTCTACTGCTTTTTTCTTTTCATCTACATGGAAAGCCCTCCCTTACTTGTTGCCACCCAATAAAAGTGGGGGAACCTTTATTAATATGAAGGTATGATGGAATTAGAAAAGGCTAAACTGTTTTTGTCATATATTGAATAACACATTCAAAGTTCCTAGATATTTTTTTTTTTTTAGGAAAAAAGAAAAGATTAAATTTCTTCATTTTTAACCGTTGTTAATGTTGGATCCTAAAAACGCCTGTAAGAGAAGTGCAGAAAATAGATATTAAATTTCATCTTACTAGATATGGGCTTGTTTATATGAGTTACCTTCTGCAAATCCTTTGAAGAGAATCCACGGACCTCTAGCTTCTAATCTGGCTCCTTTTATGTTCTTGCTGTGTACTATCTTATATAGGTGGTTTTGGTCAAAAGGTCAACACTTCTGACAAATATGTGTTACTAAATAAGTTGCCCTGGATTTGCATTTTCTGGTGAATGAAAATATGCAGCTCAAATTTTTAACACAATTTTGATACAGATTTTTAATGGGAACACTTAAAAAAAAGGGAGAATATAAAATTTCTCTTGCTATTTTAGTCTGATGGAAAATAGCCTGGTGTGTCAAATATGTGTGTGAATTCTCTTTGAGTTATCTTGGACCTTGTACCCAGCCTTTGGTGGTTCTTTTGCCTTTCTCATTTTCTTTAAAAAAATATTTTAACACCTGACATTTCTGCTGCTTAGCCACTGAGACGGTGGTAACTTTTGAACTTTTTGATATGCTAGACGGAGGGAATTCCTTAAATTTCTTTAGTCTTCGAGTCATTTCATCGTTACTGTCTGTCCATCTCAGAAAGATTTTAGGTCTCAGCTATAGCAGTCAGAGTCCAGGAAAAGGAAAGAAGTGAAAGCCTGCATACTGGGCTTGAAGCACACCGATGTCTTAATAGGTCTGAATCCCATTTTCACTCTGGTATTGATCCAGCCTCATTTCCATAATGTCCCTTTCACACATGCTCTTTCAAGAGGAATATTTTGAATATGAATATTTACATGTGTATGCAGTCTTCAGTAACACTTGCAAATGAAAAATTCAGAATGGCATAATATAGAGAAAGGACCACATTTTTTTCTGGAGAAAATTAGCTCCCCCTTTCTTCAGCCTCGTATATGAGTTCTGCAATCTTGCGACAATTTGGGAGTTATTTAAAACAGTCTCATTCAATTATTTGGTTTTGTTTTCTTTCCTTCTTTTTCATAACGTCTGTGCTGCTTTGTTCTCTGAGAACCAATTGCACTACAGTGAGTTTTTCATGGAAAATCAAACACAGGCTTTAACGGGAAAAAAATGATAAAACATATTTTAACAACCGAGGGAATCTCTTGGGGAACCTGATCTCCTGAAATTTCTAGGTTAAACTGATCTGGATACATTTGTATAAGTATCCATCCATCTCTCCAATGAGTCGCATCCCCCAGGGAAGTCTCAAGAAGTGTAGCATGTACTCTGTGAGCCATTTTTGCCAGAACCTGAAGCCCAGTGATGCTAGTTTAGGATTTTGTTACAAACTCCAGTGCAGGTGCACAGGTCAGCAGATGCTGACAAATGGATTAATTTAGCCTCGGTCAATGTTATGGTTTTTCATGGGAACGCAACAAGCAGAGCTCTAATGGCTGTGTGTGGACTTGGTGCAAGACATGAGGAACAAGGCTATTATGTCTAAAATCAGCTTTTATATTTTAGGCTTGTTGGAAGCCAAAATTTATGCTGACCTCCTGGGTGACTCAGGGCCACGTAAATCAAAGGAGGGGATTTCTTCCCTAAAGGCCAGGTTTGTGGTCTGTGAATGCCCCAGTTTTGTCCTGCTGTCATGGGCTCCTCACTTACCAGGTCTGCTCTAGGAGAGGGATTTAAAAATAAGACCTTTGAAATCATAAGCATCAAGAATGTCTTTTTTTCTGGAATAAACCAAGTGCTGTTTTCACTCTGGTTATGTCAATCAACAATGTATTTCGTATTCTTCATTACATATTCGGTGTCTAATGGACCAACCGGTCCCCACAGGACTAGAGTTGAAATTAAATACTTGAAGGCTTTCCAATGAAATATATTAGATATCTAAACAATAATGGAATAATAGTAATTTCATGCAGAGATGAGCCACGTCAGTCATTTAGATCTAGGTCTGAGCAGATAATTTATCTTATTTTGTTGTTTATCCTCTGTTCCTCCCATCTCCCATATTCCTGCAGAAGATAATCCTATGATAAACAACAGACCTAAATATACATAAATACCTATGTCCTTACCCCTAGAGAGATTAGACTGTCTTTAGTCTCAAAAAGATCTCTATTTCCTCTTTCTCTCCCCAGCTATCCATTCAGATAGACGGGTGTGGAAGAACTTAAAATTAATTTAGTTCTGCAGAAATTACTGAGACTTGTGAAAAACACTCTCCTTGTAATAAAAAATAATGCTTTTCTCAGCCATTCGTGTTATAAGCGTATGAAAGTGTGTATCAGGTTATTTCAGGGAATGGCAAAATGGATGAGCCAACGTGGAGAATACAAATTCCCACTTCTGTAAATCCAGACTCAGTCTTGTGTGGTGTTGGTCAGATCCAGGATAGACTTGGTCCACATCTATTAAAATTTTTATTAAAAAGAACAGCAACGGGTAATAATGATAACAGAAGCGAGACCACATCTCTGCTTTCCCAGTTGCCTCGTAACACGTTTAATCCAGGAGGATGCCATGTCATTCTCTCCCGCAGCACAGAAGCAAAGCAGATCAGCAGCAAAGGAAAATGCATGCTGAAAATATCTATTTTACTGTTCTACTTTGTACCTTGTGACCCTGCCACGTACCAGACTCCTGTGGCCTCCATTGTCTCCTTCTCCGCTCCCCATTGTTCTCTTGCAATCTGAGATGGTGCACACAGCATGGGTTGATACTGTTCACTGCATGACATAATTTAGGTTAATCAGCATCAGTTACACCATCTGGAAAGGGAATAGCTTCTTAATACTTCATCACTGGAGGTCTCAGCTCTCTGCATAAAGTGGTCTTCCTTCAGTGAGGTCTACTGGTGGCCTAGCAAATGTCTAGCAGGAAGCTGGTAGCCATGCTTCAGGGTCGGTTTTGTGGGCTTAGAAAAGTTCAAAAGCCCCAAAGAACCACTTTCGTGATCAATGACCATCCTCTTCTCCTGGACTTCACATTTTCAGTGTGCTCCTGCTGCCCTGCCTCACAGAGCCCAAACCTTTCTTTCCTCTCCCACCCCCCTTGCAAAATTTATTTGACAGTCCTTGTGTCACTTCATTTCATTAGTAGATTGGGATGGAAAGTTTATAAGACAGCAATAAAAGCAAACAGATTATTACTTTCAGGCAGAACAGGACTTTAAGTGATTTAAACGAGGAGGGATCTAGGCCCTGGCTTATGCACGTTATACAGATGCTAAAATCATTATCACCATGTAAAAATATATCTATAAGTTTCCACTTTTGCATTTCCTCGCTGCAGTGTACTGTGGGCTGTGATGCCGTTTTCCACCGATTAGGAAGCCCAGCAGCTGTTTCATCTCGCCCCACACTCCCTCCCTAGTCCTTTCCACGGCTTTTTCTGCTGACTTTTGCACTGTGCTGGGTGTCTGCAGGAGGCCAGGCTGGCCTTTCCTCTCGAGCTCCGTCAGCAGTTCATCACTCTGCTGAGGGTTGAGTTGTCCCCACTGAAACAAACCCCGCTCATCTCTGCTTTCCTCTCCCTATCTTCATGGTGGTTTCTTCGCAGTGTTGCTTAAGCAATAGACTAAATTAAAGAGAGTTGTGCAGCGTGAGCAGTGGTACCATCGCTAGTTATGGCTATCGTGGTGTGAAAATGGCACATCGAGAGGAGAGGGTTGCTCTGCCAGCTGGAGCAGGCACAGCTGAGGCACCTGGGGAACTGATGAAGCCTTGAATAACTGGTTGGAAAATGATGATGTTTTGCACAGATAATTATTTACTTAGGGTTGCTTTTTTTGGGATGGGAAGATTAAAAATATTCTGCTCTTTCTCCTTTGGTTTTCCCTTCATTCTGTCTCTTTATTTCTAAAGTGGCGTAGGAGACGGGAGAGAAAAAAGCCTTCTCGGTTCTCTTCCCTCCTCTGATTTTTTTTTCCTCCAAAAAGTGAAGAGAGAAAAGAAAAAACAGTACTAAAAGAGGGAAGGAGCATTCAGAGAACAAAAAATTGGGATGAGAAATTCAAGCAGTTTAGCAGTAATGTTGGAACAGTAACATTAGACTGAATTGTCTGTAGTGTCCTTTAGCTGTGGTCTCATAATTCTGGGTATGAAACAAAAGCTGCAACTGCAGCCAATGGATTTGCTTTTCTGTAGGTAAGATCACCGTAAGTTCAGTTTTCAATAACATCGCTCCTGTTTTACCTATAAAGTAATATATGCTGTTAGCCTTGGAAGATGCCTAGATCAGGAGCAAGCTGGTGGTGCCCCTGAGGAACTGAAATGTGTTAGGACTGTTTTGAATTGGAAAGGATGACAGTACTTTAAAAACCTTTTGTGAAAAAAAAATGCAGTATTGCTTGGAGCGAGTTCATTGCGTTGGAACGCTCTTGTATTTTGCAGCTCTCTAATGAATCCTCCTACCATAGCCTGTCAAAATCTACGGTTAAAAAAAACACACAGAGTTTATCTCTCTAAAGATAGAAATGATGCCTGGAAAGGAATTCTTCCATCGTGATTTTAAACATGGTTTTAATTACGTGGGCAAACATCCATTTAAAAGTAGCTGGTTTATCACCTAGCAGTGTCATTGAAGAAAATGCTGTCACACATCTGCGAAGTCGCTCGTGAAACATCTTGCTAAGCACAGATTTGTGATTTGCGCTCATGCATGACTTGCAGGGATATTCTTCTATGAAGACATGAAGAAAAAACAAGAGTAATGTATTGTCACACACGTTTGTGGCAGATGTATGATATACCTCTTTGCCACACCTAAAATAGTACCTTAGGAGTTACTAAAATCAGATCAACTTTTATTTTTCATTTACCAACCCTGTATCTCATTGAACAGAAGCTTTCTGTTAAACTGAAACAGATGATGTTTTAAACTAATACTAATTGATTCCATTCCTGGAGTTCACAGTGGTAGCAAGTAAAATAGCTCCCTGACCCTGCTGGTAAATTCAGATTTCAGACTGCGCAGCGCATTTTGGCTTCTCTTTTTCTTTTGCAATGTCCACACAACCCTGTGTTGGCTCCCAGCATCACTCACCGAAACACCATGCTGCTTAAAGCAGAGCGAGTTGGACTGGGATGCAGGAGGTACAGGTCAGGTTCCCAGCCCCACTGGGGAGTCCTTGGGGGAGTTACTTCATCAGTGCTGGAGTTCCCCCTCGGTGTAGTAAGGATAAATATTCACTGCCTCATATAAAGGTAGAATGAAATCCACCCGTGATTATGAGGGGCTTTGTTACAGTGAGGCCTGTACAAGAGTCACCTCATATATCTCATTAATAACTGAGGTTCCCTGTTCTGCAAGGAAAGGAATCAGGTGCTATTTCTTCTTTTCTCTGCTTCTGGTAATATACCCTATGGTCAACAGTCCAAAAAATACCACCCAAACCCTCTCAAAAGTATAAGCTTTGGGGATGCTTGCCTTGGTCTGTGGAAAAGACCTATAATTCTTTCAGCCACTCATGTCATAAAAAAGTGAACGATAATGCTGGGAACAAAATCTCCTTGTATTATTAAGGTAGGAAAGTCGAATGTCTCATGCTGAGAGCAAGTGCTTTGCACTCTCTAGGTGCTATGCACTTATGATGCAGTCTTTAAATCAGCATCCCCCCAAAAGTCCCTGTGCTGGTGTGTGGGGTGGGCAGTCTTCCACTGACCCCTCATTCCCAGTCTGGCTGTGGAGTAACAGGGAGGACCAGCCCCATCCCTCTGCAGTGTGTTTAGGATGTTGCTGGGCCACCCTGTATTGAACAGCTTCTCTTTTAGGAGAAGCTAATCATGATCTGGGACAGTAGGAACTAATACAGGACTTCACACTGCAGGAATGGATGGTTTACTAGGAGCTGTCTGTCTGTCTGTCCATGTATCCCTGAATCTATCCATTTACATCCAAACGGGTAGTAACACGTGTGCCTGCTATTGCAAGCCATATGCTCTTGAAGCTGTCGATACGTCCAGCTCTCCAAGCAGGGCTCTTTAATGGAAATGTTGACAGCTTACTAGGAGCTCTGATGTCAAAACACGTGTCTCTGGAATTGTGCTGGGTATTTTTTTTTTTTAACTACGCAGATTGAAACAGTTAAATGCTGGAATCAAACACCATTGGCTATTTGTGACAAATATAAAGCAGATCTGAACCAAGGAGTTCTCTTCAAAAAGCCTTGTTTTTGTTAGTGTTACAAATTAATCCCCGAATTATTCTTCAGTCCAAAAAGGGGCAAAACCACCTTTCCTTCATGTCCCCAACTTCATTCCGCTCCCACACAGACTTTTTAACTCACAACCTCAGGATCTACTCAAGTTGATTTAGATATCAAAGACTGAAGGTTTCAATTAGAAATGTTCAATAAAAGAAGAAAAAAGCCTGGCCTTTATTTAAGACAGGTGTGAAAGAGAGGCATGAAAATGTGGGGACTGCGACAGGAGCATCTGTTGTTGCAGGTATCATACGTCTGTGGTGATTTCCTCTACTTGAGGAGCACGTGGGGGCAAGAAGACACTTTGCCTCTTAGAAATGCAAAGTAGCTCATCTTTGGCTGTGAAGGGGTTGTGTTCTGTTCATTAGAGGAATCAAGCACCTTTCACCAGGGAAACAAGTGACTTCTGCTGACCATGGGGCTGACTTTCCCAAAGGAGTGAATGGGCTATTCCATACCTGTGGGTACATGGCAGTGGGGTGCTGCGGGGCAAGGCTTGGAGGGAGCACCGTGGGGATCAGGCAAGGAAGCACCAAGACACGCTGTCATGGCACAGAGCTGCCTGTGTTTGTGCCACCCAACATCAGCCCCATCATGCAGAGACCTCCCTTAGCCTCAGGGCTGCCTGAGCTCCCACCACAGAGAAGGGGAAGAGCTTTTCTGCCAGGTAGTGAGGGAGCTTGGGTGATTATAACCCCACCAGCCATGTCCACAGCTGAGTGGCACAAATCCTATTGAAAGTGTCCTAATTATAGTATAACGTTACAGGCAATTAAATTCCCCTCTTCCACACGCAGAGATTTCATTGACGAGCCATTTCTATTTCTTTGATGCTCCCTTGGTGTTTGCTTTTGTTCTCTTTCCAGGATGGGGCCCGGATCAGGCCCTTTGGTATTAAATATATCTGACTAGAAAGTCCCCAAATGGATCAAAACAATCTTGATCAGTGGAAAGTTTTTGACATGGAGCTGGATTTTATAGTGTGCATGTGTGCCTAAAGCATTTCTTCTGTGCAACGTTCAAATAGAGGGTTCATTTCACTTTAAGATCATAAAAAATAGAGCTATTTAATAGGGCCCTTGGTTGGGTAATTACGAAGCAAAGGAAAAGCAGACAATCCGCCCAGGGGGTGTGTGTGTTTTTTCTTCAGTGGTGTTAAATACTATTTGGATTATTCACTGAATAAACATTAAATAATGTAATTTGGAAACCAGGTCCCATTAGGGATTTAAATGTGTAGTCTGTCACTGGTAAAGGATTAAGATATTAGTGTATTAATGTAATATCAAAAGCTGTGGATTCCTTCTGTGTTGCTTAAGTGCTTTCTGATCAAACATGTCCGAATAGTTTTTTTTTTTTTAATTGCTTGTTTCATGCTGTAATGAAAGAGAGGATGGATATAGCACAGTGTTTTAGTTTGCCTGCTTAGCCTGAAACTCTACAAAACAGAGCCTGTAGGTCTAATCCACCGTAGTCTGAGGTCAGAGGAACTTGGCAGACCCAGACCTTCACCTTTGTTTGCAAAGAGCCCATCACGTTTTGGCATTGTAAAACTCCCTTTCGCTGCGTCTCCCTCCTCCACTCCTGCTCCTTCCCCCAGTGCCACGTAAACCATGAATACGCTTTCGGCATTTCTGCTATGTTTCATCTTAGTGGTTTCTTGGGACAAGATTCTTCTAAAAGGCACAAACAATGATGAGTAGATATGGCTTTTAGAGATTCAAAGGCTTTTGAGTCTGACTCAATCCTATATTGAGGCCAAGACTGAAAGGGAAGTTGAGAGGCCCTGGATGACACTTCAGAAGTTTCAGGACCTTTTTCACCTACGGCCCATTTTGGAAAAGGGTCTTATATGAGTTCAATGTGTGAAGCCATTTCTATCCCTGTGCAGAAATATACAGCAGGTTGACTGTGTTTATGCTGTTAGAGGTGGAAAATACAGCTTGATTTTGCAATAAGTCCTAACATCTACACCCTGGAGAGTTTGCAGATGTTGATTTCCATTGACCAGCAAGTCCTAGGTTTCTACAACAGAGTTACCAGAAACAGGCTGTGCTAAAATGAGCTCCTGGGTTTAAAAATGCTTTCTTCTATTTTGTGTTTATTCAGTTCACCTGAAATGGCCATTGCTGTCCACTAGGAAAACCCCAACAGCAGATATTTTGAAGAGGAGTCCAGAGACAGGAGCATATCAAACCCTTCTTAAGCAATCCCTTAATGATTTGAGCGCTTTGGATTCCTTTTCAAGTGACAGACACTTTACTGCTGAAGGAGGGTGAAAGTGTGGGTTTGGCAAGTTGGATTGGCTTTCATCTACTCAGGACCTGGGCTGAAGAGTGTATTACCAGGGCAAATATAAAAGAGCATGTGAGAAGAGAAAATATAAAATTATACTAGAAAAAGGACCAAGACACCGATATCATTGGAGACTCCAAATGAGTTGTAATGACGATGTTTTGTGAAACAGAGAGAAGGTACCGAGATTTATTTAGCTATGCTTTTCAGTAAAGACAGCTAAGCACAAAATGTGTCCATTACAGAAGCATTTCCTCGTGAAATTGCTTTTGTTCTGAACTGAGCACATCCTATTGGCTTCTGAAGAAACACAAGGCTTAAAATAAAATGTATGTGTTTGTTTAAGCTGTGTCAGTGGTGAATCTAACTCAACAGTTCATCCAAGGCAAAAAATGTGTTCTCTAAATCTGTAGACAATCAAGCATTTTATTTCTGATAACCAGTCACTGTTTATTGTAGTATACAGTAATGTTTTAAAAGGAACAAGAGTGTTCCTGCTCACTGGGTCAATTCCAAGTACTGCATTTCAGCAAATGAAGCAGGAACTCAAGTTGATGAAATTTGCAAACAAATCCCCATGGAACCCTGTCCATTAAAAATTAGCTCTGAATTAGATACTACAAACAGTACTGAAAAATAGTCTCTGTAGCTATTGTCTTGAAAGTCCTTGGTGTAATAAAAATTTCACATTTTCTATAACGAGGGGAAAAAAACAGAGTTGCTGGAAAACACTTCAGTTCACCTAATTGGAAAATATAATTCAAATATTCATAATGATTCCTCTTAAAAACGGAYGAGAAGAATATTCTTGAATATTATTTTGGAAGCAAGCCAAAATATGCACTTGTTGTTACTATGGCAATAAGCAAAAAGCAGAGAAAAAACCACCAACAAGAGCAAAAAAATGCCAGGTTTGAAAGCAACTTGCCATGTATGAATTATTTTTATGATCACAAACCCCTCGCAGCAACCAATTTACTGAATATAAGTGATCTAATTGAGGGCAATCGTTGTCAGAGGGACCAAAAATATACTAGGCCTCCATTTTCATATTAAAATGCCATGCCTTGGTTTAACATTTCCAAGTGGTTATTTTAGTCCTTTTTTAAAAAACAAAAGCCTGTTGAGGATAGGGTAACTCTGTTGACCAGTATATTATTGAACTTGTTTATCTCTGGGAAATGGGACCACCTGATCTCAATAGAGTTTTTCTTTTTTTGTTTTTTTTCTCCCTCCCCATCCCCCTTAACCCCCCTTCCCACCTCCCCCCCAGTTGCTTGAAACATTTCACCATTAAAGCAGAAGAGGCTTGTTCTGCGGTTCTCACCTTTTGTCCTGAATAGCCTGGAAACAGAGGGACACTTTCCCCGTTGAAGTCTGGTGTAATTTCCCCTTGAATGGGCTCTCATGATAAGAACAGGGGTCACTGGATGGGATGGTATGCAATAAAGCTTGTGATTGCATGGTTCTTCATCATCACAAAACAGCCCAACACTCTGCTTTATGATAGCACAATTGGCGCACACAATGGCTTGGGTAGAAAGCTAGAGAAACAGAGAGACGGGTATAGATACTAAGATGGAGATATCAGTCAAGCGATTGTCCCTCTTGGTGTGTTTCAAGTGCTGAAATGTACAAGTGGCTGAGAACAGGGTCCCCAAACATTACACTGAAAAGCAGTGAATGAATAAAAAGGGATGGCATGAGTGGATGAATCTTGCCTATAGAATGCACCTTTGTGGTCAAATGTATAAGATAATATATAGCAGCTGTGTTATAAGCCAGCAAAGGGAATTGAACTTACAAAGCACAGGCTTTCAATAGCTTCCCTTGTGGGAACACCAAAAGTTTAAGAGGTGGAGGAGGGCTTATTGCTGACTAACGCCCACGCTTAATAATAATTGTCTTGCATGTTGTGGAACCTATCCATTGGGCCAGTTCCTAAAGTCCTTATTTACTGCCCCTAAGTGGGAGCTTTGATTGAGTAAAGGCTGAGTAAAACCTGGAAAAAGACTCGGGAATTGGCTGTATGTGAAGTCGATTACAGCAAGCCAGCACTTAGAGGGTCCAGTTCTGGAAGGGCTCACAGTTCCCATGGACTTAAACAGGAGCTGCAAGGGCTTAGTGTTAGAGGTGGTTTTAACAAATACTGGAACTTTTTAATGTTCATACCAAAAAACGGAAACATTTGCCCCCCTTTCTTCTTTCCAAAATTTTTATTAAAAACAAACTGAGGCACCAAAAAGCAGGCCTTCAGTTTTTCAGGAAAAATCACTCCTTTCCTTCTTCTCTCCCCAGTTCCATGAATCAGTGATAAATACTTTTTTATTAACTCAGTCAGTACTGTGTGCATCTTGGCCCCACTAATAATTAGGAATTGTCATCTAGTGATGCAGAATGAAAATCTTACACCATTTTTGTTTTGCAAATCTCCATTCTAACCTTCCTGGAAATCTTCTGTAGGTGGCGAGGGTGGGAGTGAGGTCAAGGGAAGGGTCTGTTAGAAGAGGAGTTACAATAACTCCTGAAGGGAGTTAAAATACTCTGCCTTTGAGTCAGATAGTGAGATATTCATAAAGGACCAGCTGCTTTTCAAGGTAAACAATAGAGGAGAAAAAATAGCAATGGAGCATACTGCTTTCACACCAAGGTCATTGACAAAAAGAGCTTTTAAAGTAAGTATGGTATATTGGCTTTTGTTCTGAGCAAATTTGATTGCAATAGATTTCTACAAAGATTAGCTGAAAACTCTTCAGTTTCAGAAGTGAGCTGATAGAAAGGGTTTGTCCTGGTCTAATCTCAAGACCAAAGACAAGGTCTTGCACATAAGCACAGAATAATAAAATTGCTACATCCTCTAATGGCTGTACATAAAAAGGGATTGCAAGTATTTAAAGGTGTCTCCTTTATGTGAAATCTGGTCATGTACTAGTAAAGATGTTCTGTGTTCAGTGATCTACCAACCTGCCAATATCTGGTTGAATCTCCCAATTTGCCTAACAGCGCAGTAGTATCTGTAGCACTTCTACATATCTACAAATGGATACAGCTGTAACAACATATTTCTAGTTCCTAGACCTCTTTTCTGGCCTTTAGGAGAAAATATCTTGCCTGGTATATGAATTATGGGCTACTGTTTTGCTATTACCATTTTTGATTGAGTGAAAGTTTCATGGATGCACAGAAATTGTTGAAGGTTGTTCAGTTTAAAGAGGTTGGTTTCTCATTCAGTTCTGTGGGTGCTGAGGTCCTCCGGTAGTTGCTCACCCTTGTGGAGAGGAATTTCATAGTCTAGATTTGGCTTCTGTGTCAATGATTTGTTTCGTTCATGGGTATCTTTGTTCTGGTCACCATCTTTTTGTCTAGCTGAACTTTGAGATGGCAAGATGTCACGAGAGGAGAAGTGTTGCCTCAGGTAGAAAAGAGCATTTCCAATATGAAATTATCATCAGACAGCCTGAAGAGACTTCTTTTGGGGTGATACATGTTTGTAACAAACGAGCCATAATCTCCAAAACCTGCGGGTGTTTTTGCAGTAGAAGAGAAGAGGTTTACTCTGTTCTTTACCATGCCTGTAGCAGGTTCTGCTTACAGTACAACTGCTAGTTTGCAGCTGCAGTGTAGGTTTTGAACAGTCCCTCCCAGGTATCAACAGTTCTTATGTTGTGTTGAGCGTGAAAGAAACTCTCCATGTCCCTCCTCATGTCCTTGTGGGACCCTGGTAAAGTGGGCTAGATTTTAGTGAGCCTTTTGACCTTAGTGTCTCCCTAATGGGGCAAAACGTGCATTCCCCAGGCAACATCTTCCTGCGGAGGAACACATGGAAGGTGCTGGCACAGGGCAGGGTTCCCTGCACCCAGCATGCTAGGAGCTTCTAGGAGGTGGGCATGAAGTCAGGGGAGTGCATGGTTTGTCAAACTCAGACTTCGGCTTTCTCTGGAATACCTGGGAAAACCTGGATTTTTTTAAGAGATGGTCATGTGGTCAAGGATCTTGCCAGTTTATTAATGCTTTTTACTTTATAATCATAAAGGGACATATAAATTGCAACAATTACACAGAGTGTGTTTGGACGAATGTAATTGTAGGTTAATGTAAATATATGTATGATGGATATATGCTATAGTCTGTGTCTCCAAGAAAAAATATCCCAGTCTAAAATTTGATAGGGCAACTGTTATACAACAGAAAGGCAGATCACTTTTCTTGTTTCTGTGTTTTCTTCCAGCAATGATTATATGACTAAAATAAATTAAATAAGGACTCAAACATACATAATTTCCAGGATTCTCACTTTTTTGGAAGACTTCAAATAAAGGGAAATAATCTGTGATGTAAAGATTTAGAATCATAGAATAGTTTGGATTGGAAAGGACTTTTTAAAGGTCATCTAGTCCAACCCCCCTTCCGTGGGCAGGGACATCTTCAACTAAATCAGGTTGCTCAGAGCCCCGTCCAACCTGGCCTTGAATGTTTCCAGGGATGGGGCATCTACCACCTCTCTGGGCAACCTGTGCCAGTGTTTCACCACCCTCAGCGTAAAAAATTTCTTCCTTACATCTAGTCTGAATCTACCCTCTTTTAGTTTAAAGCCATTCCCCCCTGTCCTGTCACAACAGGCCCTGCTGAAAAGTTTGTCCCCATCTTTTTTATAAGCCCCCTTTAAATACTGATAGGCTGCAACAAGGTCTCCCTGAAGCCTTCTCTTCTCCAGGCTGAACAACCCCAACTCTCTCAGCCTTTCTTCATAGGAGAGGCGTTCCATCCCCCTGATCATTTTCGTGGCCCTCCTCTGGACCCGCTCCAACAGGTCCATGTCTTTCTTGTGCTGAGGGCTCCAGAGCTGGACGCAGTACCCCAGGTGGGGTCTTACCAGAGCAGCGTAGAGGGGCAGAATCATCTCCCTCGACCTGCTGGCCATGCTTCTTTTGATGCAGCCCAGGGTACGGTTGGCCTTCTGGGCTGCGAGCACACATTGCATGTCCAGCTTTTCATCCACCAGTACCCCCAAGTCCTTCTTGGCAGGGCTGCTCTCAATCCCTTCATTGCCCAGCCTGTATTGATACCGGGGGTTGCCCTGACCCAGGTGCAGGACCTTGCACTTGGCCTTGTTGAACCTCATGAGGTTCACACAGGCCCACTTCTCGAGCTTGTCCAGGTGCCTCTGGATGGCATCCTGTCCCTCAGGTGTGTCAACTGCACCACTCAGCTTGGTGTCATCTGCAAACTTGCTGAGGGTGCACTCGATCCCACTGTCTATGTCATTGATGAAGATATTAAACAGTACTGGTCCCAATACGGACCCCTGCGGGATGCCACTCGTCACCGATCTCCATCTGGACATTGAGCCGTTGACCACTGCCCTCTGGATGCGACCATCCAACCAATTCGTCATCCACCAGACAGTCCATCCGTCTCTCCAGTTTAATTTGTGCAACTTCCTCTTGGAAGTCGTTGTGGTTATCAATTTAAACGCAGGTTTTCAGGAAAAGATACCCATTTATCTCAATTGAGTATATTTAAAAAAACCCACCTTGATTTCCCTTGGTTGAGGAGGGAATTCTTAGACTGATCGTTGTTGTTTACATGCTGTTTTGCAGCTGGAGAAAAATAATTAGTTCTTCTGGCAAAAGAAAGGGTATCTTTTAATCTCAGTGAAAAGTGTTACAGAAAACAATTCTTTAGATGAGGAGAAAATTTTATATGATACAATATAATCATTTTCCTAGTACACATTTCATTGGGAAGCAGTCATTCGCAGCTATTTTTTTGCAATCACAGTTGATTGAAATAGATTTCTGAAAACATACTTAAGTAAAAGGAAACAATAATGCCCCACAACACAAATAGTGTCTTAGCCTTTGAAAAATACTGAGGTCTGCATAACTTGTGTTCTTACTTCCTTCCGTACATTTATTCTCTGTGGATCTGGTCCAGAGCTGACAGGGCAAAGTTGACTCCCACCACACAGGTTGTGTTCACAACATCTTGTGAAGTCAGAGCACATTACACTGATCCCTGTACCTCAGAGGGGTGTTGTCAAAGCAAATTTCTACCAGTGCAACATTCTGAAAATGAACAGTTCTGAAAATTTTGTTTTCCAAGGCAGTCTGTGGCCAACCCAAGCCAGAAAAGCTTCATACTTCCTCAAAACACAGAAGGACTTTGGACCAGAGTCTGAGTATGATTCAGTGGAGAAATTGCTACTGGACATGAATTGCTGCTTGTTTGTGTTTTCTAGAGACAAGTTTGAACTATGAAAGTTGGCTTCAGACTTCAAATCTTTCAAAAAAGGAGAGCATTTCTATCCATCCCAAACCAGTGTCTGATTATTCTCAAGTTTTTTGTCATTTTTATCATGGTAGAAATTAATTAAGACAGGAGGACTTTGATCTTGTGGAAGACAATCCTTAAAACAGCATCAGTGTGATGATACATGTAATCAATGACCATGCTGCAAAATAATAGAATAAATACAGATGCACATATACGCATACGAACAGCATATTTTGTTTCGTGTATCATATATATTTTGTACTCAGAATATGTATCTAAACTTGAATCTTAAATAATAAAAAAAGCCACAAAAATAAGTTCCTCAAAAATGTTTGGTTTTGATAGAGCCATTTGTCCAAAACAATTAGGACAAGCAACGAAAAAAGTACTTTGACCTACATGGACTGAATGCAAGAGGAACCATTGCTGTAGAAAGCAATTTGAATGGAAGATTTTGGGGGACGATATAAAATAAGAGCAGAGGAAGAAAATATGGAACAAACCAAATGAAAACGTCCGCTTGGGAGAGCAGAGTGCTGCCAGCCAGACCACACTGCTGGCCAGACATCATCTTAAATAGATTATTCAAACAAATATTAATTTGAGTTGCTAGGATGGAATATCTGGTTTAACAGTTAGAAAGCACTGTATTAATGTGCAAGCCAGTGATTAATAACAAATGTACTCCCACAGAACAAAATGTAAAACGAAGGAATGTTGTACGAAACGCTTGCAAGGAGTGGGATGCGCTTGCTCCAAAGGGTTTCAAAGCCAGCCCAGGACTCACAGACTGTGTGGTCACACTGGGTTTGCCTCGGTGCTGGCAACCTATCTGAGACTGGGAACATCACCAAAATAGCCATTTTAACTGGCTCAGTGACGAGGAAATCCAGTGTTCTGCCTTCCTACCTTGTCAGGATCTCAGACTGAAGGGGAGAAAAGGGAAGCAAGAGAAAAAGACATGACGGGGGGGAGAAAGATGCCTCATGATAAAAGGTGAGTGTGAAGGATAAAACCAGTGCCCTTTTAGGTAAATACTGATTTTTCACTGAACTTCTAGGCACTGGCTTTTGAACACCAGTTTATGGTCAGAGGATGCAAAACTAGCTTAAGCCAAGAGACAAGGTTAGATTGTTGGTAGCATTAGAGGCTTTACTCAGCCCTTGCTTTCTAGGTATTGAAATTTGCTGCTGAAACACCTAGAGTTGACTTTTTTAGTTCTCATGAGTGACGTAGCCTACTTGAAGAACCTCAGCTCTCCAGGGAGGTGATTGAAGTTAGTATGTCATATCTGCTTTTGACTCCTTACTCCAAATTACCAGATATTCTTTCTCACTAGGGTTGATTTGGGACAGTTTATAGCATAAAATCCAAGTAAGGCTCCTGTTGGCACCTTTGGACCTGTAGGAAACCCCCTCAACCACTCTGCCACTCTCTTTCCTCACTGAGGAGGAGAAAAAGCACCACTGGGCAGTTCTGACCTAGTCCTGAGGCCTCAGGCTGGGTGGCAGGAGCTAGCAGGAACCCATCAAATCCTTCCCCAACCTCGTGATATGGACCTCTTCTCCCTCCTGCTCCAGCCATGGAATCTCCTATGTGTTTTGTGAGGGAGGCAGATCATCTTGGTCACTAAAGTGGAGCCATCAAGCAGGCTGGTGAGTACTGCATCAAGAAAAATGAAGCACCACCCAAATTACCAAATCTGTGTATGCAACAACAAAGAAAACCCTCTTTCCAAACAGAGGCCCCCTTTCAAAACAAAATCCCTCAGCAGGGGCATTCAGTATGAAAAGAGCATTTTAGGTAATGGTCCTTAGAAGGAAATGTGTCTGGTTTAAAGTTGAGCATCCCCCCTGGGGTTACCTGATGCTTCCAATTTTTCCCCGTCCCAATAAAAGATCTGAGTAGCTTCACATGTGAGCTTAAAAGAAGGGAGCTGATGGAATAAGCTCAAGAGACACCATGTTGTTTTTCTATGTGATGTTTTATCTGAAGAGTCCAAAAAAGATATCCAAGTTTTTTTTTTTTTATTTTTTTAAGCTGGAAAGAAACCTCGATTTTATTTCAGTTCCTTTAATTATTTTGTCTAGCAGTGAGATCAAAGGCCTAGATCTCAAAAGGAATCAATCCTGGGCCAAGCACTCCAAAATGGGTGCTCCAAGTTCATAAAAAAATACCATATTTAGTCATCTAACTTAGTCTGATGTTCAGAAATGCTTGGGCCTGCTGCTCCCTAGCCAGACATTGTAAGCTGCCCCAAGATTATCAGATGACATGTGCTGAATGAGTATCAAGTACTTATGAGCCTTTTTTCTGTGGGTTTATTCGGGGTAGTCCTAGATAATCCTGCGGGGTTGCTGTTTTCTGTTTTTCGGTATGAAGTTAGTCTCTTTCTGGTCAGGTCTCTGTAGGGATGGATGTGAGTGAAGGATTGGAGGGAGGTAAGGGAAACACTTTCCTCTGCCCCCTCTGATACAGCTCCACTTGCCGATGTGGTGCTGCAGTTTTCAGATAATGCTTTTATCTGGCTTGCTTTTCCATACCTCCTCTGTCCCTGCATTTGTTATTCTTTGTGAGAATGAATAAACGGAGCCTCTGGAAGGACCTTGCAGAGGATAATACCGTTAGCAACAGTTGAGGTAAACGGAGGCTCACAGAATTGAGGCCAACTTCCCAATTTACAAAGTGGGCCTTATAGGTCGTAGGAGGGGTTCGCTGTGGGGCTGACCATGAGATTGTGCACCAAACTTCAGGCTGCCACACTTTAAAAGGTGGGTCTATATGTCTTACTAAGGTTATTCAGGAAATCGATAGCAGAGTCGAGATACAAGAATCCAGGTCTCCAGACTCCCATTCTGTAAAACAGGCTATAAATCTAATGCCAAAATCACCAACATCCATCACAAAGAGCTTATCTCTTGAGTTGCACAGGTTATAAGGAGGACTGCCCTAGAAAGGAAGCAAAGGAGCCGAACTCCTCTTATTTGGGATCCAGTATTCCTGTCTCCTCCCCATCCCAGATCTCTTCCAACTGGGCAGGGTATTTCCCAGCTCCCTATTCTTTCTGTGGCCATCACTGGCCTCAGTGATTTCCATCTCACATCTGTCTCTCCGGGGTGCCGTGGCTTCTGCAGCCTGTACTGCTCCTTCACCGCATATTTCATGTCAAGCTCCTTCTGGAAATCCCATGGGTTTTGCAATACTTTGCAATACTTAGGTATCAGCTGTCAGCCCATAGTGTAATGAATCCCCTGCAGCACTTTCTTCCCTAAGCAACTGTCTACAAATCCATCATATTTGGCCCATATTTTAAGGCTTAATTTAAAGTGGAGACAGGAGGGCTTTAGTCTGTGYGCTGGGATTGACACTGGTAATGCCCAATAGGGGCTGAAAGGAGTCTCTCTGCACATCCTCTGTGGGCTTGTGGGGGCTAGATGAAACCTAACTGATGAGCCTGATTGTAAAAAAACGCTCTCCCCTGGGGATGCCTGTTTGGCTGTGGGGAGGGGAACCATCTTCATTTGTCACCTGCAGAGCTGAGGTTGCCCCCVCACTCTCTGTACAGAGCAAGAGGGGAAACACAGCTCCGTAAGCTCCAAACTTTCTTCAACTTCCTTCCTGTGTGCCTCAAAAAACATCAGGGTATGGGCATCATCTCCAGGGTCTGGGAGATGGTAGTCTCCAACATCTATGGTGGCATAAGGAGCTGCCAGCAGCCCCACAGCCCCCGGAAGAGCTGTGGGCACAGGTTAGGACTGATTTGGGCTCCCTGTTGAAGGTAGCCATGGTGGCAGATGCAGTTACTGCCCTCACAGCTTGGAGCAGCAAACCCTTCCCCAGAGGCATCCTGCAGCAGATCTGTCCTGCTGCAGCTCCCAGCCTGATGTATTAATTGAAATCAACATTGTTGACATTACAGCACTGAGCGGCAAGCTCTGGAGGCGTAAAAGCAAACAGGTCTTCTGCCCATTGACCTCTGCTGGAAGTAGCACAGCTTCCAGGGAAGGGCTGGGACCAGAGCTTGGGTCTAGGTACCTGGGCAGGTACCAAAGCCCTTAGCCTGCTCTAGTGGCAGGGTAAGAAGCCTTGTCTTAGACCCCAAGGAAGACAGTTTTTGCAGGTGTAAAAGTTCCCAGTTTCAGTAAGAACATCCATATAATCAGTGACCATGGTCCAACCAGGTGGTGGTAGCTCGTTGAGCCATGCTAATTAAACACTATCCTAGTATGTATTAGCTGCTTGACATTGTAATGACTCCCTTAGAGCACTTTCTTCTCAGACACCCTTCCTGCCGCATGCTGTGCTAACTGCAAAGAATGTCCTTGTAGTTTTAACTCCAGGCTGGGACATTGGGGATCTGCTGTATCTGGGTGACTTTGGGAAACTCTTCCACCATGCCATGTTCTGCTAGCTCAGTGCTGAAGTTTCTTACCCCTGGTTTGTAAGACTGAATCAGTATTTTCCTCTCTCTTTTCTTCTCATCCCAGCTGTTTCTGCATCTGTTTAGTCTGCAAGCTGTTCAGGTCAGGTCTACTTCTCACTAAGACACAGTGGTGTTTTGAGCTTGCCTGGGTCACCTCAGGTCTCCTGTGTTACTCTTGATGATGATGGACTGGGTTTTGATGTATCTTGTGACACTGGGAATCTGTGATAATCCAGCTCCTGTGCTAAGCAACTATTTCTGTTCTCTGTTCCCCTGGGTGCAACAGTAAATTAGAAGTTCTTTGAGGCAAGGACAGTCTTTCAAATAAACATCAGTAAAATATCCAGCACATGGGTCTCTGATAGACATTCTTAGGCTTTAGTGGATACAAGTATTTTATTAATACTGGCAATAACAAAAGTATAATAATAATAGGAACAATAATAACAAGCACAACCTAACACAAAACCACTTTCTGTCATTTTGAAGCCAAATGACTTAAAAAAAAATCCCCTTTTAATGTTTATTTGAAATATGTTTCACTTTTGTTAAACTGCAGTTTATTTACATTTCAAGATTCTCAGTTTTTTATTTCAAAATTTTGTGGATTGATAGTTTGAAAAAAATACAGAGAAATGTGAATGCTTTATTTTCAAAATCTTAAATTTCACTAAAATCTGGAAAAAGGATGTCCAGCTCTGTTCTCTGCTTGAACTTTCTTATGTGTAGGATTTGAATGCCATGTGCTTAGTGTGAGAGCTAACATTTTAAATGCTAAAAAATTTTTCTTTATTACAGAATGTACATTCTCAGTCCATTTCTTTCTATGATAACTGCACCCCAGGGTTTCTCTTAGCAAAGCTAAGACCCCCACATGCACACAAATTTCACTTACTAGCAGGAGGAGAGCATGGTCATGTGTATGTGACTTTTTCAGGATCACCATGATTGAGTATGTGTGCTATAACACATTAAGTGATGCAAGAGTTAGCGTCTGTCCAGTTGCTTTTCTTCAGACACTAGAGTTGTGCTCTGTATCTCAATTTGTACCAGCATAGTGGCTTATGTTATTGCTGTGCCATTTTGTCCTGAGCTGTAACTCATGCCTGAACTTCCCAAATGGCCCTGGGCCAGACTTCTGCTTCTTAGGTGTTTCAACCAAAGCTTGCACAACAGGGACCCAGTCTATGACTGAAGCCTCTCATCACGTAAAGAAATATTATTGTAGCTAACAAAAGAGGAAGGAACTATCCCAAAGAGGTTGGGAACATTTACGACAACCTACAACATTCAATGGCTAGTTGTGTGGAAGTGTTACTGCTCTGGTTAGATACTGGTACCTTCTGAACCACTCACGTAAGCGCCACTGAAGAGATTATAACCTAGTAAAGAGATGTTGCTCTAGTGCTCATTGCTATAATAACAACTGAACCTTCAAGGTCTTCCATGAAATTTTCTTTCTCCCTGTAGGTTTGTTATGAAAATATGAAGCTAAGACTTCATGCTAACATAAGCAKAAGTATTGTGCTTCCACGTTTGGGGATGTCTTTTACTCCATTCTCTTGCATTCTTGAGGGAGCTTTAATCATCTATTCTCTCTGCCTTCCTCTTCTTTTTGTGCAATTATTATTATTTAAGTAAATCATTTACTGCAAGTAAATAAATTCCTCTCAAGGTCCTGAGCTGCAATTTTGTCGTGCGGAGGGCAATGGGTTTCCACGTTACTCACTCAAAGTGAGAGTACTTCTAATTCAAGTCTGTGACGCTGTATGTTCGTTTTCCTTCAGCAGCCATTGACCGAAACTTGTTGAAATTAATTGTGCTGCACCGATTTCATGTCACTGAAATATGAAGGAGAAATATTCATCAGTTTATTAAAAATCCAGCAAATGTCAGAATATTACCAGCCCTAATTAATATGTGTTTAAATTCTCTGCCCTGGGCCCTCCAGTCTTTTATTTTGTTTAAACTGAAGCTTGACATTTTCAGTCAGCGCATTATTGTCTAACAGCGGGAGAGTGAAAGCTATACCCCTTTCCTTAAACACACCAGGCTGTGGAATGTGCTCTGTCTCGCTCCCATTCCCCTTCCATTTGTTAGGTACTGGACACGAGACCCTGACTCTGTTTGAGAGATCGCTTTCCTTTGGACTAAAAGGAAAGAGTCAAGCCTCAAACCTTCCCTGTAGCAGGAGCCCAAAAGCTGTATTTCAGGGATTCAGGAACAGCAATGGGTAAAATCCTTTAGTGCTGTCAGGAAGGAATTTTTTTTCTGTACCAAAACAGCAATACCATGTATTTATTTGTTCTGAGTTTTTTAAACTTACCCCATAAATCGTAACTAAAAGAACTGAACAAAATTCCCAGGTGATAGCAACTGATGGTTCTGTCAATAAAAATGAACAAAGCCAGCAGGAGCATTTTCATGCCACCCACAAAATATTTTTGCTAGAAGCAATTTGACCTCCTCTAAAATTGTCCCAACCGCACTGGTTGTGCAGTCCTCACCTAGCATCTCTATTATCACTTGCTTTCTCCTTCACTTCAGTTCTTCCAAGTAGTCTCAAAACTGTGGAGCAGTGGCCTCAGTTCCAGCATCGGGCACTAGTTCCCCATGAGGACATACGTTTTTGTCCTAAGCCTGCTCTCAAATGTTTTAGCTTAATCCTGCTTTGGAGATGGGTTAACCTAAACCAGAATAGAGAACATCCTGCCTGGGACACTGATGTGGAGTTGTTACTGAGCCTGCACTCATACCCTAACTCTGTAGCATTAACTTCTGGTGATTTCCCTGTGGAGGTGTGTGTGTGTGTTATTTGCCAAGATGAAATATAGGACATATGTTGAATGTAGGAAATATATTGAAAGTAGGACACAGGCAAGCGGGTGCATTATGCCTGTTACTTGATATTCTTCTCATTTGGCCAGCCCTCATTTTCATCAGCTGTTTTATTTACTCTCACCAGTTTGTCAACCTCCATTTTCCCTTGGGGAGCCATGGGTTAATCCTGCCAAACACTCCAAAGCAGCATCCTATAGGTCACCTCCCCCAACCCATTCTTCAGTTGTGCATTCAGGTTTGTTCCAGCTGGAATAAAGCATTCTAACGGCTGTATATGGATAGTTGATTGTGAACCTGGGGCTGCGTATGGAAGTAGTTTGGTCCTTTCTGGTCAGATGGGCTGTGAGAATTACACCTGGCTCTCCAGGCATTGGTTGAACCTGCCTCCCAACCTCCCTACTGCCGTTTACCTCTTTTTCTGCTGCAGTACCACCCAGGTTTAGTTTGGCAAGTGTCCTCTCCCTCTTCTCCTCACCATCTGTGCATACGTGGCCCCAGAAGACCCTGCTTCCATGACCTGCGCTGTTCTCCATCTTTACCTTCCAACCCCAGTTTTCCTTGGCTTCTCTTCCTGCTCTGGTTGATGTTGAAAGAAGTAGTCTCCACTGCTTCCAGCTAGCTGGAGATGGTGCCCATAACTAAAATGTGTTCAAGCTCCTTTCCCTCCCGAGATGGGCACCTTTGATCCAGTACTACTAAACCTCCCCAAATGTTTTCCAGCTTTGCTGTAACTTTCCATAATCCATTCCCTTTTGTCTAACCTGGCTCTAACACAGTGAAATTTGATGAGATTGTCATCGTTCCTCTGTCCATGTGCCTGTCTGTCTCCCCATGCATCACACCTATATGGTTCCCACCAGCATGGCACTGAACTGCCTCGTGCTCTCAGTGCCTTACAGCCACATTAAAGGACTTGCTTCTGACAAAGCAAAAATGTTATGGTGGAGACTGATTTTCTGGGCCTTGGGTGAACCACATAACCACAAAACCACCCTTCCTGACACTCTGTTGTGTCTCTGCTTATCATCAACAGGCGAGCGTGGATCACATCCACTGCGGCCCCGCGCAGCTCTTCCTAGCATGCTCCACCCCACATCAAGGACTCTGCAGTGTCAGGGATGGCAGCAGACAGAAAGGAAGTCTGGACCATGTAGCATCAGCCTGTTCAGTGAGCAGTGGGGCTTCAGGAGTCATATGTCCTGCAGCTTTGTGTCTTGTGGTTGGATTCACTGTTGTCCGAGGTTGGGCCACTGTGGGCTGCTTCTGTGCCACAGTTTCTCTTGAGAATCTTAGTATTTTGTGGGGTAAGACAGGTTGAAAATCTTACTCTGTCCATCCGGTCATTTTGTATTTCTGGGCAAACTGGTAAATGTGGCAGAGCGCAACACTTAACAGTGTTCAAATAGCAGCCAGCTAAAAGGTTCACTGCTGGTTTAAAGAGTGGGAGATAGCTCCCTTCTCACACTCAGATAGCTTTGTGGATTTCTCATTTCAGAGGAAAGGAGTATTTTTCTTATGCTAATGGTCTCATCTACATAGTTTACTTGTACTCTGTGGTTCCTGGAAGCAACATACCTTATTATGTTTCCCTAGCAATGTAAAGTACTGAATCAAAAAAACCCAGAATCTGAAACCCCTGAATTTTGGGGTGTTTGAAATCCAGATATGAATATATCACCTTGTGCTCCTTTCTAGGAACAAACCACAAGTGCTGAAAAATTACCTTCATGGTTAAAGTCATCCCCTCTATCAGTTCTGCCTTTGTGCATTGCTTCCTTGGATGGCTGGCTCTTTGAGGATGACAAGAAACCAGCTCCTCTATTTATGCTCAGCAGTGCTCAGCAAAACAAGGCTCCCAACCTGAAAGCAGCCTCTAAGCCCATCCAAAAAGAGAAATACAGTTTAAATATTCCTCTTCTCTAGAGGGTTTGATTCAGCCAGCTCTGGGAAAAACCAGCTTGTTCCCTTCTCTCTGCTGATGTTGGATTGGGTTGTTTCGCTTCCTTCTCTCTTCTCTTGGATGAGGAATGACCTCCTTTCCCCCAGAACCTGGGATCTCCCAGATCTTGCTTTCCCAGTCAATGTGAAGTCCATGACACCAGAAAAGTGCTGCTTTTTGCACAGCATTGCTCAGGAACAAAAAAGGAAAATGAAGTATCCAGCTGTCAATCCCACCTTCTCTGTCAGCCTGTACACAGGGTAATAAGTGCTTTCAGGAGTCACAGTGTCCTTGTTTAGATCTACTGCTACTCTGAGTACTTAAATAAGGGCTTGTAAGCAAACATCACCAATGGTTTCACTGCAAAAACCATCTTGAGAAGCCCACTTAACATTTGGTTAATATGGCAGAGAGAAACTCTCCCCCAAGCTTAGCCGAGAGATGAGTCATTTCCACCATTGCCTGGGACAGAAGGAGAGTTTACTTAGTGTAGCTCCATTTGATGGTTTTCTGCTTTGTGAGTCATCGGRGCTTTCTTTTCCCATGGTCACCAACACAGAGTGGCTTTGCTGACAAGTGGGCTGTGTGCAAGAGAGAGATGGCCCTTGCCATGAGCGGCCGGCTTTCTCCTCTGCCCCCTCAGAGCAGGGGAGCCTGAGCTAGAAAGCCCTGTGCAAGTCTTGTCACACATCTGGTGGTAGATGTGGGATTTATGGAGGGATGGCAACTTGCTTATTTAAGTTAACCATGGTTTTAAGACATGTAATCCCTCTGCGCTGTGATTGGTCCTCCTTCAGCTCCATCTGGTTCTACAGCACGCGGACCTGAATGGCACATGGGAATAGCCTGCAAACCAGATGCTTAACATTTATTTTTAGTGATGAATAAACTTTGTAAGCATCTCATTATATAGTCGCCTGGCCTAATTAGTAACATTCAGACAAGCATTAATCTGCAAAAATGTTTAGTGGTGCTGGGAGTACTCAGTGGAGCTCTGAGGAGACATCTTCTTTGTGGAGGGAGGGAGGACATCAGTGGAAACAAATGAATGGCTGAGGATTTGGTGGGGTCTAGTTAGGTGTTCCAGGAGTTTTCAATGAAATGGGTCCACCTGGGTGATTTAAGTGCAACTCTTTGCTGAACTGTATCGCATTTCAAGTGGATTTACTTACGAAAGTGAATTTGATTTTGGCCTTATTATTTGCATTGTCATCCTGAAAAGAACAGACCATCAAACAATTTGTATTAATCTACAGTGACATTCATCCCTCCCTCTGCTGCCTTCATCCCGCTGCTTTGAAAGTGTGAACAGGGAGCGAAGGCGTAGACTGAGTTGCCAGGTCTTCAGGCTCTTGGTCCTATCCCAAGCTCAGCAAGCCCAACAGTCCCTCACACCTAGGTCTTATTGTGTCGTATCTTGGGCCTGTGAATGAAACCTGGACCCTGTGAGGAGCTCCATGCTGACAAAACCCTGCTGTCGCCACAAAACCACTCTTTAAGGATGGTGTCCCTCTTGAATATCCATCAAACCAAAAGTTTCCTGTGCTGTGGGATAGAAGACGAATACGCTGTTATCTTTTGCTGGAGGAAAGCCTATATTACAGTAGATCCACAGTCCCGCAATGTACACAGCCAGAGTTATTCTGAGAGGTAAAGCAATAACTCTAATGCAAGACAGAAGACATAACAAGCAAGTGGAAATTTTTACATAAAAGAAAATATCTGAGACTACAACAGATATTAATGAACTGAGAAAACAGACAGATGTACATTAGGGATTTGAGTGATACCTGGGAGCATATTTTATTTTATTTTGTTCATATTTTTACATCTGGCACTTTCACCATATTAATGATTTAAGGAATAATTATTGTAAGGTTGAGTTTCCTTTTAAAAACTTTCAGTGTTCCATCCTGGAATTCATTCCAGATGCTGGTAACTAAAACTGAAGAAACATGCTTCAAAATGATAGTCTTCTCCAAGTCAGGATGACAGCAAAATATGTAAACGACCAATGGCTCTTCTAGCCACTTGGTTCTTTATGAGCTATCTGATTCCCTTCCAGTTTGTTTAAAATTTTTACCATGCAGATGTTCCTTTGGGTGACCAATTTTTATAGTTTTGAAAAGATTATATCAGTTTTCCATGGTATTGTGTTACTGTATTTCTTGGATTTTTTTATAGCACTTGAAAGGCTAATTTCTTAATCAGACATTACTAGTGGAATGTAGAAAGGGAGGTTAAAAAGCCAAACTGGCACTGAGAATTAAATACAGGTTCGCAATAATATGAAAGGAAAACAAAAAGCATCAACTCGAGGATGTTGTTATTGAATGAAAGTTGAGAAAACTGCTAGGAACATGCATTTTTTATTATTATCAAAGGTGTTAAAATATATACATAGCATATGTTTGGCACTGAATTGTTGTTACACAGTTCTGTAGTATTCAGCTGTCTTGGATAAAAACTATCACTTTGATACTGGAAAATTATTATGAAAATGTTAGTTTTGGGCCTACTAGTAAAAAGCAAAGATTGTCTTGCATGCCAGCAAGGTTTCAGTGGAGGGTTTGCACTGTTTCCAAAAACCATCTTTGGCAACCACTGAGTTTCACCTCCGTCAACAAGTCTGCATAACATTTTGTCCTTCTTTATCCTTGTCAGGAGAGCTGATGGGGAGATGAGATTCGAGTTGGCTTCACACCCTGAAATTCAGAGACAGATTTCAAACGCCACTTTAGGATTATAAGTAGCAGCTGAAACAGGATTTAAGAAATGCTGGTACAAACATTAAGTAGTACTCAGAAAGAAAGAAAAGAAAAAAAAAAGTCCCACTATAGGATTATTCTGTTTTGTTTCAAGACAAGCATGAATGCTGTTATATTGACACACAGCTTATGTAGATGCACGGCTTGGGTTCGGTCCAGTGCTACCATGATTGCAACAGTCAGACCAGAGGCAGGTTTTTTTTTTTTTCAACTGTTCCCAAACTCCAGGTTTCTTCAGCTCTAGGTTTTGAGCTGGGCTCATCCCTCCAACAGGTATGCTGTTTCCAAATTCTTTTGAGCGGTATCTTATTTCTGGAAGCTTAAGATTCAAAATGTGCCGCCTATTTCCCGCAGAGTAGTTTCCATTGAGTCATATCATGTTCATGGGAACAAAAAAACAAACCAGAGCTGTGTTAGTTTAYAATGTTGTGTAAATGTTACGTAACTTGGCTTCTGAGAGTTTTCTTTGCCTTCTTCTGGAGCACTGGAAATTGGCCACAGCTAGAGGCAGGACGCGGAGCTGGTTGTGTTGGCGCTCCAGCTGGTGTTAGCAATTTCTCTGGAGCCTAGTCAGGGAGTCCTGCTCACGCGACCAGCACTAAATCATCAAGCTTAGGGCCAGGCATAAGTTTTTCATCAGATGACAGAGGCAGGGACCTGTCACCTCTTCTTTGTCTTCAGCCGCAGCACAGAGCACAGCCTGCTGCTGAGGATCACCTGGGAATTAGCACCTAACAAATTCCCTTGCTGTTTGCAGGACCCCTAGGCATCTCAGTGCCTGTAATCTTTCCTGCTCTCCTCCTGTTTTATGTTGTAATTTGTGGCTTTTGGTCTTTTCTGCAGCTTGTTTTAAGCTTGTTACAAGTTTGGGGGAAATGTTTTGCAGCTTCCTCTGTGTATGAGCGGGGAAACAGGAGCAGAAGTGCTGTATATCCTACATTTCTATCATTTTTGCAGTTGCAGGGGACTTGATCTCATTTTGGTCTTCCGTTCCTAGATAGAGATGTACTTTGCAGCAGGAAATGAATCAGTGTGATACAGAAACATTGATCTTTGCCGTGCTGGGGGCTTAGTGCCTGATGCGTGTGAAAAACCAAGTGCACACTCTGCTCGTTGGATTAGGGATGAGTACAAGTCCTCAGACACGATGTTTTTTCTGAACCAGCGGGAAACAGCTTTACCATCTTATTTCTGTCCCCTGCTCTTCAAAACACTCCTTAATGTTGAATAGTTGTGTTGTTGCCCAAAGACCTCTGCCTGCAATACCATGCAAAGGATTTTGGAGCAGAGGTGGTGTTTGGACCAAGGAGAGGTGAGACTTCCTTGGGGGAGCATCTGCCCAGAGCAGGGCTACCACTAGCCAAGGTTACCGGGTGCCTCATTTCCACAGCTATGAAATCCATGCACACAAAACGCTGCAAACCAAACCACAGGTTGCAAATCAGATTATCCTCTAAAAATCACCAGCAACCCAATCTGGCATTTTCTTTTTGATGCATTTTATTTCTCAAACTCTTGGGAAGGTGGCTATCTTGACTTCAGCTCAGTAGCCTTTGGAGTCAGAGCAGCTGCCTGACCGCAGATGCAGGTCCCAAAGGCTGTACCTGCGTAGACCTGTGTACTGAGCGGGAGCGATGCCGAGAAGGCCGTTAGGAGTTGAACTATATTCAACACAACTAGGAATAAAGCAAGAACTTCTGAGCCTTCCAACAGACTTGATCAAAACATAATGCATCTCTTTCCTCAGCTGTTGTCTTCCACTCCTTTTCCTCCCCCTCAGGCTGAATTAAGTGAAGCCATCCATCGGTTCACATGAGGAAGAGGGCTGTGCAGTTTCCATGCCAGACGTATGGTCTCTCGCTAGATTTACCTGGAAGTGACTTGTTTGGTATGAAAAACTACTATTGATATTATGATCAGCATTAAGTAAAATAAATAGACTGTAAAGAACCCAAAACTTGGGACCTCTGCCACTGGAGGAAGAGGATGCTTCAACCAGACATGCTGTAGGAAAAAGGCAACAAGAGCATGTTTCCTCTGATCTCTCTGAATTCGAAGGGTGGTAGCTTGATAGATTAGGGATAGGTCTAACTCTCTGAAAARTATACAAATACCAGAATGGTATTTCTGGTTGTTGGGACTACATCTTAGACCTGGCACTTCCATTCTCTTCTCTGCTATTAAGATTCCCATGCATTTACGCCGGGATAGAATTGACCTTTTGGTGTGCTCATCTGTATTGCAAGCATGCTGTTCTCTGAGGGAAGAAAAATGGAGACACTTTACATGGCATTTTGTTTCCTACACAATGGCCATTTAAGTTAGAAATCAAGGAGCTGACTTAAGAAAAGACAGTGAAGAAAAATATGGATATTTATATAAATGCGAAGTATCTTGCAAGAAAAAAATTAATTGGGAATTAATGTAATTTTCTCAAAAATCCAAAATAATTTGTATTGAAAGGGTTATTAGGGTTGAGAAAATAAACATTTCCTGTTGTGGTTTCTGCAAAATATCTCCAGTGGCAGTTTTAGAGTCATCTATAATTTGTGTTCTCTAGGGAAATATTTCTGTGATTACATATAGGTCTGGAAGTTACACTAAGTATGTCTCTCCTGGATCAATGCGCCCTGGAAATCTTTATCTTCATTAGTCATAGCCTCCATCATTCCAGTGCTCTGAAGAATACATTTAAAGTATCAAGCGTAGTCATTATAATGCAATAGGAAATAGTCTAATAAATTATCTGTCCTGTTATTGTTTCTAGGACAAATATTGGATGTAGGAAAGATTTATTAGACGGATATATTTGTGAATTTATCTTATAAATTAAATTTTTTGGAAACTGGGTCTATTCTTCACACCAGGACCCCACAAGGATTTAATTAAAGGCCTATTAGTCAAACTAATTCCTGACATGACATAGGTTTGTATTACACAAACATATTTGACTTTCCAAACATGCTTGCGAGATCTGGCATTTTGCTGAGAGATACCTATTGATAAACATAATTGGGAGAAATTACTGAAAATAAATGCTGGCTTCCACTGGACATATAAATTACCTCGTATTACTGGTGCCTGAGAATTGTGGAATAATCTACCGCTATAAAATCACTTCTGCTAGGACAGATGCAGAATATTGGAAATGACCTTTTATTTAGAGAGCAAAAAGATAAGGCCCACACACACTTCTAAACCAGACCCAAATTTTCAAGATATAACACGAGCATGAAAAGTAAGTCTATGCTGTAACACAGTTAAAGCAAAATGGCAAGAGAAGTGCGGCAGCGCCGGCAGCAGCGCAGACCTAGGAGTCGGGGCATCGGAGCTCCCCTCCCGCCTCCATCACAGATTTCCGTATGATACTGGGATCTAAGTCAGGGTCCTATTTGGACCTTGCTTAGGACCTTGTGGTTGCGTATTTCCAGGGCTATAGAGAAACCAGGCTTGGTCTGAATCTCATCAGTCTTTTAAATGCAGAGAGCATCGGTCATGATATCTCTATGGGACGACTGCAGGGATAATTGTGCCATTTCACGCTCACCTGTAGAATAGGTATAACAGCATTTCCAGCTGCTTCTGTCTGTATGGTTTTTAGAACAGAGACTAGGGAAAGGTGAAGTCATAATGGGGTGTTGGTCTCAGCTTTGCTTCTGTACCAATAACAGCATCAGTGGATACAGTTAGGGGTGGGTAACTGTGGGCTGTGAATGAGCCCACTGATGGAAGTCAGACCTGGCAGAAGTTAATAGGAACAAACATAATCACAGCTCTTCTGCCTTCAGTCAGGGGGTTTGTATAGTGTGAGTGGACATTGCTGAGCCCGGTTTAGGTTTAGGTACCACTGATCTGCCTTGGGGTCTATTCCAGTGCTGGTTTCTTTGACTCTGTTAGATGTTTTCACACAGAGCTTTTACAGTGACTGMTGATATATCATATCTCAGCTAATTCAGCAGACACCTTGGTACAATTAGTAAGAAGATATTCCCCTATCACATCTAAAATGAAGCTTATTTTACAGCTTCTTGGCACAGAAAGTATTTTGCTAACCTTTTACTCCAGAGCCATAGAGCTAGAATTCATCAGATTAACATTTTAGCTTTGCGGCTTCATCAGAAGGGTCTTTTGCTGCCTGAGTCTCCTGGAAGGACAGCAATCCCCTTCTAACACCCTTGTACTGGCTCTCAAGCACATCAGCCAAATTTTAAAGGCAGCCTTGCTCTTACCAAGATAATAAATAAGGAAGGATTGCTGCATCGGTTCCCATCTACAACCCGAGACCGTATCTGAGCCAGTCAGCTCCTGCGGGTTTAAACCATGCTGGGTCAATTCTGGCGAGTACGACACAGGCAGAAGAAACAAACCTTGCCCTCCCACTGCTGGCGCACAGWTTGTGCCGATGGTGGGCGAAGGTGCCACATGTCACCCATGGTTTGGTTCAGGCCTGCCTTGGTAACAAATTGCTTATGGAGGAGAAAGGCTCTGAGCCACACATTTGGCTGCGTGGTTTTTAATGAAAATTTAATTAATGAAAAAGCTTTCTGCAATCATCCTCAGTGTTCAGTAAAAGTATGGCTTGATTTTTTTAAAAGTTTATCTGAAGGTATTTTAAAAAACCCACATTTTTATCCGAACTATTTTTTTTCCTTTACCAAAATCTATATTTTTGAAAACTAAACATTGTAATTTTGACATTTTTTGGTGGACAAAGAAACCAAAGCCCTGCTCTCAACCTGTGCTCTTAAAAACACCAATCCAAACATCTATGGAATTTTGTATTTAATTTTTTTTTTTTTTGTTCACATGAGTTGGAACAGGACTGACCTTTAAAAAAAACAAAACAAAACAAAACCAAAACAAACCAAAAGTATAGGCTGAACTCTTGCTTGTGCTGCTACAAAACCTGTTGGTGAGCCTTCAGTATGGAAAACATATGGGAAACAGAGTGGAAACTGGGAAAAAGTATCATCRCTTTAGAGAGCTACAGCGATGAATGAAGTCACTGACCATGGACTTAGCCCTTCCCGGGACACAGTAATTCCAGTTAACTCCCATCAGTCAAAGATTAGCCTCATCTCCTTCAGTAGGGCCAAGTGTATGGAGGCAAATCCATATACTTTGAAATAAGTGAGGACTGGAACATGACTATCATGAGTAGCCTGGGTAGATGAGAAGAAGTAAAAGGAGAACTAATGGCACAGAAATTGGGAACTCAGTGGTTTTTTCAGGCCTGATTTAAGGCAGAAGAGGGAAGCAGAAGATGTTGGCTCTTGTCCTGGCAGTGGTGGTGAAAGTGGAGGCTGTTTCAAGCCCTGCAGTCCTCTGTGAGAAACTAAAGGAAATTTCTCTGCAGACTTTAATGGAAAATGTTCTCTGCTTTTCAGTCTTATTCTTGCTGAAAGTGGAAAATTATTCTAGAAATTAAGCTTCAATGGAAAACAGGATTTTTGAAACTTTGAACTCATCTGTTTTCCAGGAAACCCTTCATTAATAGCCAACATTATTAGAGAGGACAGATGAGTCATGAAAACCTCAAGACATTTTGAGCATGAACTAGCAAAAAATGAAAAAGAAACAAATTGTGTAAGAAAGTGATAGAACTTATTTTTTTATCTGCTCCCTATATGGCAACGATATGGAAGATTTGAGCCAATATGAATCACCTCTTCCAACCCAGAAAATGAGACTAAATTCTCCTCCCAGCCCACTGGGTAACACTCCTTTGCAGTCACCTGCTCTGAGCCAGTTCACACCAGCCTGCCATTTGGCCCTAAATCTCATGCTAACGTGGTGTTTGACCATAATCTCTCCCTGCACCCTGGCCAGTTTAAGAGCAGGACTTCATGAGATTACASTGATCACAAAATCAAGGCAGAATTCATACTATGTGGTTGCAGTGCAACTTGACCTACCGTGTACTGGAAAGAAAATTATACCTTAGTAAAGCTAATAAAAGCAAAAGAGGTTATCCATTTCTTTATTTTCACCTGGCTTCAGCTCAGGGACTAGAATTCATTTGTGGCAAATGCATATAAGTCTCAGACTTAACTACAATTCATCTTCCTAATCTCTTTTCTGAAGGGTTATGAAATCCTCAATGAAAAGCCTCAGAAGAGCACTAAATATCATCACTATTGCAGTCCTAGGTGCTACCGTCATGCCCATCAGTTGTCAGTTCTTCATCCCAAGACTTGTAGAGGTTTAGGTGCTGTTGCAAAATGAGAGAGGTCTTCACACCAGCAGCCCTGGTGACTCAAAATTCTAAGGGAAATACACTGATTTCAGAAGGTACTCAAACATCTTTAAGATCACAGTCATTTTTAAACTTTAATGGTCTTCATCCCTTCTTAGGGATTGATTTTTGAGATTAAAATACTTCTTTGTCCTTTGCCAGATAGTTGTGTCATAATTGTTAATGTTTTTTTTCCTGGGAATAATCTGCTGAATCCAAAGGTTGTGTAGTGACTTCCACTTTTCTTCCCCATTTTTACTGTCGTTAATATTGTCAAAGATACTGCCTTTTCCTGCCACAGCCCAGGGTCTTGAGGGCAGCGCTATTGCAAGTCTGTGTCAAAGACTGATCCGGGTATCCCARGCAAAGATTGCTCCTTCCACACTCCTTTAGAAATACCAATCAATGTTGCCATCTGGAGGACACACGGCTTTACAGTAGACCCTGTTTCCATTTTATGCTGCTGCTGTGATACCCCCATCATGAAAGCCCAGCTCACCACAAACAGTTGTTACTCTGCTTTTCATGTCCCAGATTTTCTTCAGTTCCTTCTGCAACTGATTATATTTGTTAGTCTTTTTTTGTATGTTCTATGAAACCTATCATTATTGTATTACTTTTACATCTGAGAAATTGTTACTATTATCATTATTAAATAATAACAACCATATCTGATATCTCGATTTGACAGAAACACAAAAAACCCAACCCAAACCCTGTGTTTCCTCTACCAAAGATTTCTGGTGTCTTGTAAGAAGCATTTCCCCTCAAAGCAAGGACTGTGCAGCGCTGCAGACTCAGAGCAGGCAGAGCTCTGGCTTGCTCTCTTTAGGAAAGTCAAATAGATTTCTCATGAAACTGGATCATGGACATAAAGCACTGAGATAGAAAGGGTTTTACACTGATCAATTTAACCCATTCATTTGAAATGTTCCTAAGGATAGGATATCACCTCCTGTCAGAGATGTAGATATTAGATGTCTATTAATCCAGGCTGCTTCTATAACCGGTATGGTGAGCATGGTGTCTCCACGGGATAGTTCATCTGACCTAGCTAGACATCTGCTGTAGGAAGGAATGAAGAGCTCTCCAGAGGAGTGAACCTTTCTCCACTGACTTTAAAGCAGGGTCTAGAGGAGTCTTTTCAAATAGATGTTCAATTTTTAGATAGCTGAAGGTTACTGAGGTGAACACATATGGCTGCCAAAGTTGGGTTTAAAACGTTTAGATGTCTTGAGACACTGACATCACTAATCTAGACCAAGGCAGGGCCTCCGTGTTCTGGGCCGAGATAGTGAATCCTTTGCGATATAAAGATAATATGAACCATTATAATTCTAGAACTTCTGTAATTGGTTTTGTAATGATTTTATAAACAGCCTCAAGTATGAAAGAGATAATTCTGGCATGTCTGTGTTTCATACCAGGTACTCCAAAGAAATTCACTACTGTGTTTCACCAGTAATTATAATAACTTGTATCACAGAAGTGATTCTGCAGCTGTCCCCCAACATGCACCTGATATTCCGATTTATGCTGAAACCTAACACAACAATTAAAAATAACCTGTCTGGATTTTCTGCTTCTGAACTGTTTTCTCTTCACTTAGTTATTTCATGTCTGACATGAAGTCCATTGCTCCAAGAGGAGCTTTCTTCTGACCTCCATGAACCCTGGACGTGGGCCTGTTTCCCTTTCTTGTTCTTTGGTTGAGATTGGGTGGAGGAGATGTGGTTGGTGTGACCATTCCAGCCACTTGGGTCTGAATTAATTAATTCTGGACAGCATTTYGAGTAAGCACCTTTTAAGAAAGACACTCAACCTAAAGTACCACAGGTTACTTGAGCGTTATTAGGAACAGATAATAGTGCTGGAAATGGCCATCAGAGGTCATCTTTGTCCACTTCCTGCCCCAAGCATGGTCCAGCTCTGACTAAGCCTCTTGGTCAGACATTTGTTTAACCTGTTCTTAATGGCCCTTTCTTTCAGGGGTCCCACCACCTCCCCAGACAACCTCTTCCAGGCTTTCGCAGTTCCTTCTGTTTAAAAGAGCTGTTCTTTTTCCCTAATATTTTATCCAAACTCTTTTCCTGCAGTATCAGCCTAACACTCCTCATCTTATCCTCCACTGACACAAAGTTAGAAATTGCCGAGTCAAGAAAACAGAACAGTGATTTTTCTTTACCGGTTGAGACAGAGACATCAAACACAGTTGTCAATGTCAATTTGGGCAGCACAGATGGCCCCTCTTCAAACATCAAGTCAGCTCAGAAAGTGATTTCTGGTTCTCAGTGGAAACAACATCCCCAAGTTGTCGTATCCTGTGAGCTCCCTGGGATAATAGCTTCCAGCAACGTACACCACCATGTGCATACTTCAGTGTGCCAAAGCTCCYGTGACCTGAGGGTAATAACTCGAGTAGACAGTGGCAGAGGATGGATATTGCAAGGTTCAGTGGGAGTGGTCCTTGTAAAAATTAATTGATTTTAGAACAGATTGCATCCCAGAAGATCTTGACAGTAGGATCCCAGGAGGAAATGGGCAACCATCCATTCCGTAACGTCCACAGCTTTTGTCAGCTTGCAAGTTAGGTTCCCTGCTCCATAGGGTGTTTATAAATCATATGTAGGAGCCTGTATGGACACATATAGAGACATATGGAGACCTCGTGTTCCCTGGCCCAGGCTCTCCTATACTCCTTCTCATTTAAAGGAATGCCTCTGTTCCTAGCTGGCCTTTTAGCTATTCATGGAGTATTCCTTCAGTATTCTTGTTTTAAAATTGGAATGCAAGTTTAGCAGGGACAGTTTTGTAAGCAGAATGACATTAATTTCACCGAACTGAAGAATTTATTTTAAATGCAACAGAATTTCTTACTTGATGTCCTTCCAAGTGGTCTTGTAAATTTTATTCTCTACTTGGTATAGTGGGGTTGAGTACAGTCCTAATTAAATGCTTCAGTTTCTACTTTTATCTATTAGCAGCCTTCTTAGTAATACCAATTTGTAAATAGTGTGAAGCTGGAAACCGTGGTATGCTCACATACTTTCAGCCACATTGTGATGCAATGTCACTTATAAATCTCAAAACATGCTATAAAAGGTTTTTCCCATGGCTTGCCTCAGAGCACTGATGGAAACTGAGGCACAGTGCAATGATGTGATTTGGTCCAACAGGACTCCTCAAGCCATGGCAGAGCCATGAAGGCCCCCAGAACCCTCCTGTACCCCTCTCTGTGCTGGTGTCCTTGCCCATGGTGCTCGGGGATTTAATGATGCTTGTACCAATTTTGTGTCTTGATCTCCGCCACTAAATCATGTGTTAAATTCAGTTGAAATTTTCCAGTGGCCTCAAAGGGCATGGAGAGGGCCCTTGTCTGCATCTCCAGGTAGATGTCTGGACAGGCTGGCACATACTGCAACTGCATTAACAAAATTCTTGGTGGAACTACTTTCTGCTGCCTTGGAAATTGCAATGTTTAAGGGAATAATTTTGCTATCACCACTGTTTTATTTTTTATATCCCTCCCCCAAAATAGAGCAATATTTCACCCCAAATGAAATGGGTTGTTGCTTTCAGAACAGCACATTTGACTCCTCTGTGTGACTTTGCAATTTTTGTCTTTTTGAATACTCTTTGTCGGAGGATGATGAATGATTGCAGAGCAAAGTAAAAAAAAAATAGGCTGAAATCAAAATGTTTCAGCTTTGTTGAAAAAACACATTCCAATTGAGCCAAAGTGGGTTTTTCAAGGAAGTTTCCTAATGGGGAAATTGTAATTGCGAGCAGGGGGAATTGTAAGCTGCTCCAGGGATTTAGTAAAAATATTTATTTTTGCAAAGGATCTTGCAGGAACCTTTTCCATAAACGACCCCCAACAGAGATGCACTAACCCCTCTCCTCATCCCTATGAGGATCAGAACATTTCTTGAGATGATTGGGATTGGGTTTGGGAGCCGTCGGAGAGGAGTGTGCAGTTCTCACTATGCTCTACCACAATATATTGCATTTATCCCACTTCAATGTGGAAAGCGTGTCTTTAATTTCCAGTGAACAAAGATTTGGTTTCCAGTTCTGCCTTGTTTTCACCATATATTTTCCAAACACACTTTTTTTTTTCATTAATGTTCACCTTTAACCTATTGATTTGCTATAAAAACAAGCCCTTTTATAAAGGAAAGGTAAAAGGAAATGAGGGAAAACATAAACATATTGCAAAAGTAAGGATTTCCCAGAATAAACCCACATATAACACAAATATATGATGTAGCTTCTTTTATTAGCACTGTAAAAAAGAAGGCAGGGAAAAATGTGAAAATACATTAGGGATTTTAAAGCCAAGCAAATCAATTAGTCATTACTGACATAAATTTCCCTTTCTTGGGGACGTTCAACCTTCTCATATCCCGTGGATGAACTCTAAAGCACCTGTAGTAGATCTGTTTTCAGTAAAGAGATTTAAACTACTGTAGCTGTTTTTCCAAGGAAAATACAATGTTGACAGAATAATGCGTGGAAGAAGAGGCTACTAAGGCAGCTGCTATAAATTGCCAGCATTGTAATCCCTCTTGCAACACGCCCAACTTCACAGGATGTGCATTTGTTGATGCTCTACATATGGTTTTGAGTAAAAGTAATTCCCCCCCCACAACATGATGAAAACTAAGCATGCCCTGCAATTGAAAAGGGAGGTCCTCCCCTCACTTCCCTCCCCTCCCTTAGCACTGGAACAATGATGCTCGTTTTGAAAAGCAGCATCACGTTTTCACAAGTATCTCCATAACCTGGACAGATGGCTGCGGCGCTGGTATGGGTTAGGACATGAGTGTTCCCAGCTGCCCCGGCAGGTCCTGGCCGTGTGCTGAGGGCTCAGGTGGTCTCCCCAGGATGCCCAGCTTTGCTTGTGCTGCCACCAGAGGTGGGTCTCTGGTAGTGTCCCCCACCATGGGCACACGGTGCTTTCTGTGGCCCCCCACGTCTGCCAGGTCAGGGGAGCAACCACCTGAGTGAGATGGTGGGAACCTCTTCCACCATCCTGGTATAGTTTGGATGTTGAGCCTTTCCATTCCTACATCCTTTTCCCCAAAGCAATTTTAGCATCTTAACCTTGGACACAGTAAGGCGCTTATAAACCCTTCTGCATAGTCAAAGCTGATTCTGTGCCATTATGGGGTTTTTTTTAAGAAAAGATTCTAATTTAAGCATTCCCAGCCCTTTCTCCTGGTGAATGCACCCCTAAACCCCACTCTTTGTAGCTGGATTAATTTTCTGATGGATCATTTCTCCTGTCTTCTTCACTGTGTGGCTGCAGAAACAGCTGCCCATGGCTGGTTCAGCCTAACTGCTGCTGCTTGGGAAATCACTGCCCAGGACTTCCTGAGCTGGGGTGGGTTTTGGACCCCTTAGGGGTGATCTGTGCATGATGATCCCAAGCACATGAGTGCTCTGGATCCCTAAGCTCACAAAAATATCACCAGAGCAGAACTGTAAAACAGGCAGGGGAAAGGATTTTGTGGCAGTGCCTATTTGTTGGGTGTGGAGTGTGTGCACCATGGGAGTGCCTGTTGCTGGGAGAGCAAGAGTAGGAGCATGAGGAGGCAACTGCCATGCTCTCCTTTCCCAACTTGTCCTTTGTAGGAGCCTAGCTCCTTCTCAGCTATTCTGGTCTCAGCTCCAACGATGTTGTAATCCAGTAACTTTTCCATGTAAAATGCTTTAGCAATTGCAGCAATGATCAGGACCCAGGACTCTTCTCCAGCACCGTTGAGCAGATGCAGCCAAGCCAAACTCCCTCTTTTGATCCCTTATCCCAGCAGCTCTTGATCTGTCTCCTACATGACCTTATCGAAAGGGCTGGCAATGCTCCCATCCTGTCCCTGCTGATGTGTCTTTGGGGGACGCGAGTCTGAGCCTCTCCAGGACAAGGTGGGAACTGAAACCCCGATCTCCATTCTCCAGTGCGAGTGCCCAAACCATGAGGCTGGGGTGAGAGATCTGTGCTCTGCGATTTGTGGGAGCAGTTCAGAAGCCGCTCCCACACCGGTGCTGCTGCATGGGGTTAAGCCAAATCCCAGCCACGGCAGTAAGTGAGCAGCCGGGGTTCTGCAGTGGGCAGTGCCCCAGCACTGCCAGACCCAGCTGCGCACCAGCCTTGTGCACTGCATGGCACTGCTGCACCCCAGGAGAGGAGTGAGAATAGGGGAGATAAATAAACTGCCGCTGGCATCAGGCATCGAGAGGGGTTTACTGCTTGGCAGGGGAGTTTTCATTTTTTAGCCAGGCAACCATTTTTTTTCTATTTGTGTTTTTTTTTTCTTTTATTCCCCCTAAATAAATAAGGATTATTTGCTGTAGAAAATAATTTCTGTAGAAAACAAAAAAAAATAGACGTTTCACACACAGACACACACACACAAACCATGCAGCTAGTGGGAATCCCAATTGTCTGTGGAAAAACAATGTAGATGGATGTTTCTGGCTGTTTGCAATGAGCCCCCAAGCCAATGGCTCTGATCTGGCCCTCCCCAGCATGGAAGTCTCAGGAGGAAAAGGTCTCCCCGCGTTGTTCCGTTTTGGAGGTGCYGCTACCTCCACAGGTGCCTTCCTGGGGACTGTGGGATGCCCGTGAGGAGGGACAAAAAGCTGGCAGAACCTGGGTGTGGGAGCTGGAGAATCAAATACTCTTTAGATTGACAAACTTCGTATGGCCATAAGGYTTCTGCGTGATGCCATTTGGCCCAAGGTTTGATATTTACCGGTTCGCACTTGCTGTATGGGTCTGTGACCTTTTTTTGAAACTTTTTCTTTACGAGTTTATTTTGGCTGGGCTCAGGCATTCATAAAATTCCTAGGGAACGGGAGGTTTGAAGCACGGCTTGTAAAAGGAGGAGAGGGGAGGTGGGAGAATGGATTGAGGAGGAGAGTTTTCCATTACCCTGTCATAGCCTCCCTAACGTGGGTCTTACGCCTCTGAGCTCCTCTCCAAAACTGCAGGCTTCTGAAAAGAGAAGAGAGAAAGGGAGGAGGGAGGGGGGAAAGCTTCCTTCCCCGTTTGGGAGGCAGGATCCGTCCCTAAGTAGATAGGTCTTTCTCCAGTTTCCCTTGTCAGTCATCCTTCTGCAGCTTTTGGTCTTCGCAGCAGGTCAGCAGAGTTGGTGAATAGCTCGGCAAGCACAAGGCATCTGAAACAAATTAGATCTCTTATAGCCACCCAGAGACTGATGATGGATGGAGGTCTGTATTTACAGCAAAACTAATTGGCAACATACACAGACATCCAAAAAAGTATATTATTTTGCCAGACTTTGGAGTCACTAGGCCCTTTATTTTTTATTGTAGAACATTATACAGCTAGAGATAAAAAAGAACAGTGAAAGTTTTAAATCTAATAAAAGCATTTGACTGCAGAGTAAAAATAACATACACAGAGAAGTTTGATTTGGAATCGAATTTTATTAATGGTCTTTTCTCTGCAAAATGTTTCCAATTAAAAAACAATTCTGAAGTGATGCATTAATAAACTGCTTTCCCCCCCTCCTTTGGAGGGACTAAGTCTTCTAAAGGTTGAGGTGGATAAAAAAAAGCCATTGGATGTTATTAAAACATAATTTAATATAACCTAAATATAGTGCTTGCATGCCACAGAAAGAAAGCCGGCTGTATAATTGAATTCGAAACAATGATAGTATGTTGACTTTTCAAAGAGAAATATTACCAGATTGTAAACTGCTGTTCAAAAGACGGGTCGTCTTTAAACACCGAGGCATGTAAGAAGAATAAAGAGCAAAATCAGCCAGGTTTCCCTGGACAGCATGTGGCAGATTTAGATTTCTCAAAGGCACAAATAGATGTGAAATTGGGAGCGTGCGGTAGATGAACAGTCTGGATTCCAACAAGTCATTTGTTTGATTTTTAGATGAACGGTATCTTTGCTTAAAAAAAAGAGAGAAGGGAGAATATCTAGAGACAGACAGAAAAAATGGATGTTGCAGAACTGGTCTCCAAAAAGTGTTTGACAAAACTGTGTATTTCTATCTGTCGATCCCATTTGTCAGAGCCTGGCTATGAGCGATGAGAGCTTGTGTAAAGTGTTTTCCCTGGGCTGAGAGCTTTGTTCCCTGATATACATATTTGCATGAGAAATAGGTGAGCTCTAGAGAAGGTCAAATGCTTGATAAGAAGGGAGGGGGCTCTGATTCCCCTGACCACCTACACTTCTGTCCCCTTCCTTATTTTTGTTTCAAAGCGGGAACAAGCAGAGACCGACCAGATGATCTCCTTTATGATCTTTCCGTGCTAAAAATCCAACTTTCTCTTTGCTCGTTCGAAAGACAAAAGAACAAGTTCCCTGCCCTACCCCAGACGCCAGCATCACTGAAATCTCCATCATAAGGAATCCTCCTCCCCAAGCCCAGGCAAAGCCAGAGGCTGCGGCAGGCACGGTGGGACCGGGGAGCACCCGCGTCCTGCGGCACCTCTGCCAGCGCAGAGCCAGGGGAAAGGGGTCGTCCTTGTCCCATCCCAGCGGAGTGAAGACCTCCCTATGCACAACCATATCATTTGCATCCACTTCAACGCCCCTTTCCCCAGCAGCACCGTGTGAAGGGATCTTAGTGCAAATAAGAATTAGACCTACGATCTTCCTCCGAAGGATTATCCCTGATCACCCATTATTACTATTATTACTCTGTTTGCCAGGGCGGGTTTTCTTATTCTAAGCTTTTTTCTTTTTTCTTTTTGGCTGCATCTGGGAAGCCATCCTTTGTGTAAACAGCTATCAGAGTGAGCAGGGGTATGTGATCCATTAGCTCTGCTGAAAACACAATCATTGTGTTATTCCAAGCTGATGAAAATGTCCTCTGTAGTTTTCTCTCCCAATGTCCACATGCCAATCAGCGTTTGTCAGTGATATAATTTTCTCGCATAAACACATCCGTTGTGCAGCTTCCACCCCGGGTAAATAGATATAATTCCAAAGCCAAATAACACACTTGGAGGGGAAGGGGAGATTAGACAGACAAGGAGGTGCAGGGGGAGCGGAGGGGAGCGAAGCTGCAAGGAGAGATCAGCTTTAATTGCAAAGGGGGAAGACGGAAAATTCTCACGAATAGGCAATACGGCTGGTTTATTTCTTCATATGGCAAAAAAGCCTGGGAAGGCTTTTTTTGTTGGGGCTATTTTTTTAATGAATATTTGTGAACAAGGACCACCGTGAATTGCTGAAAGAAGGATGGCTGTTGTTTATGGAATTGGGAAAACAATTTTTTTTCCCAATTTGAAACAGAATAGACAATACGCTATAAGTGGGGAGGTGCCATTTCCCCTTTTTCACCAGAAGGCCGGCTCAGACATACTACATTTTTTTCCCCTCCCTGTTCAAAGCTTACATAACCTCCGGGTAATTGTATCTTTGAATCCAATATTGCAGACTTATGCAAAAGAATGTTTTCCATCCCATATGTTTCCAGTGCGTGTGTGTGTGTGTGTGTGTGTAAGGAAATTTGTAGAATAAATCCTTTATTTACATGAGTCCCCAGACTTGGCAGAGCATGGCTGTGCCATGTGCATTCATACAGTATTGGTCCATGACTGTATGTAGTGTATAAATATATACTCTGCCTACACACTCTACAAAAGGCGTATGTGTACATCAAAAAATATTATATGACTGTAGAAAATATGTCTTTCCTTTAGAGGAATGTCTTGTATGTGATCCTATAGGAGGATTATTCAAGAAAATAGGCCGGTGCTGAATGAGGGGAAAAAAGTATCTATAATTATGTGTGTTTGTGTGTGTATACATACACCCTTGTGCATCTTTCCAGGTCACAGCCCTTGCAAAACTGAAGTCTAAAAGGGCTCCTACATAAGACAGGATCTACCTCTGGTCCCAAGTCAGAATAAAACCTATTAACCATTTCCCAAACCGATTCACACTGCCGAAAACATGCTTCTCCGTTCATATTTGTGTGTGCACTTCTCTCCAAACACATGAATTTTAAATTATCCTCTGCCTTATAAAACCAGCTGGGGTGATTTCAGAGGCAACCCGACCCCGGTGGGCCAGCAGCACAGTCCCGTGCCTCCCTCCTCGGGCAGGCAGATTGCAGGCAGCTGCCTGTATGCACAAACCACGCAGGCCGGAGATGCTTTCCGCCTCTTTCCATCTGCATGCCATCCTCTCCTCTCGCTGGGGCGATGCTGCGGGTGTCAGCCTGTGCAGCCAGGGCGTTTGCTGTGGGACAGCCGTGCCGCGGCACTCAGGTTGAGCATCTCCCCGCGTGCGAGGGGGAGAGGGGCTGAATCAGGGTCCCAGCAAGGTTTTGCAAAGCTCCTCTACTCACTGGGAAGCGGCAACATCCCTAAATGCCTCCTGGCTGCTACGTTCCCAACCATGATCATTGCTCCTGCCAAGAGCAATATTGGCTGTCGCCCTTCCTGCCCGGAGCACYGGCTACCCCAAACCCACTCGTGCCCCCCCGCTGCCAGTGCCCTGTACAGGGGGCTGCCCGCCTGCTCTGCGGGGGGAATTTTTATGTGATCCCATGGGAACCGATCTGGTTTGAAACACAAGCGCTGGATCACCTGATTTGCATTTTTCCCCATTTGAGGGTCCCGGGCTAGGGGAGGGGAGAGCTGAAACCCTAAACCGCTTTGTGCTTATTTGCTTTATGATCCTGTTGGGTGCAGTGTTTACTCAAATCCAGCAAGCATCTGGATTAGATAATTTGTTGGAAATTAGCAGCGTTTGATGGTTATCGGCCCTTGCGTGATTAAAACCCAGCTGTCAGCGTTGTGTTTGGGTTTCAGGAGAGCAGGGACACCGGCTGCATGAATCCTCATGCTCAGAGCTGTGGAGAGCAGCAGGGCTCGCACCGGCCCGGAGGGGATCCATCCAAGAACCCCCTGCACTGATGTGGGACTTTCCAGGAGAGACAGAGGTGCAAAACTGCTGAAAAAAATCCTTTCAGCCCCCAAGTGACATAGATGAGGAGGGAGAGAGGGGGTGCAGGCTGCTGGGGGCTGTGTTTTCCGTCTCACAAATTGTTCAGCTGCTTCTCCCAGGTCTGTGCTTTGCTCTTTATACTTACACCAAAGGTGGGCGCAGCAGGGATGCAGAAGGGCTTTGCTCACTTTCTACATTTCACTTTTTATTTCTCATAGCTAGGGAAGAATTTGGGCATCCCTTCCCATCCCTGCACCCCCTTCCCACCCCTGCAGCCCCGCATCCAAGCACAAAGAGCATTCACCCTCTTTCCTCCTCTTTCCCCCACCCTTCACTTTGGGTTTGGATCTTGCTCACTTTAAGCTAACTGCTGTTTTAAAGCTGGATTAAATGGTGACAAACCCAAACCCTGCAGGAGGGGTTTCATCATCACTGTATTAATATACACATTTTTTACAAGGCTTCACTGTGCCGTTCAGCAAAACACCCATGGCATAGCAGAGGTTTTGCTGGTCATGGGGAGAAAAGTATTTAAAGACAGTGCTTCATCCACTCGTGGCCAGTGGGGGTCAGTGAGTGAAGCGCTCAAGTGACTTTTGTAGAAGAGGGTCAAGTAGGTTTGTACCCTATGCTGGGGGAGAACCTGGACTGTTCCCTGCCAGGGCAGCCAGATGGGTGCCCTATGTGTACTCTCTGCCTGGTGGGATATTCAACAGCAGGAGAAGCCAAGTGAAAGCTTAGGAAATTGGATAATTACAGAGTGACCCTTTCTCAGATACACCAGGCAGATAAATGATTGAAGAGCAAACTGTATGTATATTTTGCAGGATAGGGAGAGATGTGCATTTATAAATATATATTATGTATAATATATAGGCTTTTAAAGTACGCTTCCTCATACACAAACTCTCAAGAATTAGTATTTCCAGCTGTGCACATATAGAAATATTCTACGTATAGTATACAACAACATAAGATTGACTCTATATGTGCTATATGCATTTGAAGAAGGGACTTAGTTCTTTCTTAAAGCCATAAAAGAATAGCTTTGACAGTATAAAAGTAATATACTATATTACTTTGAAAGCTCTGCAGTTTTTTGGTACACTGTCATAGTTATAGTAAATGAGCAGAGCTGAAATATAAAGGTTTTGTTGTTTTTCTTTTTCTTTTTTTTTTATTTAAATAAAATGTAATGAGGTCTCTTGAGAAAGGACTCCAAATAATAAATGATCTCTGCGGTTAAGTTCTGAAAGCTTGTTTTTCGTATGTGAGTACACAGCTGCGTTCATGTCAGGGATATGAGAAGCTCACACAACCCTCCAAATGCCCTATTATGGTGCTGGCAACAGCATTTGTTTATGATTTACCACCCTTTTCTAAATGCTAGTATTTCAGTCTGGTGGTATATTTTGCCAATAGATAGAATCAACAGGTAAGAAAAATCATGAAGATATTTTTTAGAAAAAATAAGGGACATTTTTTCTCTCCTTCTGAAGGAAATCTTTGCATTAGGATGAATATTGAGTTAATGCAGCTTCAGCCTGGATCGTGGTGGGATGTCTCTGAAATCCCTGTGTGCTATGCACATCCTATGCAAGAAGAGCAAAACAAGGCTTTGAGGTGACTGACAGCCACAAGACCTAGTCCATAAACTCAGGCGAGTCAGGTGGAGGTTGAGCTTTGGGGTGGTTTGGAGGCAGGAGGTGAGAGAAGATTCCCATCAGTCCCTTATGGGATGGAGTGGGGGGGGCCCCGCTGGCCCCACTGCTTGCTCCCAACAGTGTCTGCTGCAGAGGTGCCCGCTAGCTCTCCGTTACACGAGGCGGGTGACAGGTCATTCAGTCATCTTTGCTCCAGCACAGCGACAGTGCCAGGGACGTGCCAGCACCATGGTGGGAGAACCACACTGGGGAACCTCATGCAGACCTGTAGGCTGGTCCCACCTGGGCTGCCAGTCTTGTCCAAGCAGGATCTGAGCATTATTCATTTATCAAGGCAAACCCAGAAGGAGCTGCGTTATCGTCTAGGGGATAGGCATTATCCTTCATCCCCTCATCTTCAAATTGCTGTTGTGCATTTAAGAGCTATTTCTCTAGTTTTCAGTAGCCAGTTGCGAGACCTCCATAGCCCATGGGTCAAACAGGCCTTGAACAGACACATTCCATTACCTGGGTCTGTCTGCAGATATCCCTGTCTGGGATACCCCTAGGTGGGTCCATCCCACACCAGTATGTCCATATGGACCACTGCATGGCAGTACCTGTGTCCAGGGCAGTTGGGATATGGGGCAGTCCTAGACCAGACTTTGTATGTGTGTGTTCTCTGCAGGCTTCTGGACTAGGGAAATTATCAAATCATCACCCTCTAAACCTTTCCAATCACTACCCGCCCACAGCTTGATTTCTGGAGCCTTCAGATCTCCAGGCAAATTTGCTGCCTTGCACTAATGAATACCGCGCGCTGAGTGAAAACTCTATCTGCACATCTTTAAATTAAACCAAACCACACACACGCACACACAAAAATCATTTCAGCCTACCCAGTGGGTTTTTGCCTTGCTGCATGTGCAGAGTTTCTTATTGATGTGGGAACCGTGCAGCAGAAGAAACTCCTTAAATGTGCATCAGGACTAGTAATTTCTCCCTGTCGCCTGCAGCATGGGTTCAGACGATATGATCATAAAAAAGGGAATGATTTCCTGCCCCGTGGAATTTAATTTTATGAATGGAGCCATGTAACATGGCATAGTAGCTTTAAAAAAACACCATAAAAGACATGACAGGAGAAACCAAGTTATACACTACTCCGCCGTACGGAAAACAAAGCTAACTTATATGGTTTGGCTTCCTTGTTTGCCCTTTCATTGTTCCTTGATGGTAAAACTCCTGCGTTATGATTTTCAGAAGCACATAGCACAGAATGGTTTATGGTGTTTACTTAGCATATAGGACAATAGATGGAAAAGCGCCATAATTTGTGACGCTGACTGCAAAATAAACCTATCATCGTTCACACAGAGCGCTGTTCCTTTGGATAAACAGCCACGTTGCTGGTTGGCAGGAACAGTCTGTCGCCTCCCGGGTCCTTCTCTCCAGAGCTGCACATCTTCGGGCCTCGCGCCATTGGTGTTTGAACAGAGCTGCCTTTTGACTCCAGTGGGGCAGCGTTGGCACTGCACAAGCTCTTTGTCCTTATTTAGATAAAATAAAGATCCCTGAAAGGCTTCCCGGCACAAAAAAAACCCTCATGTGGTACTTCACAATAGCTGCCGACATGGGAAAGTTCCAGGGAGGCCCCTAACCAACAGCTTAGATGTAAACATCTTGGGGCTAGGGGCAGTTCAGATATTGAGCCAGGTCCACATTGTACCCCTGATCCCCAACTCTTCTAGGTCTCCCTGGACCCCCAGCTATCAGCACGCCCATGTTTGATTCAGCAGGATAAGAAATCTGCTCATCCCCACTTTGATTTATGAAGCCATCTTTAGTGCATCAAGGTGGGTTGTAGTCCCAAGTGACCATACTGCCTGGTGCTTTTTCTATGAGACTTCGGGTAAGGCCTTCTCCAAAGAGCAGAGGTTGTAGCTAATGAACTGAACTGTGAGTATGTCTGAGGAAGTGTACCCAGTGAATTTTACATACGCTTGAATTACCAAATCCTAGAAGACAGAGTGGGAAGGGACCTTGAGAAGGTATTGATTTGTTCTCCTCATCCAGGACCTAAACATTCAGACCTAACCCATTCCTGGCACATGCACGTCAAACCTCTTCTTAAAACTCACTGATGATGGAGGTACCACAACCTCCCTCAGCAACCTCGTCTAGCACTCCYATCTTCACCTTGAACAGCTTTCCCTGTAATGTCTAATGCTATTGCCCCTTTGCTGCAGCTCAAGGGCAAGACTCCTTGTCTCCTTCCTGTAGGAGACACAGAGCTCTATAACYTCCCACTTCTCATTCATGGGTTTGTGGACTGTTAGGCTGTGTCCTCTTTGCCTTTTCTAGACTGAACTAACCCACTCATTTTCAGCTATTTCTCATATATTATGTTTTCTAGATTTCTGACCCACTTTTTGTGGCTGTTGCACTCCTCTGGATTCAAGCTGCTCCATGCCTGCCTCAAGGACCTCCCCCCAAGTCTGACTATCCCTGGATTTGCAGCTCTGGTCAGAAGTTGGTTATGGACCATCTTCGTGGTTTTGAGTTGAACAGGACCCAAAGCATACAAATCCCATGGCATTTTTTGCCATTGGTCCCTTGGGATGTGGCAGTTTTAAAGCAGTAGCAGAAGATAAACATAGTGGAGACCTTCCTGGTAGTGAGCAGTGGGACAGGCTTAGCTCATGTGTCTTGCATAAGATGCCCTGGTTTATTAATTTCASCATGATGCTGAGTTTTTCTCTTGGATGTGTCATACTGGCTTTTGATCAGCCAGGAGCAGTGGAACAGAGGAGAGGGAGGGACTGTACAAGTGTTGAACTTTGCCCACAGCCTTACTGGAATAACAGCCCTCCTGGTTTGCTTTGTCACACATCATCCAGCTCGAGAACAGCAATTTTCCAGGCTCCAGACAGACTTTTGCAAAACCCCATTCAGCATGTCCTGTTTGACATGGGTCTGCCAGTGTCTACTCTGGAAGTGCTTTTTAGCTGGTTGTAGTATAAATAGTGTAACAGGTTATCAGCCAAACTGCTTGCACACACACAGTTGATAAGGACCAGACAGCATGGATTTATCCAATCTCATGTCAAATCAGTCTAGATTTTTCTCCTGGCAGGGTAATAAGTTCTTGCGGGCAGGGAAGCTGCAGTTGGGGTCTTTTATCTTGACTTTAGCATCAGCCCATGTGATGTTCCCATAAACATAGTTCAGCTGTACTGTTGCACTGGGTGTGGAGAGAAGTGCAACTAAGCTGACTGCTTTATAAATACCATTCTGAGAGAAACAGAATGTTGTTCGCCTTTTCCAGGCTATTTTATTATTATTATTCAAAAAGCCTGTCTTCTGAGGATAGGAACTTTCTAGTTGCACTTCAGTAAAAAAGAATAAAAAAAATATAATAACACCTCTAATAAAATAACCAGGAAAGTTTCCTTTAAGAGCATGTCATTATGTCAACTCTGTTCAGCGGAGAAGCATTGCATTCRGTAAATATATATTCGGGAGCTACTTTGTGATCATTGACATTTGACATTGTTCTTACATCTCTCCCTATTAGCATGTTTCTGTTTGGAGTGTACTTGACCTATTTCAGAAATATTCCTCATCTTTTCCCATTATTTACTGAGCAGCAGTAACCCTGGAAAGAACTCCTGCCTTTTACAGGCTGCAAAGTTTCATGGAAACAAGAGGCCCCTCTTGTGTTGCTTAAGTAGCTCATCTGTGAAGGTAAATATATTCCTGGATTTAATTAGGAGTTTCAGTATTAATATTTATGCAGATAAAACTAGGTGGGGAGGGAGGAGAAAGAAGAGGGAGCAATGGCGTAGTTGTCATTGCTGAAATGAACTGACCAATTCATTCTTCATGAGGGACACTGCAGCCAAATCTCTGCGATCTCTTGCATGAAAAAACTGTTTCACTCCTCGCTCCTAACAGAGGGCTGGGACTAAGTCAGCTTGCACCAAAGGCTTGTTTTGCTTTGTGTTTGAATGCTGTTTTTCACACAGAGACAAATTTGAAGACCAAATGACAGTGTATTGAACACAGATCCTCTAGGGGTTATGGAGAAGGGAATTTCAGACACTGGAACAACAGGAGAGACCTGATCTATTCTGTTCTATTCTGTCTCATGTTGGATATGATTTTTATGTACTGCCAATACTTTACTGGATATTAGTATTTTTTTAGTCATAAGATGAAAAGCCAAAATCTGCCACTTTTTTGTGACTAATAATGGAAGATAAAGATTCAGCCATAATGCTTGGTATTAAGACTTTGAAGCCGTAAGATTTTTAAGTACTTCCTCAACATAGTTTTCAGACGCCTTTTTGTTGCCGAAGTTTTGAGCTGGAACRTATTGTCCATTTTCAAATTCTCACACACAGAAAAAAGAATTGAGTCTGCACCAACCGTTGAAACCCAGAGACAGTTCAGGTCTTTCTGATCTTGCGTTTTCACACCCAGAAGAGTTAGTAGGAACCTCCCGGCTTGGACCTGACCTGTTTTATTCTTGCTCTGACCTTGCACCCCTCAGTACAAGACTTGGTTGGGAAAGGTTTGGAGGCACATAAAACARGGGAAGTCAGCATCAATCCTTCATGAGTGGTGTCATTGTGAGCTTAAATATGAGCACGAAGAGTTCAAAGGTGGCATCTCCCATATTTATATAATGTGGGATGGAGAGCCCTGGCACATCAGAAGTTAGCGATCACTTGAGAACACAAAGCTGTGTCAAAGGCAATGGGGAAAACGTGCTCTTTCTCGCTCAAAGAGCAGTTCACCTCTTTGTTCTCCCTTTTGTACCCAGGCTGCACCTGGCCCTCTTTGATTTTAATTATCAGGTACACTTCTCTGGGGGAGCTCGGGGCCAACCATGTTAGAAAGCATCACCTTCCCTTCAGGCACAGCTTCAGCTCTTTGTTCTGCTCTCATAGGGTAATTGGATGCTAATAAATCAGCTCTCTGGTTCCTCATATTTAAAATGCTTCCAGTGACTGGAAAAAAAATTACACTCTTGTCTCTTTATTCCCTTTCCTTAGTTTGCTCTGTGCTTTTCTTCCAATCTTTCTGTTAAGACCAAAATCCTGTTACCTCCATTCTGGAGATCAGCTTTTGCTYGTGCACAATTCAGTTACTTTGTTGGACAGAAAAGGAGAAAGATGCTTCAGCTCCAGCCCTTTGCTTCTGCTTTATGCTCCCCTGGGGAAGTTGCTTGCACCCAGCACAGTGCCACAAGTCTTCCCCACTCCAAGGTCCTACATGGCAGACGTAGGAAGCTGGAGACAACCAGCATCTCTGCGTAAGCCTGAAAGCAGTCCCATGCCGCATGCCTGCCAAATGACATGGGGTGTCCTTCCATCATGTGGCAGGACACGGGGCATGTTGCACAATCGTTTGCCCCCTCCTACCCACTGACTTAGGGGTTGCAGCCACTAAGTTGCAATATAATAGACCATAATATCTTCCTACCACTCCGCAAAATCTCCGCCTCGAGCAGTGACTGTAGCTGGGGTGAATGAAGTTGTGTCCATCCTTAAGAATAGACCAAGCCAGGATGATCCAGATCTCAGAGGGGGCAGCCTTGACTCCACGGGAATGGCAGAATCTGGCCATAAATAGTGTGCACCACAAAGACACGCAGGGAAAAAAAAACCCACTTAGCAACAACAGCAACAGTTGCCACTGCAATTATTCTAGCAAATGACAGTAATTTGTGCTGACCACACTGTGGTCTGCCTATACCTTGCCAACTTGTTCCTGCTCCAGCCATTAATATCAGTTTATTTCGCACACAAAGAAAATAGTTCTCATTTAAAGCTCCCTGCGCACTTTGTGAGTCATTAATGAGGTCTCATGATATCTATGACCTAAAAAGAGCACTGTGAGCTACTTTTTCTTGAGCAAGAACCATGATCTGCTGGTTGTCAGAGGAACTCATTTATCACTTCTTGTCCCTCATATTTGTGGCCCTGTTCTTTGGAATAATAAGAGCTTGGCTTGAGGAATGGGCATGAAATGTGGTTGTGTTTAAAATTTGTTTATTTTCATTGTTTTTCTTTAGCTTTGTTCTTGGAGCTTGTACAATAAAGGCAAATAATTTAAAGGACACAGAGGGCTGGAGTTTGGTTTTGTACAGAGTGTGGGAGGCTGACAGAAAAGCTATAGTCAAGTGAAGGGACCGCGTTCAGCGAGGCCGAGGTGAACTGAAGTATTTAAAGACTCTGGAGGACTTGGAGTTGGAATAACTTCCATCTTCCCTCTCAGCTTGTAACTCACACCCGGCTCACACCCAGGCTGAACTCACACCCGGCTACTGCCGGGGAAGTTACACCTCTTAAGTCATCGGCTGCAAAACTGGCTCAAGCGGCCAAAACGAACTCAAGTTGGGCAAACTCACCTGCCGAATCATGTGGCCAGAAAGCGACAAGGAAGAGACACTAAGCCAGTATGAATCACTACTAATCGCTCTCTCGAGCTAATTGACACATTCCTAAAATTCCTCTCCAGGTTCTTGGCAGTCTGAGCTCCATCGCTTTCTTCAGCCATCAGCAAAGGGAAAGGCACATTTCCCTATTATAGCCGTGTCAGAAAGTCTTTTTTTTTGTAAATAAACAGACAGCAGTGCTGCATGTGAGGGCTCCAAGGGTTGCATGAGAGTAGCCTTACCCCAGATCACATTTGTGAGACCTGGGGGTGCTCCTCCGCTCCCCCCAGCTGCTCTTTCCCAACCCACTTGTTTCAGTGCCACTGCAGCTGCTCCAATGCACTTAACCACCCCCMCCCCCCCCCCCCAGTTCCCCCAGGGAAGATCCCACCCCCCACCCACACCCCCCCCACCCCCACCCCCCACCCCCCCCCCCCAGTTCCCCCAGGGAAGATCCCAGAGAAGCATCAGTCTTGCTCACCACACAACCGACAACGCAGCGAGGAAGGCACAGGATGTCCTTCGCTTTGTAAAGCTGGTCCCCTGAAGCCCAGAGACCCCTCAGATGGCTTCTGCTGAATCTATGGTACGGTACCTCAACCTCGGGCTGTTTCCAAGCTTCTTATTAACATGGACTTTGTACCATTGCTGGCATTCAGCTCAGCTCAGCTCACCTGTAGAGCTGGTTAATGGAAAGATGACAGCCAGCAAGTGCAAGGAGTGTCCTTGGCTCAGGGTACGCAGTGTGAAACCTTTGGCTGCTGCAGAGCCAGAACAGACCATGTCTTCTGGGGAAGGAGTCATCTTTCTCCTGTGGTTCTCAGCCCACAGTGTGACGATCCTAGAGGCTACTTTGAGATGTTTTCAAATGCCATCTGAGAGAGGCTGGTCCATCCTCAGGAGGCTTGAAATTATTGTCCTGTCAATCTGCAAGTTCAAAATGTATCAGAAAGTGCTTGATTAGTGTCAGGTAGTTTGACTCCCTCTAAAGTCAGTGAAGAGGGAGGTGGCTCCTCCAGACATATGAGAGAGACAAATTGACTTCGGAGATGATGACTTAAGCACCCATTCCTATGGCAGAGTCCCACTTAGGTGTCACAATCTCCTCTGCAATGCTGAGGACATCTTAAAATACTGTGCCCCTAAGCCAGCCCACTGAGCAGTGGGTCACCAAACGAGCATGCAGACAATGGTGATATTAGGGTCGTACCTGTAATCCTGTGCTGTTTTCTGCCTTGGGGTCTTACACATTGCTTCTAGGAGGGATGTCCCTCTGGAAAACAGACTGAGACCTGCTTTTGGCTGGAGATGGTGATTAAAAGTCAGTGTTCTGTGGCCAGGCAGAGAATCACTCCTTGCGATTAAAACACGTCCAGAGAATAGGGAGGAAGCATGTCTCCATCCTCTGTTTTTATGTGGTATCTGGGTAGTGACTGTGTTTGCCAGTGATGGGGATGGCTGAGGTTCAGTCCCTACCACTGCCGATGTGTGTCTGAAGGGAATCCTCTAACCACTAGCCAGGGGCAGCTTGGAGGCACGTACCAAAAACTATTGAATCTGCGGTAGCTTTGGAGGAACTCCTGCATCTCTCTCCTCCCGCAGCCCTCCAGCATGGCTTTTGGAGCCAGAAGCTGTGTCTTCATTTTTGTGTTGATGATGACTTTTTTCTTCCAGGATTTGCTCTAATTATTTTTTGAACTCTTCTCAGTGCTTGTATCGGTGAGCTCCACCGTTTAACAACACACCTTGTGAAAAGCTTTTCTTGTTTATCTTAAACCTGCTACATCATTGTTTCTTTGGCTAGTCCCTAATTCTTGTAAACTGAGGAAGAGTTCAGTGTTCCCTGTCCACCTTCTCTGTGAGGTCTGAGGAAGGATGCTAGTGTAAACATACAGGCAAAAATAAATGCTACTAACAGTTTTAAACTGGTATTCTTCCTTCCTTTCCGTCACAGATGCTCCACACACACATATGCGTAGATTGACCCTTTTCTGTCTTCACTGGCATATTTCTTTACAAATTCATATTGGTTATTTTGTTAAGATAAATGAATTAAGAGAGATAGGAGATGGTCTAAATAAGTTTGTAAGAAACCACTGTTAATTAAGGTCTATCTAGATTTACTGCATGGGATTCAAACTGATTGTAACTCATACTATCAGCTGAAAAATTAGGTTACATGAGGTGTTCTCCTTCTAAAGCAATGGACAAATTAAAGCTGCTATATGCCCTTAGTTTTTCTAACAACATATTTCTCTCAATGAAACAATTGCTATGACTACACTTCAGTTGAATGAGTTCCGTATTGTCCTTTTTAAAAAGCGCTGAGCTCAGCACAAGGCACTGCAAAATCGCTTGGTTTGTTTTTGTCTCATTTCAGTTTAGACATATGGCTAATCATGCCTGAAAAACACGTAATCTTATCCAGGGCAAAATTCATATCATTATGTAGGGAGAGTTCAAGTGTTTCCCTCTTATTTTAAAATAATGTTAAACTGGGATTACGCTGTATTATGTTCCTTTTGGACCTTAAATGTCCATGTGCATTTATATCAGCCGTCTGGCTGTCACATCCGTACTTGCTGCCTCAGTGAGTAACAGTGAAGGAAACCAGCATATTAGCTCCTGGAACAAATGGGGTCTTTTCTTTATAAGAAGATAGCTGGGACATAACTTAATATAACTGCTCCCTGTTCTTCTTAATGGAAAGCTAAGTGACATGACACATGTCATGTCAGGTGACAGATAAATGAGTATTAATGATCTCCCAGGCTGCCGAAGTTTTAGAATATAAAAACACATCCTACCCTCTTAAGAAAATTCTCACTGTACATTTTTGAGTAAAAAGATAATATTTTTGAGCAGCATGTTAGTGTGGTTTTTTTGTTAGATGTAAAAGTAGCCTGTATACCGCAATAATAAACACACGGCCATCTGTGCCTGCTACATCCAGAATTGGTTTTACATTTTTGCAACCAAAATATATGCACAGAACTATATGAATATATAACACGGACATCTAAACACATAGATTTATTTTGTCAGACATGCAGAACTACATGTGATGTACACGCACATATTTTGTGTATTCAGCACTATTATTGTGCCCATAAACTCACACGTCTCTGCAGGTACCTGTAGGTGAAGTTGTGTAATTATCCGCACCGAGGTCTCATGGCAGAGCTCTGAATTTTTTTATCTAATTCTCTGTGGAGAGAATTACTTGCGTGTATCTTTGTGGTGTATATCTATTTATTGATCGTGCGGCGCATGGTGCGATGGCAGRTTTATGTACTGTACTTTGCCCACGCACACACCTATGTTGGCCAGGACCGGTATGGCAGGTACAGGAATATCTATATAATATACATATCAGTGCATTATGAGCAGCTCATTGAGTTTAGCGCGGTACTCCTGCTGCTGCTTTTGTGCAGTTCATTATAGAAACATACTTGAGTTTGCTCAGTTGCTTATCCCAAAGGCCAACTTTTGATCTTCTCTTGGGAACCTGTCGCACTGCCTTGGTTTCTAGGTACCACAGCCAATGTGTTTACCAACTCTTTTTCTCTTTCTCGCCCTTTCTATTATGCATCCCCTTTTTTCTGCCACACAAAAGCTCTGTGCAGTGCTTGTGTGTGGTCCCCAAGAGATGCGGGCCCGGCGAGGAGCCGATTTTCGGTGAGGCGCTGGGCTGGAGGATCTGTGAACCCGTGTAATTAGCAGTTTAGATCCGGGACCCCACGTGTGGGAGCGGGGCCCGCGGTTGTGCCGGAGCGATGGGGACAGCCGCCCTCCAGGCGAGTGCACCGACCCCTGGCAGAAGGGTCATGCCGCGCCGCAGACAGCCCCCGAGCTCAGGAAAAACCCAGAGATCAGAGCCGCAATCTGTAGCGGGGTGTCCTCCCCCCCCCGCCACCCCATGCACAACACATGGATTCAGAARGGGATCATTTGGAAAGCGTTTGCAAACATATGGGTCGTTTTTAAGTCAAGACTTCTTTAATTCACTGTGTTTCCTAGTTTTTTTGGAGGGAGGAGTTTGATGGAGGTTTTGGGGGCGGCTGTTTTGTTTGGTTTGGGGGGGGGTGCAAAAAGCCTGGCTGGGAAAGGAAAAAAGAGGAGGGCTGAGTGGTGGAATAAAGAACGCAGCAAAGCTACCCCAAAGCAGCTTGTTCCCAACTCATGTCCCTTACACAGAGATTAAAAGAACAAACACTCTGCTCTTCTTAATGACGGCATTACCAAGTATAATTAATTAGAAGGGTAGCAAAAGGAATCAGATCCCTGATGCTAATTACTTTCCTAAAAGGATAATATGCTCTTATGTTACCAGTCTAGATCTGACAGAAATATGTCTATTACTGCTACCGCTGCTAATAATCAAGTGGTAAAATAAAATACCGAAGGGACGTACATGCCTGGGTTTATTTATATGCATGTATGTATACATACACATATATATAATGATATAATCACTATATATAAGCATGATGTGTACAAATACACATGCATTATCACTTCATGTTTATATATGTATAGTTAGAGTGTTTCTTTAGACATATATGTTGACAGACAGCCAGGCAGAAAGACAAATATTTATAACACCACTTCTCTGCAGTGCTACCGCCAAAGGAGGGGAATGATAAACAAAAGCTCCCCCACCTTTGCCACCCTTGGCCTGTGCAATTAGGTCTGGGGTAGGAGCAGGGCTGTGTTTTCCTTTTCTTGGATGGAGATGTGATGGCCTGTTAGGCTTCTTCGTGAAGAACTAATGACTGGATGGCATTGATTTGCAGAGGAATTTTAGCTGCAGAAAGTGATCGGTGTCCTTCAGCCAAAGATGTGTCTCAGCAGGCTGGACGTATTTTGCTTAGCTTGCTCTGGTTACTGTGAAGGATTGCTAAATAGATGGTGGGTTAGCAGTTAAAACACACAGGCTTTAGGTATTCAGTGAGAAACCTGTGTTGCAGAGTTGTTATTATCATCACTTTAAGAAGTTGGAAGGGATGTATAATGCAGCCTGAGTAAAATCCTGGCTCTCAAATTACTTTAGTGAGTCTGAGTCAATTATCGTATATACATACAGTGCAGGGGGGTACGGTTGTTACTACAAGTGTGTCTACCTATCTACATCCTTCCCCCACCTCCTTGTGTGGGTAAGCACACAGATGTGATGGACCTGTGGATGTGCATATGCACATGGGGATGTGAACATACGTATGCACATCCCTCTGTGCACACTTGTACCCACTGTATGTACGTGTGTGTGTAATACCTGCGTGCATAGATGTGTTTCAGTCTGTGAGCATATTTGTGTCCAGGCTGCATGTTTGTGTGCATATATATGTGTGTGTAGGTGCATATATTTATCCCTATGCATTTTGCCAGCAGGAGAAAACCCACATATGTAGATCCGTGTGTGTATATGCAGGTGTGTGACACATGCATGAGCATAGACTTGACATGTTATTTTTAGTTGTTTCCCATCCTTCCAGACAACTTCCCAAAATATCACTCTCTCTCCCCATTCCTGCCTCCCGATCCTGCCATTCCCCCAGACTGTGAATTTTCTTCGGGACTTGAGGCCTTTGCCCAGTGCCCCTCAGTGAGCAGAAAGCAGTAAGTGCAATTTAATGTATTATTTATGAGTGGTGGGAAAGTCTAAGGGGGTTTTAATCTCTGCTTCTCCACTTCCTTCCCAGCTGAAAACCATTTCACCTCCCTTCCCAGATATTCAGCTCCAGTGTGCTCCCCCACCCCACTCCCATCTGCGCCTTATTTGTACAAATGTTCCCGTGTCTTTAGAAATCATCTTCAAAAAAAAAAAAAAAAAAAAGAGGGAAAAAAAAAAGAAAAGAAAACCCCTCACCAAACCCATATTGTACTTAAACATTTGTGAAGATTTTGTGTCTCAATATGGAAGCGAGAGGGGGCTCTGGGAGGGGCTTTCGTGGTGAAATGTCTCATTCAGTCTGCTGAGCCCCCTCCTTGAAGTTTCTTTTCAAGGCTGTTGGAAAGTTGGGCAAACTGAAAAGCAAAACAATAATTAGAGATAATTGCTTGTGTCCAAACACAGGCATCAAAGCCTCGGGGGTCTCATTTGTGATGGGCCTTGGTGTGTGATCCAAAAAAAAAAAAAAAAAAAAAAAAAAAAAAAAAAAAAAAAAAAAAGGTAAAAAAAAAAAAAAGTGACCCTTATTTTATTTATTGAGTGGGGGAACAGAGAGAAAGTGCCAGATGGAAGGACCTCAGAGCAATCTCCAACGGCTCAGCCCTGCCTGCTTGGGCGAACAGGCACTGAGGCCAGGATAAAAGGGATAGAAAGCAGGGTCAGGAGAGGTTGCATAATTACTAGGGTGGAGGTAAAAAGGGTGAGGGGGAAGACAAGGGTCTCTCTGGCCACAGCGTGGGGATCTGTGCAACCCCCCAGCTCCATGTGGCTGGTGATATCCCTGGTACCCAGGATAGGTACCAGGGATGCTGCAGTATGCCACATCAGGGGTGGTACAGGAGTCCTGATTTTCAGGGGGCTGAGTCACCCCCTTTCCCTTCCTCCAAGCTGGATCCCTAGTGTGGATCCAAGCGGATGCAGAGCTGAGAGGCTCTGCCCCAAATTCCTCCCTGATGGGATGCACTGCCAGCATGAACATGGCAAGCCCCGGATTACCTAGAGCACAGGCAGCACYGAATCCCTGGTGTTTTTACTGAAAACATGTCAATGAGGGGGACTGGGAAAAGAAATAAGGGGGAAAGGTTGTAAAAGGCAGGGGTGGTATAAAAAAAAATCCACCAAACCCAGTGAAATGGTCTTGTCCCCTAGGCCTTACTGGGAAGATGCGTTGCCCTGACTGCAAATGATGCAGGAAAGGGTCTGGGCAAGGATGGGGGTGTCAGATTTAGGGGGACTGGACCCCTTTCGAGGGGGCCGCAGGAGGCTGAAGGAAAGCAGCAGATGAGAGCAGAGGAGCAGGGAGGCATCCCTGCAGGACAGGGGTAACAGGGGACTCTCCAGGGAATCCTTTTCTCTTCTCTGGTTTTCAAAGACACTGGTTCACACGATAAGACGCGGCCAAGGTTTCTTCTTGCCCCGCCTGTCCCTCGGTAATGGACTTATAATGACCTAAACGATTTGCTGATTAGGGACAATAAATCTGCCTTTCCGTGAGGGGTGTCCCTCACTGGGGTGGCAACGGGGAGGGCTGGGGCCAGGGGGACTCGCCAGTCCCCGAGCAGGAAGGTGACTGTGTTTGTTTATTCGGGCTGCTGGGAATTTGGCTGCGGAGCCGGAGACATTTATCTCTGCATGTGCCCCCCGTCTTTCCAGGGGGACAATACCGGGGCTCAGACATAACGGGAGAGGTGACTGCTGGGGTGGGTTTCGCGGCTTTTTTGGGGGGGAGTGGGGGAAATGCATGGGGCGGCTTTTCTCGGCTAGCTCCTCCAGCGACAGGTTAAAAAGAAAAAGGGGGGGGCGGGGGGGGCGGGAAATAGGAAGGAAACCACGAGTAAAAGCCCCGACGGCTCTTCTTCGCCTCGGCCCGCGGCGGGCAGCCCCACCGCCCCCCGGCCCGGCCCGGCCCGCGGCGCCGCGCGGTCCCGCGGCACCCCCTGCGCCCCGCCGAGGGAAATGCACCGGCGCTGCGCCCGGGGCAGCCCGCGAGCGACCGCGCTGCTCTCGGATGCAAAAAATAAAAACCCAAAATAAACAATTTTTTTTTTTTTTTTTAAAAAGGGAAAGCAAAAATCTCACTGCATTAGCTTAAAACGGCCGGATCCTCCAGGACTTGCTCAAGTGCAACGTCCCGTTCGTGAGCGCGGCGTCAGGATGGTGTCGCTGGTTTTGGAAGGAAGGAGAAGGGGGGTGTTTGGTGTGTCCCCCCCCGGGGGCAGGTGCATGCAGGAAGGTGGCTTCCGCGGCAGGACCGGCAGAGATGCCCCAAACGGGGTGGTCTCCCGGCGGAGGGGGGTGGCCGTGCCCTCCCGGCGGTGCGCTAAGGCGCCGGCATTCGCCAGGCACTTCTAATTAGCAAATAAAGATGTTGATCATTAGCGAGCAACAAACCTCCAAGACAGGCGGGCGCTCCCCGGGACGCCTCGGAGCCGGGCTGCGGGGCCGAGGGCTGCGTCCTGCCCGCCGTCCCGGGCCGCTTCCCGGCCGCCGGGTGCTCCGGCACCATCACCTGGCGCACAGCTGCAGCTCTCTTTAGATTTCTTTCTTTTTTTTTTTCTCTTCCCCCCCCTCCCCGCCCCGTAGGGTTGCTGTAGTTGAGGCGAAATCCGCCTCTTCTCACCCCGGAGCCCCCCTCAAAGCCCCGACCCTTTCTACCGCACAGACCCCTCTCTAACTGTCGTTCTCGCAATTTGCAATCTTCCCCCCCCCCCGCCCCCACTCTCTTTTGGCATCTCTCAGTCTCCCTCCCTCTTTCTATTTAGCAACACCCCCGCACACCTTTTGGAATTTTTCTTTCCCCCCTCCACCGACCCCTCCTCTCTCGCTCCTGCGGGAGCGGCAGAGACGTACGCCGACGTTCGCCGGCTGGATCCCGAAAGGTTTTTTACACAATCACCAGCTGATGCAAAATCATTTTACAAAAATGTCGAAAAACGTTTGTCCCGAGTCAAACAAAACCAGCATTTTTTTTTCCCCGATTGATTTTTGCTACAAACAGCGAGTGGCTTTGGATCGGGCTGGCTCCGCCGGGAGAAGCTGTTTGGTTCCGTTTCGCTCCGATTTTTATTTTATTTTGTTTTTTTTGTTTGTTGCATCTTTATTTTAATTTCTCTGTAGAGATTTTTTGCAGACATCCGCGCTTCCTCCTCCCGAGAACAAGCGTGTGGAAACACAGCGTTTGCAGTCCCGCAAACCATCATTACCTGCCCCGGGGCGATTACGCCAGGAGCTGGCATGGACCCTGGGGGTCCCGGGACCCTCCTGCCCCGGGGGCAGCGCCGGCAGGGCCCGGGCTGCCCCCCGCCCCTCCGCGCCCCGGGCCGGGGGCTGCTCCGCCGGCGGGACCAGCTCGGCTGCCCCGTGGTTTCGAAATGACATTTCTCCCGGTGAGCCGAGCCAGGCTCCGAAACAAAATCAGCGTGTTTATGTCCCGCGGGGTGGGTTTTCTTTGATAAATGGCTGCCCGGGGCTTCTGCCTTCTACTTCGTCCTGTTCGTTCCCCGATAATTTACAAGTTTAACGCGCACACACACCCACACTATACCTGTGTATATATATATGCCACACATGACAAATTCGTAGTTCATTACACGATACATTTGTGAAACGTGATGAAATATGCCACATGCGTATGAGGCACATTGTATACACAATACTTGTAATTCGAAATTGTTGTATATACAGTTCTACATACTGTAGAAAATATTTCGAAGTAAATTTATGTATATCCTTAATTTAAGTACATCCTTCAACTAAATTTAGTACATATATTTAGATGAATTATGTTCTTAAATAAGAATTAGAATTATAAATTATAGAAGTGGCATATTCGTATGATATACACAATTACCGATATCTTAAACAGACTTACAACATAGGTGAATACATACATACACGATATTTGCAGGAAGACTTTATCAAATAGACGGCCATTTACACGTATGTGTACACTTACGGACACGTATGTCCATATATATAGAAATAGCCTCCATATATATATGTATAATTTTTACCTCTAAGCGACCTTTGAGCTGTACATAATTACCGAAACGACCATTTAGATACAGATATGCACACATCCTTAAATGATCCGTACGCAGGCGTGTGCGCACACACGCACACACACACGCGCGGTGCACACGGGCACGCACCGTGGGCAGCCAAGGGCGGTGCAGAGGGGGCCGGGAGGGAGAGGATGGGACCCCGACCCCCTCATGCCGTGTGCCCGGGCGCCGCGGTGATTGCCGACCTGCCGCACCGAAACGCGCCTCTTCCTCCTCCTCCTCCTCCTCCTCCTCCTCCTCCTGCTGCCCGCCCGCCGGGGCGATGTGCCGGGACGCCGGGGAGCGGAGTCGCTCAGCTCCCGGGGGCCGCGGGCAGGGTGGGCTCCCCGGTGCGCTCGGTTCCTGTTCCCCCGCCCGATGCTCCCCCCATCCCCGGTGCTTTCCCCTGCCCTCCCCGAGACTCTCGGGCGGGGAGGTGCCGGTGTCAGCCCGGCACGGTGCGGTCCGTCCCCCGTTAGTGCCACCCGGACCCCGGATTGTGCGTACAGCCCTGGTACCTACCCCCGCAGGGGGACGCCGGGCCGGAGGAAAGAGGAGGGGGGAAAAAGCGAGTAAAGCAAAGCTTCAAGGCTAAATACAGCCAGCGGTGCGCGTTAAGCAAACGTTATTTTAGGGAAAGGGGTCGGCTCCAAACGCAGAGGCACCGGCTCGCCTTGGGCTTGCGACCAGAAACGCGAGAGCACGTGTGTGGTGCGGGCTTGCTGCTGCTGCTTAGTCCCCGAAGCTCCTCGTGAAAATCACGAAATGATCGGAAATCCCGCTCCTTTTCTCCCTCCCCGAGGACTTAAACCTGGAATCAGTGATTTACACTGAATTCAGGTGCTTTAGTGTCAATCAGCGAGGCAGAAAGTTCCCACTCAGCTGCTACCCGGGATGGCTGTTGGCAGTTTCCTCGGCCAACAAATCTGTTTGGCGGAGGGGAAGCAAAACAGTTCAAGTTCTGCAGCTAAACGTGCTTCAAGCCGAGCCCGGAGCAGGCAGGCTGCCTGCTGCTGGGGAGGGGGTGCGAAAGGCTGACTCTCCCCGGACCCGGCTGCTTTCTGGTCTTGGGCACACACGTTTTGGTTTTGCCTGCCCACCTTGTGTCTCTCCACTCTAGAGGCTCAGACACTGTTTGGAGCAGAGGCGAGGTGAAAGCCACTTTTAGGTTTTGTTTTAAGACATTGATGGGTGAAATTCAGAAAATTTGAAGCGTGACTTGTGTGTAGCCAAGTGACCCAGCCAGAAACATGCGTCGTTTCCCTGCTTTCTCCTTCTGCAGACAGGGAAAATGGTCCCGACTCCGTTCAGTAGCATCGTGCCCCGCCTCCACTGCAGTGCCAACAGTACCTGCGAGCACTGCTGGGCTTCTGGGTCTCTGCTTTTAACAGATATTATATGCTTGTCATCAGTATGATTTGGCATCTGGTCCTTGCTTACGTACAAATGTACACAATATGTAATATAATGTAAAATACGTATCACACAATATGTAATATAGATAAGAAATACTACACAGCATAAAACACGCACCATATTCCATATAATATTGAATCTGCAATAATGGGAGGCGTGTAGTAATGTGTGGGATATTGCAAGATGCTATGTCTTGTACGCGTCTTGTATGTAAAGCTCATATTACAAGCTATTAGTTAGGTGGTTTGGTGATCTTAAGATCATTCATAGTCAATTAACCCTTGTGACTAAATTATCCCACACTACTGCTGCCTCAGGTCGATATCTACATAATCTTTCAGCCCTAATACATCAGCTGTTTCTGGGGCTGAAGCACGCAAAAATGCTGTGTCTTGTCCCAAATTTTTATATAAATGTGTGTGTGTGCGTGTGTGTAGTCACAATATATAGTGACTATTTCTTTGCAAAGCTGTATTGTGTGTGTGTAGTCACTGTATATGTATATGGATACTATTTCTTCGTAAAACTGTAAAATTTCAAGGTTGACAAGGTCTTTTTGTTAGGAATGTGCATGATTTTGACATATACCCAAAGTTGCCCAAGCTAAAAGCCCAGGGAGGAAAGGAAAATTGTTGTGGAGCTAAGCTGCAGCTGAGCCAGAGCAAGGCTGGCTTGCTGGTTGCACTTCTTGGCTATGATGTCCATGCTGGGACTGGGCAAAAAGCTGGAGGCTTCGTTTTCCAGCTTCTTTAGTGACCTAGTCCACATGGAGGAGAAAGCTATGGGAGCTAAGCCAGCGAAGAGAAGAGCTAGCGTGTCTTTTGGTATGTTGCTAAAGCAACTGTGATCTGAAGCCAGGGATGCACATTGTAATTGTCTTTAGGAGCCCAGTTTTCTCTGTTGTATCTGTTCAGGGCTGTAGGAAGAACAAGTCTTTTAACTAACATCACGGGGTGCTGCTTTAGAGAACTGTATTCTTCTCATTTCTGCTAGCATTTCTTATGTGATTTTTGAAGAAATCATTTAAACTTAGGATTTCCAACAGGAATAATACTAAGTGCGTATGAGCCTGCATGTGCGTGTGTATAAGTCACAGACAAACACCCACATGGATCCCACAGCCGTCAATAGGAAACACGTGTACGTCCACAGAAAATCAGTTTGCGTTTTGGGGAGGATATCTGTGTGTGAGAGAAATACAGAAAAATAGAGTAGGGGTAGACACAGACACATCAACTGGTCACAGCTTTAAAAAAAAAATTGGGAAGACAGTAAGGGAGATCTTTCTCAAAGGCTAATCTATGCAAACTGACAGAAAAACCTATTAATGTTAATGGCGTATCAAGCTGTAAAAACACATGCGGAGTGGAGTTTATTCTCTGCATTAGTTACACGGTATAGTATTTTGATTTCAAACTCTGTAATTATTTGGTCACTAAAGAGCTCTGTTTATTGTTTGGCCATGGCTCAGAGGTTACATTACGATCTCTGATGTTGAAAGCTTATCGTTCTCTTCTGATCACTGGTAATATTGCATATTTCAAAAAATGCATGAATTGTTTTATAATCTTTTCTTTTCTGCCTTCTCCTCTAAATTTAAAACCAGATTTCCAGATTTTGTGGTTAGTTTGTACTGAAAATGACTCATACTCATCAGACCAGGCCTATTAATTTACTTGAATTGTTGTTTTTGAAAGGAAAGAAMAGAAGTTTCTTTAAAGTACCATCAAGTGTGTTTCTTTTCCCTAGTGAAATAMGACACATTTTTTTTTGCCTTGTGATCTGTGGGCAAAATAATCAGAAACAAACTGGTGGGGGGAGAGGGGAGGGAACCAGAGAGTTGTTCCAACCTTTGACTTTGACTTGTCTGTCTTACAAAGAGGGTTTGTGAAGGGGTTTCTGCAGCACCTTGCCTGCAGGTTCACAAGCTTTTGGGTTATTTTCTGCCGTGTAGTGATCCCCCAAGGAGCTACGGTTCAGCTACACGCTGTAAATGCTTATCTATCTGATTGGCTCAGGAACAAAGGATTTATGATAAAACCACTTGTTGGATTACCACCTTCCAGTCATTTAAGGACTTAAAAAGTAGGATCAGAAAGCCTGATTTATCCTCCAAACTGTTGTTGTCTACATGTTTGGAGATCTTCTCTTTGCCAAGTGGAAGCCATAGTCTCTGCTCTACAGTGATTTCTATCTGCTTCTGGTTTCTAGCACCATGTAGTGGGGAAACTGCTGCTTTGACCTTGAGCTTGCTAGAAGAAAATGTGCATACCAATTCTGTATTAATTACCTCTCATTTCCCCCCCACTCTTTCTGAGGGGGAAAACACCCAGGGCCATATAGCAGCCAGAATTAAAGAACATTTACTTGCATTCAGCCTGGGGTGCTGGGGCTCAGCTGCTGTCTGGAGAGGCTCAAGGTTTTTTGCTCTGCAAGGGTGGGGAATGTCTGCAGAGGCAAGATGACTTGGTGGCTACATTATCCGGCATGATATAGCCTCATCTGAGGATGAAATACTGCTGTAACCATTTAACCATCAGAGATGGTAGATGTGGTGCTTAGGGACATGGTTTAGTGGTGGAATTGGTAGTGTGAGGTTAACGGTTGGACTCGATGATCTTAAGGGTCTTTTCCAACCTAAATGATTCTATGATTCTATGATTGTATGATATTACATTGCAGGTTAGTGACCTTTCTGGAGAACAGAGACCTGATTCAGTCATCTTTGGTCATGACTCACGGGTCATCAGATCAGATAGGGCACATCAGATAGGGCTGGAGTTTATTTTGACACCAGAAACATGTTCCCCATGGCTCTATCCAACAACATTCATCACTCCTAGGGGCCAGCAAATACCACAGAAATGTCCCCAGGGGCTGGGCCTTTTTCTAGGGTGGTGGCACTTCCCCGGGTTGGAGTTTGGCTCCAGTCTCCCTCCAGCCATAGCAGCATTGCTGCTGAGCCTTATCTGGCRTTGAAGTGCCACTGGCCAATCTCTTAGGCAGTTGCTAATCCCGGGGAAATGCCCTGCGCCTCCACCCTGTCTGTTTAATCCCCGTCTCTGCAGGTTTATTTCCTAAATCACAGTTAAGCAGTGTGGCCGGATAAAGCAGCAGCTACTCAACACAGCTGTTAGCTGAGCAGAGCCACAGGGAAGCCAGTAATGTGTTAGTGAGACCTAGACTTCTGGGCTTTGCTGCTTATTTCTCTGGGAAAGTGGGTTTTACTTCTGCATCTGGAGCATGGCTTCCCTCAACCTTTTCTTCCTTTGCGGGTATTGCCACTGGTGAAAGCACAGTCAGCAAATGCATCCTCCTGGCCCCAGTAGCCCCCGTTCTGCTTCGGAGTAAGTGCCCCCTTGTAATGTACTGCAAAGGGTGTGTGTGCACCCTGGGCTGGGACATCCCTGGTTTAAAAGCTTCCCAAACTTCCAGCAGAGGCACAACAAAGCATCCTGCTGACTTCAGTGAAAGTATGGGACTGGGTTCCAAGAAACTTGGGGATCCTGCATTGCCCTGTGGGTTCTGGGAGAGATTTGAACCAATGACTGAATTTAGAAAGCTGCCTGGAGCGAGCTGATTTCACTCCCACCCCATCCCAGTTTCAGATTCTCATCTAAAATCTCATTTTCATTGTGATTATATATTAGATATAATCATAATCTATTTGACAAGCTGGGGTTCTGACTTCAAGCACTGCTGCCAAAGACCCATGGATGGAAATAGCCAAGTAACCTTATGTACCTCCGGCACAATGTAGCGTGCAAACAGAGCACAAACACCCCAAATCTGTTGTTCTGTCTTTGATTTTGATTGACTTCGAAGAAACGTTAAAAATAATAATGAGAAGCTGATGACATCGCGGCCTGAGGAATGCACCACTGCTAGAGAACAGATGGCGCAAAGACATTTTTTGGAAACTTTTTTAAAAAAATGAACTTGGCACCTGGGCCTTTCTTAGGATAAATGCTCTAACTTGGAGCAACTGCAGTGCTTGGTGGTTGGGATCCATTGAAAACCATCGATTTTGCTGCAGAGGAATGCAGCTCTAGCAAGATACAGATTTCTGTCTCAGTGATCAGTAATATTTCTTGTTTCATGTTTGAGAGGGCTCATCTCTTTTCCTGTATTACAATTGGAAGGAAATCAACAGAATTTAGTTTTGCAGCTCTAAAAATGTTGTGGTTTCAGGGATAACTGACTGGGTTTTAAAGTAAATAAATAATTATGAAGAGAAGGGCTCATTAGTTTGTCCTTCAGTTCTGTATTTTATCAAGTTCAGTGGTTTCTGCTCTAATTTTTTACTTAGCAGTCCCACAAGCATTTTCAAGTGGAAGCTAAATCAATCTGTAGTAAATTTAATCCTATTGATAGTACAGTGGCTTTTCTCAATCTTAGTTCACTGGCTTCTTACAAATAGTCACAGCCTCTTAGACGACTTCAGATTCAACAGCTGATGTCGTTACTGTTATATCGAACCCGACAAGTTATGTTAGACAGAAGAATCTTGTGAAGAAAAGCATCTGACCTTGGTCTGAAGGCTTTCAATGATAGAGTCCGCCTTATCCTTTGATCAATGACTCTGTGTTAAAAAATTCTATGCTTTATTGCTTATTCAAATTTGTCTGGCATTTACTTCCAAGCAATGAATCTCGCTTGGCATTTCTCAGCTAGATTAAAGAACCGTTCCGTACCTGGTATTTTCTTTTTCCAGCTGTACTTGGATATCCTAGTGAAGTCACCTCTTAATCTTCATTGTGATAGACTAATCAGATCGAGATGCATAAGTCTCTCACTAGAAGGCATGGTTGTGTTTTTTTTTTTTTTTTACAGCCCTCAAATCATATGTATTTCCATATGGCTTGACATCAGTGGAGATTTATGCTAGCTTGGAATTTGGCTGTATATTTCAATTACTGCGAACATTTTGTGGCCTGGGGTGGAACGCGCCTAAGAGCATGACAAATTATTTGTAACATGCATATCTGTTCAACTTGGTTTAGCAATCAAATGGAGTAAAATTCAGCTGCATGCAGATGATCAGCAGAAAGCCCATGTCCCATTAAACTGTTTTCATGGGTTTATGTTCTTCTTAAGTGCAATTGAGGCCATGGGAGCAAAGATAAACATCAGCCATTGAGACAGATGCTTAACTTATGCACCTCATTTTTCATGGCCTCAGTGGAGTTGCGCTGATTTACACCAGCTGAAGACCTTGGCCCACAGTAAGCAGCACAAACTGTTAAAAGAGTCCAATCCTCAGCTGGCCGCTTATATGAGAGCTTGAATGCAACCTCAGTGCTTGGTAATATCTCATTAGAGCCTGAGTCAATATGGCAAGGGGACATAGTTATAATAGAGCAGAGCTGCAGCAACTTCACAGAATCCTAATTGCTGCAGGGCTGCTGAGGGGGAATCTGGTCCATCATTTCGGTTATTAGCTCCAGGTAGTATTTTTCCCCTTAAAATTGATACAGAGACAGAGGTAAGTGAAATCCAAGTGTTCAGCTGATGGAAGTTGTTTGGATCACATCCAAGTGCTTTCCCTTGGTTACGGAAGCCACCCAGCAAGGTCCTGAGCTGCCATGGGACTCGGTGGCATCTGTTAGCACCCTTTGCAGTCCTGGTTTTCCACATAGGTACATTTTCACACAAACATTTGGGTACATACATGTGCATGTAGGCTTGTATAAATAGATGCACATACAAATCATAGCCATTTAYGTTCATATGTGTTGTAAATATGTACATCTAAACACAGGAATGTGTACATTTATATTTTATGTAGACCTCTGTAGATAAGACCAATGCTATGGATAGGAATGTGTGTGTGTTTGTGTTAAGCTGATGTGTGGTTGTGTACACCAGTATGATCAAGAGAATGTGAATAGAAGCGTGTGTGTTTATGTATGCGTGTGTGGAGCTGGTGTGGGGAAAGGCCACTGGGAAATAAATGATACAAAACGTCTGTACATTCCAGGGAAATATTCGGATCCCTGAGGTTAAGGGATATGCTCTAGTCATAAAAATAAACACACTGGTGCAGCATGCCATTCATATGTGGATAAACTCACTAAGGACGGGTAAAGTTTCAGCTTTCACCTCCTTCTGATGGTGAGCTAGCTGCTTCCCTCGCTGCCTCTTTTGACAGTTCAAAGTAAAATGACATTTTAAATAAGAGGTTAAAGAGCAGAGGAAAACAGAAGTTTTCTGCTTGAACCGGGGGAAATTTGATAAACCAGTCTTCCAGAGATGCCAGCGATTTCAAAAGGCTCCATTTCCTTTTGATAAGGTTTTGAGAGAGTAATTCAGAGTAGGATCTGTTAGCCGGAGCTCTTAGCTGCTAAAATGTCAGATCAGAGGCTGAGCTATTTCCCCAAGACTAACGGTTAGTTATTGCAATGTATAGCCTATTGTGCTAAGCTCTTTACAAAATCTTTGCACCACCACTTCTATCCTGCCTTTAAAATCGCACTTAGATTTGCAAGAAGAATGGTCAGAGGGTTTTAATTAGGCAAAACCTGAAGAAAGGCTCATGTGCTTTAAAGCTTGACCTACTTTTTCCAACTATGTGCGTTCTAATAAAAGATACTACCTCCCCTTGCAAACATTGCCTTGTTCATGCCCCCAGACCATGATGGCTGCACCAACAGTCCCTCAAGAAGAACATGAAGCACAGAAGCACCCAGAATCGTAGAGGGTGGAAATTCTGACCTGTCACCATTGGTTGTGTTGGAAGTTCAACTGCTGACCATTTATCAAGTTTCCATTGATAAAAGTGGATAATCAGTGGTAGAGAGATGCTATAATCCTGTTCACATATGAGTAATGTGTTTCATCAGTGGCTATAATCACATTAATAGGAACGGTTATAGATTGTTAAATATGGTGTTAAATATGTAGGAAGGGTATTAAACCCATCTACTGGTGTGTATGAAACAAGACCATTCTATACTTACACTAGTTCACATTAATGTATATCAGCTCAAATTCTGCCTTTAGGTCCACTGCAAGAAAATTTGGTTGAATGGGACTGACTCACATTTGAATTTGGGTCTAACAATGATGTAGATACAACTGGTTCAAGCCATTTTCATCTGTGCACTGACACCTACAGCTCCAGCCCTGTCTTGGCAGCTTGAGCAGAGCTTACATTTCCAAATCAGCAGTGGGCAAACACTGATCACTATTCAACTGCACCATGGCTTAAAAACTACCTTTCCAAATAACTTAGAAACTCGGCAGTACCTGGGTACTGATTAGCCCTATCTAAGTCACAAAGCCAAGTTTTACAGGTGAATCCAAAATCATCTGGACTCTTTTCCTTGACCTGGAGAAGTTTCACTCAGGGCTTTGTGGCCATCTATCTGCTTTGCTGTGAAACCTGAGGATAGATGTTCTCTTCTAGTGATAACTCTGCAACTTGATGAGGCTTGGGGAAAGTGGAGGTAGAATTAAGACCTTTGTAGCACTGTCCTGTATTGCTGGTAGGAATTACTGCGTATGTATGAATTTCCCTGTGATATTCCATATGCCAACGTGTGGATGTTGTTGCCATCAGATGTCTAATGCATAACTTTTTGGACATAACTCCAGGCACACAGGAGCATTAGGACTGTAGACCTCCCCATATAGTCAACCTTGTGGATGATGACAGTGAAAGAACAAATGCGTTGGAAGCCTCTTTTGTTGATCTTCTTTTGGTCTCTAGAAAAAAGAGGACAGCAGCGGGAATTTGAACAGAATATGATTTGTTGGTTCAGGCAGACTGTAGGTTTGGGGAAGGAGGAAAGTTGAGCTTTCTCATGCTGTGACACTGACTGACTTGAGGTGACTGTTTTGTCAGTGTAAAAAGGAGTGGCAAGTTATGTTACCGTGTGCTTTTATGCACTTTCCCCAGGATCAGAGGGTGGTAATGGGGTTGTCAGAACACCAGTGGGTTGCTCTGAGTGACAGAGCAGTTATGGCATGGCTGCAAGAGCCAAACTTTTGACCAGGATGGTCTAGCTCACTCTGTCTGAAGACGGTGGAAGACCAGATACACCAATCCTTCCTCTGTCAGGTGCCTGGAAATGTGACCAAACATTTGAGCAAACTTCAGGTGAGCAGACTTCAGGCATCCCCGTCATCTGATGGCATTAGAAGAGGTCCCCAGCAGATCGTTCTGCACTACCTGAGGTGCATGCCAGTTCTCAGCTCCTGCCCAGGTTCACGTGTGACCCATGAAAACACCTCTCTGTTTTGGCCATGTGCTGAAGGAGGGAGCGCTGGACCTCTGGGAGAGGCAGCAGTGGGGAGAGGTTGCTGAAGCACTCCATGGAGTGGTGGGTCCAGCCTTGGCCATACCTGAGGACCTTCCTTGGAAGACAGCATCATGGCCCATCGTGCTGCTATGGTGCAGCATACCTGGCTGAGGGCCAGAATTTGGACAGCTGCGCTGTCAGGTAAAGAGTGGGGTTTGGCRGATGGAAAACACATACCCTCTTGGCTGCTCTCTCCCAGGTTTCCTGCATTACATAAGCCAGTGGCTTCACAGTCTCTGACCCAGTTTCTCCTGGTACACAAACAACTTTACTAAGCCGTTGGGTGCTCCAATGGTGGCTGAAAAACCTGAATGTATGTGAAAGTGGGGAGAGTACAACCAGGACATCCAAAATGCTATCAAGAAAGAGTCAATCAAACACATAGGCACAAACCCACCACACTGAAAACACCGAATCTATCCTTGGCTGGTGTGACTTGCCAAAAACATTAATAGGACTATGCTGATTCACATCAGCTGAAAATTTGGCTCACCACTCAGTTGTACGGACTGTGTGGAGTAAGAGATATGCAGGCTATATAAACAGGCATCCTATAGATGTGCACGTGTGTGAATAGTGTAGATAGAAAGATAGAAGATAAAAACAGGTATCTGGCTAGGAAAAAATGTACGGCATCTTTCTGTAACAGACTGGAGTGTGACACACTCAAGATCCCCATTACGGGTGTGATGTACAGCAAAACCCTGATTTTCATTCAGGTTTTCGCAGTCACTGCTATCTTAACTCCAAGCCTCGTTAAATCAACCTCGGCTGAACTGTGGTACAATGTTACAGTGCAGATCCTCCTGTTCCCCAATGGGAAACTAACTTGGACTCAGGAGCCATCATTTAACCTTGGAGTCTCTGAATCAACAAGGCAGTTTCTGCAGAGACACCTGGCAGCATTCGCATTTTATGCTTTAACATGGCTGGTAAATCCTGGGTGGTTAAGTAAACTTAACCTTCATTTATGAAACTTGCGAACCAAAGGGTAAAATGTGCCTTGTGCAAGTAATTACGTAAAGGTCTTAGAGAGTGGAGTTATCACTTAAAGACGCCGGGCATTGCTAATGAGTTGACTGAGAATTGATCTCTCTGTAATTTAGTTATTTATATGCAGTTCCTGTTTTCCATGCTCAGCTATAGGTCAAGCCCACTTTGAACTGCTCAGAGACCCCCAAGTTTGTCAAGCAAAGTCCCAAAGCCGTGGCACAATGATATTTTAGAAAAGTAAATATTGTCCTGAGGGGCTTTAAAAAGGAGGCAAAGCTGTTTGCTTTTTAGCTGGTTCTTTAAACCGGACAACTGCTTCCTGTTACTAAGGGGTCTCTCAGCAACCTGACTTTGCTTCTGTTAAATAGAAAAGAGCTTCAGGAAAAATGTCAGTACCGCCTTCCAGGTATTTTCATATCCCAGCGAGCTGGGTAGGAACAGCCTTTGGTTTCTGAATAGAAATACATTTGCATTATTCTGCAAAAGATGTAGCATGGGGTATAATGGATCTATATTGTGGAGGAAGCAATGAAAAAACTCAGGCTGCTAAATGTTACCCTCAGGGCTAATTTTATGCCAAATGGCTGTGAACAATATTCAAAAACCTGTTTGCTGCCCTATATATTCATGTCTGGGCATATATTCCACATATCACTAGTCGTGTGTGTTCACATGTGTCTGTAGGCTCAGGTGTGGACTTGCCGGTGCTGCTGCTGAGAGGTTCATGTGGATGGGCTTTCAGTCTCGCAAGGGCATCTCATGGGGAGGAATGAGCGATGCTCCACTATGTACAAGTACATTTCAGATGCCTGAGCCGGCATCTGTACACCACGAGCACCACACTTATGCAGGAACTGGGTGCCCGTGAGAGCGCACACATGCCCTGCCCCTTTCTGCAGACTTCAACTGCAGGTTCATATGGTCTGGGCAGACAAAGCGCATGTGAATTTGAGCACACCTGGGCCCAGGTAGCCATCATCACCCAGAAGACCAGCTGAGCTGAGGTTTTCAAGTCCAATATAGCCAAGAACTGCAGGATGCTGCTCACACCTAAATGTGGCTGCTTGAGAGCTGGGCTACAGACTGGCCATGGCCAAAGTAAAGCCAGCAATGCAGATGGGGAGCCTGGAAATTACAGGGCTGAGCTTGTTTCAGCCAGTTCTTCACCTGACAACACAGACATCTGGTAGAGGGCTTTCTTCCTTTCTTGAACTGGTGTTACTGAAAATACTGGCACTCGTGGGTGAGGAGCTGTTTGCAAATAGCTAAGGATGTGTAAGGGACTCTGGCCACAACAGTGCAAAACTTGCCTTGTAAACACTGATGACTTGCAAGAGCAGGACGTTCCCGGGAGCCAGCTGCTGCTGAAAATGGGGCTGAAATTACCCTCCTCTAACTCACTTCCATAGATGCTGTGTTGGTTTATGACTCACTAGTGCAGATGAACACTTTCAAAACAGTCTTCCTTGGTTCACAGCTTCATCTCGCTCGAGTTTTTTTTAATTTGTGTGGGTTTTTTCTTTTTTTTGAGAATGACATCTTTGGCTTGTAGCCAAGTGCGCTATATAGAGCATTGTCCCTTCTCATGCCTCCTTAGTTGTGGATGAGCAACTGCAGGTACCTGGGGCAGCCAAGTCTCCCAACCTGGCAAGTTATGAGATTTGTTCAGCTTTAACATCCACAGCCTCTGTGGAAGGACTTAAATCAGGCTCTGCCATGCTCCTGTCCCTGCTGTTGCAATCCTGCATCTACTGAACACCCCTGGGACAGCAGAGGAAGGGTGCCATGAAGGTGGCACACAGCTTTCTACATGGGCAGGGCTCAACCCATGGCAGCAACAGGAGCCTTGCACTGAGACTTCTTGTGGCTGACGGACATTGTCATGGAGCATCTCTGTTAGATAACTGTCATCTCTAAAGGGTGATTTTTGCCCCAAGAGCACTTCAGGGACTCAGGATGGACTAATCCCAGTCTGTATCACCCTGTGTCCTCCCTAGATAGATTTGAGGGACAAATGTAGATCACGTCAGATTGATCCTGCTGGTGAAAAGACAGGGAGACTCTTGAAGGTTGGAGGAAATCTGCAGAAGAGGCTCACTGGGATATCTCTTTCCCTACCAGTTCTTGGTAGCAGGGGCCTTGCCTAAAGGTCCGTTTCAAATCAGGTGAAGAGGGAGATCCTCAAACGCATGGCACCATCTCTTCAAGGAGAACCTTACCACCATTTGAACCTTAATAACCCATCCTCCCTTCCCCTGTGCCTTTAGCAGGCTCCAAATGTCTCCCCTAAACCTCCCCTCAGTGATTAAAATCCTTTTCTCCATCCCAAGCAGCTTCCCTGGTTGCTTCTGTAGGAGCTTTGCAGGGCGGTCGGGCTGCGGGGAGGAAGGCAGCCTTCGCCATCTAGTGAGCAACGCACACCATCACCGGCAGCTGCGGCTGAAGGAAGGGCTGATCCATTGCTCTGATGAAAACCCCTTTTTCTCACCTCTGGAAGAACGTACTAACATACCAAGCTGAAACCTATATCATACTCTCCTACCCGCCGTCATTAACATCTTGCTGACAAGCTTTGGTAKACAGCAAATTAGTCTTACCTAGAATTTAAGCATTTCACCTCCTGGGAGGACCACGGCTGCTAAAGCATGTGTCTTCTCCCCTGCTCTGCTTGGGATTGCAGTCAGAGCAATGGTAGCACCAAGGGAATGGGGAGACAGATTGGTGTGACACGGTCGTTTAGCTATATATGTAGTACACAGACCACAGGTGGTCTGTGGCTGTATTAAGAATAGAAACAAAATTCTCTGCGATATACAATGCATGCACTCAGAAGAGATTTTTTTTTCTTTTTTTTTTTTCTTCTTTTTTCCTGGGATGCCCATAAATGTACAGGGTCCAAATTCCCTCTATCTCAATTTAAGAAATGTCTGATAAATGAACGCTTCTTTGGAGGGTTTCTAAAGGTTACCTGACATCTGCCAAGAGACGCTAATGAGCAGGAAACAGGGCAGGAGCTATTGATAGATCCATTCCTGCCTTCCTGTCTGGTTTTCTACTGCCTGTCCCCTATTTTTAGCCTGGTTTCCAGAGGAAACAGGGGGTTGTGTGATTGCTCTGCCCACATCGGTCTATCAATCCCTGCCTAATCACTCAAACAGGCAGGTTTCAGCCAGGTTTGTGTGTGGAGTAGACTCCTATTAGACCCCTTCGTGTTTTGTGGAAATAAATAGCCAGGGGAGAGGGAAGGACCCCAGATCACTGCTCTGGCTGAAGGGAACATTGTTGAATGAGCCCAGCACTTTATCAAGTCCCAGCGAAGCTACATACAGATGAGATTCAGGTATCAGGGTTTCATAAATTCAACTATAAAGTTACTTGTTATTATCATGGCTAATTAGTATGTTAAATATATAAAGCATTTCATATAATGTGATATTATTAATTGTGTTGCAACAACATCTTAACAACCCCTGATTAGGAAGGAGATTCAGTGTGTCAGGTGCTGTACAAGCGTGTAACCTGCAGGTGATCGCAGTCCCTCCAGCTTGGWGTTTCTTCAGGCCTCACATGCCACAGCCCCTGTACTGGTTTATGACGCTGTCAAATTCAGGAGCTGGAAGCTATTTTGGAAGGCCTATTTTAGAAAAATAAGGAAGGATTATCTTCAGTTTTTATTAAATCTGAGAGGCATCATGAATTGGAGCTTTGGCAGGGCTAGAGGAAAGCTCATTTCAGCTGAGGATGATGATAACATACTGATACAAACGTCTGTCACCCAGTGTCGCTGAGACCCTTCAGGAAGAGTTGTTGCAAAGCAGAAGTCATTTGTTGGGCTTAACCCTCCAACTGCTGTGAAACAGCTTTTAAGTAAGTCACTGTGACCCTTTCCTGCAATTATCCTGTGCATTTCAGGGATCAGGGAAGAGGTCAAGGGCTATCTTGAAGGTTAGGAGATGTGCTCACAGCCAAGGGCCATTCCTGAACAGTGTCAATATTTGGTCTTACACAGAAGATATGAGCAGGAGATAGGAGGGCGCTGAGACACATCTGCTGGGAAGGTGAGGCCAGGCATCTCATGAGGAGGATGAAGGTGGGGACAGTGGGGCAGAGGATTGCCCATAGCCCCAGGTCGCAATGGTGGCACTGCTTTGCAGGTTACCAGTGTTTCTCTTTGCCAGGTCACATGTAGGTGGAGGAGCCCTGTTGCTCCTTAAAGGAAAGAATAAACAGCTTGGCCAAGGTCAAAGAATAAATCCTCATTAAAACCCAGAGTCCCTGAACTTCAAACCCAAGTGCAACCCGTTTCCTCCCAGTGTTATAAATGGGGAGCCCACGTATCCAGCTGAAAAGCATAGTGCTCTTTGGGGTGCAGCGTGGCAGCTGGTTGCCCATGTACCCTGCGAAGCAGAGGTATGTGATGGTTTGGGACCTAACAGATGCTATATTCGGTGGACACTATGGGAGGAGGGCACAGTTCCCGTAGTTTGAGCAATCTCAGGACTGTTACGCTGGGAGCCGGAGGAGAGCTCAGAGGGCATGGAGGATGGGAAGTAATCTTGAGTGTTAATATRGGGTTAAAATCCTGATCATTTTTAACTCAAGGGGAGAAATCTCTCTTGGCTCTTCCTTTATCCGCAGCAGACTCAGCCTGATGCCTATTAAATACCTATTATGTAATTACAGTATATATTGCCTACTTAAGTGCCTTCTGCTATCTGATTTACACGATTGGGCTATTCATTCTTCCCTTTTCTACCTGTTTCTTTGTGTTCCAGAGCACCAGTAAATAGCCTGTGAGCTTCACTGGAGGAATGACTGCAGCCCAGAGCAAAACAGCCCCAGGTCTGCAAGTGGCAGGTGTTTTTAAGGTGCTCAGTGGCTTGCAGTGAAACCTGGGCTTGGGAAGCCCAGCTCCTCCTGAAGCCAAAGTTCAATGTACTGGAAAACTTTGCTAAGGTGTGTTGACAAAGGAATCCTGGCCCTGCACCTTGGCTGTGACTAAGGAGGTACTGAAGTCCGATGGGCAATGGCTTAGTCTCTCACACAAAGAAGCAAGAAAGCTCCTTTTACAGTTCAAACGGATGTTTCCCCAGGCTCGTAAAATACACAGTTTAAGTAGTAGCTATATTTCTAAGGCTGGTCCCACACCTGCAACAACCTTGTAAATGGCGCTGGGATATATGGCTTTAAGACTCCTTGTAAAAAGTAAGATCAACACAAGATTTACACAGTTTTATGGAATTGTTTTATAAGCTATTTTGACAATGAATCCTGCTATCAAAATCACCTCTGGTGTTAACCATGGCAGAAGCATTTAGCAAGAGCCAACAAAGATTAATTTAAACCCCTTTCCTAGCTAGCTGTGGGATTGAGTTGTGTGTGTCTCGAAACCTGGGACATCACTCATGCAGCAGTGCGTAGAGGCTCTGGCGTGGTGGGCCAGGTCTTCAAACCCTGGGAGGTGGACATGTTTTGGGATGTTTCACCATGCTCAGAAGGGAATGGGGACTGGACAAGGAATATGGGAGGTAAAGCCAGAGCTCAGCCTCAGCTTCCCATCCTCCCCTGCCCAGGGATGGGGGACTTCAGGATGGGAGCCCAGGCAGGCAAGGGAGCAGGAGGGGATAATTCATAGCAAGCCAAGACCAAGCAACATGTTATTGGGGTAGGTGGGGATCAGTGTTGGTGCATCACCTTATATCATAGAATCATAGAATAGTTTGGGTTGGAAGGGACCTTTAAAGGTCATCTAGTCCAACCCTCCTGCAATGAGCAGGGACATCTTCAACTAGATCAGGTTGCTCAGAGCCCTGTCCAAGCAGGACGTGTTTCCCTTACAGGGGTACACTGGCATGCTAACTCCTGTGTATTTGTATCATGCTTGCTGCAGGAGGTGATAGCCACAGCCGGGGTCCAAGAGATGGTTGTTTACCTGAAGCATGTACAGCCAAAACAGCGAAGCCACGGGGAGCAGGTCTGCCTCACCAGTGGCTGCAGAGCTGGGGAGGTGCACAAGGGTCTCCTGGTGTCCCGCGCCCTCCTCCTGCCTCAGTTGGTGATGTTGGCACTCTTAAAATCATGCCTCAATCTGATGTTCAAGAGTGTCCCGGCATCAGTGGAAGCTTTTCCATGTGGCATATTGATTGAAAGCCTCTGGGAGGGGTGGGGCTATTTCAAATACTCAAATCTCCTCACCTTAGTGCTGGGCTTTGGTGTGCTGGGTCTCACTGTCACAGGTCTGAGCAGAGGAAGGTTGCTTGCTAGAGTCCTGCCATACATTTTGAAATGAAAGATAACAAAGGGGAGAGTCAGGGAATGGGGATGAATGAGACTTATTTCAAGCTGTTTCAGTGGCTGGGAGTGGGCAATGCATCCCGCTCCCAGCACAGGGGTATGGCAGACCTGCAGTGTTTCACATTTTCTGGGTGATTGCTGGGGGCTGTGAGGGTGAAGGGCAGCAAGGGGTTACTAGTTGAGAGGAGAGCAGTAGGACTGGCAGTGGGAAGAAGCAGAGGTGGTGCACGGCAGCATCTCAGACCTATGCTGGCAAGTGTCCCTGCGAGCCCCAGGCACAGGATGCAACCCCGACTGGCCACCAGCACTCCTGTATGGAGCAATGTGCAATGAGGTTTTCATTGCACAGCTGTCAGAAGCCACAGACTAACCAGAGCCTCACCACTCATTGCCGATGAGTTAGAGCATCCTCCCGGCTGGTCCGGGCAGCCCCTTGGCTTCCTCCTTTCGAAAGACTCTTTTCCCAGTTCACTTGAAAACCCTGGTGCTGAGCCTGACCTTACCCACATTAAACCGACAGCTGAGGCTCCCCGCTGCCAATGTGCTCTCACTGCTCACCTTCCACGTCAGCTCTCAAAGAAAAGAAGTCAGGATCAAACTGGCACTCGCTCCATGCTCCCAGGTTGTTCCCAGTTTTCTCTGTAGCTTTACGTGTGAGTGTAAAACCAGCTGTGCTGGGTCAGACCCAGGTCTGCCTAGTGCTGTATGCACAGCTCCTGCAGTAGCCATGGGCAGATGCCTTGGAAAAAGCAACAGCAAGGCAAGGACATTGTATTTCCCCCAAGAGCTTTCCCAGAATGAGTCTCTGCAGCACAGGGGATTTCCAGACGCTGTTGTGGTTTGTCTGCTCAGTTGCCCTCAGTGGAGCTCTGTTTTCCTGATGTTTGTCCAATCTTTCCTTCAGCCCTGGTGGACTTTCTACATCCCCAGCATCCTTCGGCAAGGACTTCCTCAGATCCTCTGCTGCTCAGGAGGAACCACCTCCTCCTCCTCCTGCTTGAACGTGGCTCCCAAAAGCCTCACCTGGTGGCTCCGAGTCCTGCACTGGGAGACGGTGAGCAGCTGCTCCCTTTCTGGTTACTCCTAGTGACTTGGGATTTTGTAGCTCTCCGCCATCCCCTGCCGAGCTGTTTCTTTCTTACATACTTACAAGTCCCAGCTAAATGTACGGGGACATCATATGCCTATATTTCCAATTTCTTCATGCTCTGAAGGCAACCAGAGAGAATAGCTGGAGGCTGAATTAGGTGCACGGTATTTTGGCATYCTCTCCTGTTTGGCCCAATGTGACTAGTCATTATACGTGGGCAGTTCTTGGCCCTCGGCACACGAGAAGTTTAACACACAAAATAACTCCTTTGCAGTATGTGATATGGCCACGAGATGTCTCTTTGAGCTGTATGCAACTCCAGCCTGGTAAACAGGGACCCACACTGGACCACAAGCTGTGCAGAAGCTCCTGGGGCCCACAGTTGGCACCATCCCTGGTAAACACCTCCCCTGTTGTAGTTAACAGGATGGGAGAGCAAAGCCGTATGTGTAGGCAGAGGTGGTACCTTTTGTCAGACCTGTGGGTATAGGTGGGAGAGCAAAAACCCCCCACAAACCCCAACAGCTAAGCTTTCAAACACACCAGGTCTTTTTCACTCCAAAAATAAGAACCACCATCTTCAAACTAAATCTTAGCTGAGAACAATCACGCTGAATTTAATTGGATTTTGTTAGTTTTTCAGATTCGTGAAGAGAAAAGTCTGATTGATACCTGTGGAGAAAAGGCAATGGCATTAGCAAGGAGAGAAGTGATAAGATTATTGGCCAAAGAGATAGAGAGAGAGGAGAAGAGAGAGATGGATGGTTGGTGGCTGTGATATAATGAAGGTTCACTGCTGCTGGTTTTAGGGAAATATATGTGCCATAAAAACTAGCGAGTCCGTAAGTTCTAATATGCAGCAGATTTGGGAATTAAAACTTATCTTTTAATGGTATCTTGTAGGTTTCCCATGAGGCTCTGGACAAGAAAGCCAGAAATGGTGTGACTGTTTTGTGAAAAATGTTCTCCAATTGGCAACTGATTGCATCAGACGGATGGTAATAGCACATAATGTTCAAATAATAATTTCCAGCAGATATCTCTAACATCATAAATTGGCAACAACTTCCCAGCACAAAATTGACCCCGATCAAAAACTTGCCTATTGCTCTGGACGCTATCAAATGACCATTTTCCAGCTGAGAAAGTGCTGATGGCCGTGCCAGGAAAAAATATTCATAGGCCAGTCTTTAGCTGGTTACCATCCCAACTTGGGACCAGAATCATTTCTGCAAATAAATGGCAAAATGTTTGTTTGATCTGATAGCTGGAGCCCTTTGTCGGGAGCTCACAATGTGTGAAAAAAAGAGAAGAAAAGCTCTGGCTGTAATGCAGCTGGAATGAATGCTTTCCTTGCCTGCCGATCAGAGCAGATTATAGTTCACCTGCTGTGAACTAATCTTTCAGGGAGAGGGTCAGTTGTTTGGATAGTGTTGCTAATGGAAGGCAAAACCTTTCTCCACGTTCCCTCCTTCAGCGCTCAGTCTGTTTAGGAGATGAGTCAGTCCTGGGTTATTCATCAACTTAGTTAGGAGCTATCCACCCAAGTTCACAAGGACCTCTAAAGTGCTTTACAATTACAGGAAATTATACTTAGGAGCTAATGTTAAAACACAGCTATCTTCCCACTTCTCCAACACGAGAGGCATAGTGGCAGATTMGTGGCCCGCGTTATTTCATTGTGCTGGAGAAAATACGTGGGAGGAATTTATTCCCTACCGCAACACTCCTCTTTGTGGACCCGAGCCCCGCTAGCTCTGGGGGGACATTTTCCCGGGGGAGGCTGGGGAGGAGGTGAGGCAGTGCCGTGGGGAGCCTTTCTGATGATTGCACCAGGTCCTTGGCTTGCTGCAGAAGGCCATGTCAGAGCAGTGCTGTGGACAGGGGGCCCTGGCAGCCCACCTGGCTCACCAGGGTGCAGTGGGACATGCCTCATTACCAGGGCTCAGCCCCACATCAGGAGAGAGGATGGTGACAGTCCTACTCTGTGTCTGCTGTGCTTTCACTCCCTCCAGGTCCCTCATCCTCAGCCCTGAGCTCTTCACCCCAGAGGATTTCATGGGCAAGTACCTTTTGCTTGTTTTACCTATAGCCCTGCTCATGTAGGACTGATGAATATGCAGGATTCAACCCAAAAAGTCCCTGTGTCAGGGCAGGAGGCTCTCTCCATGACCCATCAGTCCCTCTGACCCATCTCAAGGTCATGCTCTGGACTCTTCTTGAGGGCCAGATCCTCAGCTCCAACTCTCCTTCGATTTGGGGTAGATTCAGCAGCAGGATATGCTCCATAGGTTTGTTGCTATTTAGGAATTTTTCTCTGTGGATCACCCATCTGCACGTGGGGAAGTATCGTTTGGTTGATTTCTTATTTTTGTATCATTTGCAATGGGGGTTTTGGAACAAAGTCAATAAATGCACACATGAATGTCAATGACTCACATTTTTATCTCAGAGACAGACCCTCTGTTTAGACAGTGATTTTTAACCACACTAACCACATAGTCCTAAGCAAATGGTAATTTAAAGTCTTCTGTATGGTCTTTGTAACTGCTTAGTAGATGGTTTGTACTACCAAATTTTAGTGAGAGATGTTTGGAATAAGAGTATTTGTTCAACGATGACTTGCAAGACATAGTTAAAATGACAAAAAAGTTGAAAAGCAAAATATTTAAAACTGTTCCTTTTAGCCGTTTATTGTTTTACTGCTGGACTCTACAACACCAGTGTTACTAGCCAAGGGCTCTCAGGAGGGTGATTTGCCAGTATCAGGCCCACCCACCTTCAACTGCCCAGCTTTGAATGTTCGWGATGCCCATCTACAGCAGGGTCCACCCATGTAAGCCTCACAGGCAAAAGCAGGCTCAAAAAATCACATCTCCAGATGCTTCTACCATGGTCTCATGTACTCTGACCTACAGAGATACACAGAGATACTTAGTTGTGGACCTATTTTTGTTAGACAAGATTCCGGTTCTAGAACAATGAAGCTTTTCCTCTTCCCCAGCAAAACAAGACCATCAGTGGGATTTTGATCATAATGTTATTGCCTTTTCTTTCCAAGTGACCAAAAAGGTATTTTCCATTCAAATCCCTTTTATAGGAAAATTTATAACTATGGGTAATGATAAATCTTTTAGGGATGTATGAAAGAGATTTTGCTCTTGTGCAGCCATTGAGATCTRTATTTTATTGCCTTCTGTTTAATCCAGCTTTCTCCTTGGGACACCCAGCTGCAGTRGAACATAGATATTTTGCCATCTGAGGCCATTGGCAGGTGGTGTTTCAGTGCTTGCAAGATGATCATCAATTTTACCTCCTGTAATTTCTCTGTCCTTAACTTTACAACGTTTCCATAATTTGCCTTTGACTTAGTAGCTTAAATATGTCTGCAAATCTGTTCTCCTGGGAGTGTAAGAAAACGTCTTTTTAAAATAATTCTTATGTGGAGAGACAGTTGCAATATTTTTTATTAATATTATTCATTACTTTTATGACAGTGCAAGCCATGGCTGAGGTACTGAGCAATCACATAGAGATCTGAAGAGAAAGGGAAAAAAAAGAGATTAAAGAGAGAGTGGAGGAGTCATTGCCAGCTTTCTGCATAGGAAACAGGGAAACTAAGGCACAACTGCCCCAGGTCCTGCAGTGTCTATGATACAGCTGGAAATCTGGAATTAAACCTGTATCTTCTCTACCAGGCCAGTGCTTTAAATGTAAGCATGCTATTTTTCCCTCCAATATGACTAAATTTTTAATTTTTACTTTTGTGAAATCCCTTYTTTACCTTTCAAAATACTTGCTTTTCTTCAGGTTGTCACAGGGACATGATGATGYTAAAATACCAGAACAAGTAGCAAGCGTTTGCATGCTCTCTTTCTGTCTGCACTGGGTTTTAGGGAAAAGATAGTAGTAATTCCAATAGCATAATGTTATTTTTGTCGTTCAGGTACCACTGTCCCTGAAGTCACGCACACAAGTGTCTAAAGCTGTTTGCTGTGGTGGGTGCTCGGTTAGTACTTTTATGTTAATAAAGAACTAACCATGATGAGATCCCCATCCTGTGGAAGCAGGACAAGACGAATCCTGACAGCCCTGAGCCCAACAGATGTCTTTGCATTGGCCTCAGTGAGGTTTGGTATCAAACCGTTGGAGCACAATGTTAAAATCAAGGGCTGCTGCACTAGTAAGCAATAATCATTGCTGGGATATGACCATATAAACCCACAAACACCACTAAAAGCTGTCCTTCTTAGCAACAACAAAACCCCGTTAATTTCTTTAACTGTCTCTAGATGGCACTATGGCAGTAGAAGTTTTACAAGGAGAAATTTGAAGAGAACGAGCCAGGAGGCTGCTGGCTCCTGCCGTCTGCTACGGTGTTCCTGGGATGGAGGGGAAAGAGATCGTATCATTTTTTGAATGCTCCACAAGACATCAATCACAACAAGTAAACTCGTTTTTTTCTCAGGCGTTAAAACTAGTTTTATGATCTGGAGGAGATTCATTTCTTACAGCATCTCTATGTGCTTCATAGGTGGGAGTAGGGCAGAGGTGGATCCGTTTCACCTTTAGCATCCTTTACAAATCTTCCCTAAACTATTCCCCATAGGGAAGGATTCATTCTTGTATACTTTCCAACCTGCATCAGGTTTTCAGGTGTCATTTTTCTGCTGGTATCAGGTGCTTCTCTGTGACTTTCCCATTGAAACCATCAAAAGCATGGAGATATCACTGAAGCCTGAATTCCCCACGTTAAAAATTGGGTTCATTAGAGTCCTGGTGGGAAAAAATATTCTTCTTCAAAACAAAAAGATTGGTGGCAATTCATGCTAATGAATTATTTAAAAACCTAAGACAGACAATACTTAAAGGGCTAACAATAAGAGGATGGCAGTGGAACAGGGAGTGTACAAATAGCAGGGTGGTATTGCATTTTCAGTTTACACTTTTTTTTATGTAATTGCAGCATTGTTATTGCATCTATCAGAAAATCACTTGTGCTCCTGCCAGAGCAATTCTAATGCTCTTTGAGTTCAAGCTAGCCTTATTGTCTTGCTTTTCAAATGCTGTTTGATTTTTCAGTTAGTTAGGCTCAAGGGATATTTTCTCCCCAGCACAATGAATTGTTTTACTTCTTTCCTAATAATTAAAAAAAAAAAAAGGAAGCAATCTTACTTCTTGGCTGCTGGATGAAGCAAGAAGCTGAAGCACAACCCTGTCTTTGGGCAGATGAGCAGACCTGTCGCTGTGCATTTGTTGCCTTGGGCCCTTACCCTGCAGAGGAAGCAATGGCATCAGGGGCTTAACAGCTGCAGGGCTCGCCACTGTAGCAGCAGCAGAGCTGGGTTTAGTTTCAGTGTCCTGTGATGAGCTTTAGGATGCTGAACTTTTCCCAAGGTGTTCTCACAGCCCGGTTTTAGGAATCTAATTGAAGTATGGACATCAATGTCTGCAGGTAGGTGCTTCCAGGTAGTGGGTGAAAGCGTCCAAATTCAGTGTTTTAAGGTAGAAATGGCTCATCCTCCTTCCTAAGATTAGATCATGCCAAATGATTTCAATGCCTCCTCTCCCTTGCACTTCAGTGGGAGCTATGGATCTGGATCTATCTGAGGAGGTGAGCCTTGGCCAGGGGAGGGTTGTGCCCATAGATTTTATTTCAGCTGAGCCATCAATCTGCCTGAAGACATCAACAGCCAAATCTGAAGCTGGCATGAAACCCGTGACTAGTGGAGCAAAGAAGCAGGAACATTTCTTTATAGGGAACATTAATGGAAGATATGAACTCAGTTAACTTGCAGGACTTTTCTTTCCACAAACTTCTTGATTTTAGATTTTAAAAGGTATTTTCTTTCCATAGTGAAACACATGCAATATGCAGCTTCCCTTTCCAGATGTGTTACTTGAATTTCCTGAGGAGAATGCGGTTCTTCATCCCCCCTTTCAGCAGTGTTGCGCTTCCGACATTCAATTGCCCTTTCAGAGCAATGATGCTTCTGCTACAATGGGGACACCTGAAGGAAAATTAAGAAGACAGCCCCAAATAATTGCAGAGCGTGTGCATATAGCATGTGTGGAAGTGGTTGACRCTGTGGGACGTGTGTCCTTGTAAGCCCCCAATCTGTCCCCACCACCGCCCCGCTCTGGGCCCTGCCATATGTCAGTCCCTAGGAGCTGTGTTAACATGCTATAGGTTGTCCCTATAGCACCTCTTTGTGCACATGAGTCAAGGTTCGGGGTATCTTCAAGTTCTGTTCTCATGGAGATGTCCTAGAGTGCCCAAATCCTCTGCTTCTCCCCACTTTACATTCATACCCTACTGCTGCTGCTCCTCAGCCTTTGGAGGCCATCACCCCAGGGCAGAGCTCAGGCCCAATTAGGGTGTGTTCTGCTCTTCACCCTTGCTATGGCCTCAGTGCACCAATGTTCTCCATGCCTAAAGCTACATGTGTTTTTCCTGGCAGAATCAGTCTGCTAGGAGCCATCATCCAGGTCCTGGGCATCACAAGTGCCTAATGCAAAGCAAGAAGGCAGTTGCTCAAAAGGTTACGGCGTAGCTTCACTCTCAGGTCGTCTGCAGCAATGCCACTGAGTAGTGCAATGAGAATCACTGGTCTTTAGCTAAACTCTGGGGAGCTGGGACACTGTGCCTTCCTTTCAGCAAAATGTGAGGAGAGGTGAACCTTGTATCATGCAAAAATTAATTGTGCCTTCTGACCACTGGTCTTTGGAAACGGCCTGCACAGTGTGAGTGTGCAGCAGCTTCAGGCAGCCAGCTGCAATGGAGCCATTATTATTATTATTAATTATTATTATTATTATTATTATAATAATATAACTGCAGCGCTATAAGACAATCTGTTCTTCAGTTCTGCTGAGCAGCGACTGTTTAGGACATAAGGAGAATGTTATGGCGATCAATACATTAGGGGGCCTTTCCATTAAGTGATGAGTGAAACTAAAGGAGGAAATTATGCTTTGTACTAAAAATCCATTTAGCCATTAGATCACAGTATTGAAAGCATAAAGGAAGGGTTATTTTAGCTTTCAGCTGGCCAGAAAATGCCAGTTGGAAGACAACAGGAGGCTCCCTTTCACAATGTAAGAGCCCTTTCTTCCCTGGATGAAGGGAGCATTTCTGGCTGTGGCCTCCTGCTGCTTATGTGTATTTCATTCTTCTTACTCTGGACTGAAATGCTCCTGTCAGAAGGTGGAGAACAAATCCAATTGCAAATGACATAAATAGTCTTGCTGTATATCAGTACAGTATTTATCTGGAATAATTCTGGAGTGATTATTTTGTTGCTTTTGCTGTAACCTAAAGCAATTTCCTTGCAACAGCCAAGTCCCATCCTTGCACAAAGCACACCATTTATAGGGAAAATTAATATCATACCAATCACTGATAGCCAAAATGATAAATAACATGTCATAGCTCATGGTACAGATCACATCTGGGTCTGACCTGCTCCAGCCCTGGCACTAGACCTGAGCATGTGGGAATGCTGATATCTGCTGTCTGAGGGCTGCTGCAGTTCACACTATTATAGCACAAGTGAAAAACAAGAGATGCAGAGGTTAAAGGCTACCTGCAGGGCAGCACACTGGGGATTCAACCTTATTACCTGGGCCGGGGATCCATGTGCTTTGCTGTCCCCGTCAGCTCCCACCACTCACTTTGTGTCTCAAGGATTTGAATTACCTGGCAGTCCCTGGGGCAACACCTCTCCTGCTCCCGTGCCACAGCCCTGCGCAGCAGCAGTTCCTGACCAGCCTTTGAGCAACATGTGCCTAAAAAGCAGCACTGTGGCTACCCTCTGGAATTAGGCTTGAGGAACGCTGTGGTTTTGGGGTGGAGAATCATCAATTTTCTATTATTTTTGCAAAGGACAATGGGCTTTTGGGGTAGCTCTTCACACAGTCTTCGGCTCTGGACTTTGCATTAATTCCTCTCCAAGCCACCCACCTATGCAAATCTCTGATGCCAGAATGCATTTATGTGAGGATATTTAGTCTACGGGACACAGCTGCACAGTGTAACCCTTAATCTAGAAGCAGGGTGATTTAACTCAGGACTAATTAAATTTCTTTTGGAGTTGCAATACCTGACAGCAATTATGGACCCAGTGCAACACTTCCAAGGAAACGCTTTCAGTGATGTGGAAATATATCCCAGTATGTTTTTGAAATTGCACTGCTCCTGAAGGCTCTGTTGGTTGTGTGAGGTTTTCTTCACTTGCTCATCTCGTAGCAGAGCACTGGATGCCTAGCTCATGAGTCTGCCCTTAAAAATCCGAAAGCTGATCAGTGCCAGCACAAGGATTTCAACAGGGGCTGAGAGGACTCATGTCAGAGTCTTCTCTCAAGCTCTTAGTCACTAACGCATTTCCTAACATAAAGATATTACATGTTAAGTATTCAATACATACTGGCACCACCAGTTCTTGGTTTAAACTGTAGCCATTTATACTCAGCATACCGCACTGTCTGCTTTGTTGTTCCCAGCGTCTTTGGGGTGAAAGAAGGGACCACCTATTGCCCCCTGGGGAGCAGGTCCATAGGGTAGGAGCGAAAGAGCAGAGCTCCCATACACCTAATCTCATGTGTCTGAGATACCTCCAGCCCCTTGAACTCAGCAGGAGGGACCCACCAGGACTGGTGGTTCTCACCTCCACCACCCTCTTCCAAGTTTGCTGTCCATCATGTCAGGAGCTCATCTCGTTTCACACACTCGCCAGAGTGCTCCTTCTCCACAGTAGCGTCGCTAGGACTAATTGGGTAATAATGTTGCTGGAGTGTGTTTCCCTTCCACCAAAACAGCTAAACAATCATTGCTTTTCATTGCCACAGTCTGGAACCACCACCACATCCCTCCACTGACTGTGGTTTTGGCAGTCGAGAGACTTTTTGTTTGTTTTTAAACATAGCACCTCCTTTTTTTTCTCCTACCTCTCTTCCATTGCCGTGTTCTAGCTGCCAGCATCAATGAGTTAATTCAAGGGGAGCCATTTAATTCAGAGAGCTGTTTGCAAGATGAAGTTTTCAGTCATCATTCATGGAAAGGGAAGGATTCCCATGGCAGTGAAACAGAAAAACTTGGGGTCTGGCAGACTGATGATGTAGCTCCAGACAGAAATCTGTTTGTTTGTTTGTTTGTTTTTAATAACATCCCTTCCCTCCTCCTTGCATATATCAGTAAGAAAATAATCAGATTTTGCAGCAAAACTTTTCCATCATTTTTTGTCAGAAGTTCAGGTGCAGCTCCAGTGTCACAGAGCATCTCTGACACCTGCTGTGGCAAAACTGTCTGAACAAGATGGGCATCCTCTGCGTTTTGTAAGACTTCCAGGCCTCCAAGCCCAGTCTCAATGATTTTTGCACTCTCTCAGCCTGTCCCAACTGGCATCAGAAAATTTTCACCGGGGCAGCAGGTAGCATGAAACAGAGTTGAGCTGTGTCTGGTCATGCTTCAACTCCACCTACCCCATGAAAGGTCTAACCCACATCGGCTTTGCAAAAGACCCAGCTTTTTTAAAGGAATCTTTTACTAATGAGTTCATTCACCTCAATAGAAACTACTCCGCAGAGCCRGGCACCAGCTTTCATCTGTCCTTCGAGCCCACCAGCAAAGCACACAATCACTCCCAAAGAAAACACATTCCAGCGTGGCTACCAGCAGATGAAATAGCAGACTCTGTTGGCATGGATGAGGTTATTGCTTGAGAAAAAATTGTAGGATTGGACCCCTAAGGAGTGAAAGCTGAGTAGAAGACGGGGCTGACAGGATGTTATGTGTACTCTGCAATTCCACTGTGTCCACTACCCACTACATGGCCTGCTAACATCTCGACCTTGCTTTTTTTATGAAACAATCTGTATGTTTTCAACTCAGAAATAGTTTTCTTTTGAAGTTTAAAAGCAGTTATGTCATAGCTGAAACAGCTGTTCAACAACCACCCAAGCAAGAGGCTGTGCTGCCTTTTCAGTGCTGAGCTGGTTTTGTGCATCTGTGTGTCCCGGCATGGTGGAGAAGCACGAGGAAGCATGACTGGGTGAAAGGCTGCTTCAGAGCACGCCTGTGGATGGGTTTCAGCTCCACAACATGTCAGTGTCTGAAAGCTGGGGCAAAGTGGATGTTGCCTGCCTGTGCTGCCCTGTGGTCAGCAGAGACAGAGCAGAGACAGAYCACACCTGGACTCACCCCCACTGCTTAAAGGTCTCTTTCAGGGTGGGACGAACTGGCCCATTTGACCATTCCACGGATTTCAGAACATTGCTTCAACACAAGTGTGTAACCCTCAAACCTCTGTACCTGTGCATTCAGGGAATTTAGGGTGAGGTTTCTGCTATTTCCCCACCGCTGCCAGCCCAGGGCTCTTGTCTTGCTGGTGTTAACCATGGCATGGGCTGAGCAACCCTAATGAGGACAGCAGGACAGTGTGGCCATCCATAGCCCTTCACACAGCTCCCCAAAAAGCTCAGTCCCAATGTGCAGAGACCTCAGAGTAAAACAAGACCCTTACAGAGATCTTCTACAGCTTGTAGATCCCCATCGCAGCTCAACACCCACTGGTGCCACGCCAGGCGTCATTTCCTGATGAGAGAGAGGTTGGTACCTAGGCTGCCTTTGCATAAGTCAGGCAGTCTTTTCGGTACCTGTAGCACATTTTAGCTGCACCTTGTAATTTCAACCGATGTGATGCTCTAAACGTGACTTCAGACTACTGTTGTGGAAGAAATCATGGGTAAAAGAGAGTACAATTTATTTAAATGAAGCTGGAGATGGTGCCTCATTTCTCCTAATAGAGAGAACAGAGGGCTGCAGTCTTCTTCATCTTCAAACACTGGGTCTTACTCATGAACCCTGTTTTTCAAAACAAACCACAAGCCGATGACCTCTGGCATGTGGTGCACGTGCCACAGGATGTGAATAACAGTATAAATACATTCCTGTCAGCCTGCTTATGGCCATTTCTCATAATATCTTGGAACAGCACAGAAGACCACACTGAATATGACGTTTCCATGATTAACCAATGGTTTCCAGTGCTGTGATTATGGTTTAACCAAAGATTATTACTTTGTGCAGCCCAGTACTTCGGCATCATCATCATCAAATTATCACATTGCAATGACATTTTGCTCCACACAGAGATTGCATTCAAGGCAACGTTTGCTAAGAGAGAGAATTGAGCTGAGGTCTTCAGCAGTCTGAAGTATGGGAGGATTACAAGAAGTTTGAATTGGATAGAGCCCATCCATTAGCAATTATTCTTAATAACAGGTTTTATAAGCTCAGAAGGAAGGAGTACTTAAAAGGCCCTAGTTATAGAGGCCCATACAAAAGCTAAGCAAAGTCCAATTCCTGGCCTCAAAACCAGGATGAAGAGGGGAACGATGCTGCTAGGAAAGAGGGGAGGTGCAAGTCAACAATGAAACTATAATATCAACAGTGTAAGCAACATTTTCATCTAGAGTAGAAATGTTGATTTTTCCATTCATTGACATTTAAACATTTCTGCTGTTTATCAATGACAGATGTATTATTATTTTGGCACTTAAAAAATTTTAAAAAAGATTTTAAATTGGGTTGTTTCACATATGACTATTTATTTTGTACAAAGCCAAACCATGTTGCTTTTTTTTTCATTCTGAACTCATAGTATGCAAGCTAATTGTAATGAGAAGGCATTCCAAGCCAAAGTTAAAAACTACATGTTTCTGTCTCATAGTGGACCATTCTGAGTTTACCTGATATATATATCTATCTATATATCTATCTATCTCATGAAAATGTCAGCCAAGGTTAGGGTCATTCAATAAATGTCTCAGCATCACTCAGTCCTGCAATTCTGACCGAAATATGTTATGTGGACGATGATGGTGGGCTCTAATTCTAAGAGACAGTAAGTTTTGACATGGTCAAGCTCTGGGCAGATCCTGCAGTGGAAGTGTTTTAGGTGGGGGTTACAGCTCATTTTGCACCTTGTCCAATTCCTAGCTTGCCTGGCAAGTTCTGCCATAATACATCCCCGCCACATCAGAGATATTTTGCATGGTCACAGTAAACAGTGGAGCTGTACAAACATTGAATACGAGTCAGCCATTGTTGAGTTTTGGTTTTGGTTTTTTTTCTTAAATAATTTTGAAGTTGGTCACCCTTTATAGGAGACAAACTGAAATCCTTTGCAAACGTTACACATATAACTGCATTCTCAGGGCAGAAGCTGGCTGGGACCAAGCACAACAGCATCTGTTAAAATCGCTGACAAGTCGTCACATAAACTTGAAATATTTCTCTAAGGGAAGAGTCAGTCTGAGCAGCACCACTGAAGGAAGCAAGCTTGGGTGACAGCTTTCAGACAGTGCGTGGCCCATGAACTGAGTCCCACCTTGCATGTTTTTGAAGAGAGAAATTGAGGAGGCAGTGGACTACATGCATGAGCTTTATGCTTTTTAAAGAATTTCATCTCATGTGGTTGGAGAAACCCATAATCCTGCAACGCTTGAGTGAACGTTGTGACAGGAACCAGTCCCTGGTTGAACCACTTGACTGGTATTACACGGAGAGACCACTCCAGAGCTGAACTGTCATATCAGCCTTGTCTGAGAAAAGATTTTTAGGACATTTCCTTTTTGTTCTAATCCTCTAGGTTATTCCTAAGTTTACTCTTTTGGGCAAATTTCACATATTCTGCTTTTATGGAAACAGCTTCTTCAAACACTAAATGAAAATGATGCCCTTTGGTGCTTTTAATTCACTGTCTTTGCAGTAATTCGTGCCAAAAAAAGGAGGCAGGGGAGCCCTTATAAAGCTCTATTAATTAAAATAAATGAGCCATGCTTCTGAGAACAGTGTACCATAGAGGAAGGGCTGCCTTTTGAATCCTGCTCCCATAGCTGTCCCTTGTGATTTCAGGCATGTCATAAAATCCACTGTCCACTTCATTTTCCCACCTTATTAAGATGGGGCTGAAGTTGTTTCCTTACCTGACACCTCTGGGTGTTGTGAAGTCTAACTCAGTGCTTCAGAAGTACTTGGAAAAACTGGAGTTTTATTTTGAAAACTTAGCAAGCACTAGCCTTTCCCAAAGAGTGGCATTTATGAGGATACTTTCATTAGTCCCTTAGTTTTTTTCTTTTTCATTTTGAGTCCGGAAAACGTGTTGAAAATCATTTCACTGGGGCCTCTGGGAGAAATCAAACTTCTTGCAGAGTGGGAGCCCTGGGAGATTGCGGAGTGGCGAGGTCAGCTCCCCGAACCCACCAGACAGCAATGGAAAGCCTCCCACTGGCTTTAGGCTGGACCCAAAACCCCCACTGGCTTTAGGTTGGACCCAAACACTTGACTTTTTCCCAACTCTTTCATTTGTATGTTCAGGCTCAGAGAAAGGAGAAGGTGAGAAAGTGAGAGAATGTGTCTGCTCCCTTCCTCCTCTCTTTCTCCCCAAAGATCATTTCCATCCATCCAACTTTTTTCCCAGATATGGTATCATTTGCTTCTGTGACTAATCTCTGGGCAGGAGAGAAAAATTATTTTGAAAGTTCAAGAGRAACATAAGCCAGCACATTTATGAGTGTTTTTCTCCTCTTCCCTGCCTCTGAATGACTAGAGTTTTATTATTCCTCTTGACCACATGGTGAGATAGGTACTTTCCTTTCAAGCAGAGCCTGTTGCTGGCAGCAGGCTACAGAGGCTCCAAACCTGGTATACACTTTTGTCTTCATGTCTGAGTCTTCCATTAACACCAATACTTTAGCCTTTTTCCCCCCTCCCTTAGTGTTAATGCTTTTGGATAAAGATGGCCCAGGAAGTTTGAGATTTCAAGGAAAGTTAAGGTAGGTATTATGAAGAGAAACCGACCGGGTCTCAGAATTTTACCCTCTCCACATGCATTATGATCTCACTTTGTGTGTCTTTTTACAGGCCTGCTCAGCCACAGGGAAAGACCGAGGTGTTGGTGTGTCATCATTAAACCCGCAGTGATGGGGAACCAAGCCTTATCTCCAGCCCCAGGCTCTGCATAGAGAGATGTCTCCATCTCTTGGACTCAGAAGTGGCAGATCAGACTGAATGCACATCACCACAAACAGGGTCAAGAAAAAAGTTTGGCTCTTCATGAACTGCTTGCATTTCCCTTGGAGGAAAAGGCAGCAGCAGGATAGAGTCATTGTGTGGGTTGGATCCTGCCCTCAGGGCCACGCTTGGCCCATGTGCAGCCAGAGAACACAACCAGCATTGTCCATCCTACAATCACACATCCACCACTATTGTGTTTGCAGTGCATACATTATCTGAACTAATGTGTCTTCAAGAGATCCTTCTGGTTGAGAGATGATATCACAGACTCTGTGTCTACTTTTGGTCTGGACCGTTGCTAAGAGAAAAACAATTCTTGGCAAATTCCTCGAAGTGCTTGCTTCCTACAATTTGGATGAAGACTGTTCAAGAAAGATGGGTAGGTGTGAGTTGCTGTCTCTTCCCCTTTTGAGAGTTGTTTTTGCCAGTGCAAAATAGAAGATAATAATGCTCCCATTAAAAATGAGGTGAATGCTCCAGCTAACTTGAGTGGGTGGAAAGGACTTCACACAGGATGAAGCTGGGGACAAACCTGCCCCTGCCAAGACAAACAGCTGCAGAGATCTCTGGGAAGAAAAAGGGCCCTACTGCACTGCTGTTCAAATAATTCAGCCACATAGAGCTTGTTGGGGCTGTGTATCCATCGTGTTATAATTAAATCCATTGGCTTTCACATGAAGAAAGAAAAGGTGCATCATAAGTCATGCAAGAGGACTGGAGAACTGATATCATTAGGACAACAAACTGATATTCCTTAGTACAATAAAGATTCGGAGCCTGTGTAAATCAAAGTAGAAAGCTCCCACTTTCCTTCCTACATCTGCCTTTCATTTGCTTTGCCTCTATCTGCCTGTTGTTGATGTTTTCTCACATTATCTTGGTCCCTTTGTTCAAACTGCATTTCATTCCAAGAAGGCAGGGAGCTCCAGGTGTGAATGAGGGCTGTTAGCATGAACTCACTGTCACAGTTATTATTGTTATCATTCCTCTGAAAATCAGCCCGATGGAGATTTGGCTCCATGTGATTTGTTCTGCCGTTTTAACCGTATCCTTGTTAAATGTGAAAAATGGAATAAAGGGCAGTGCTTTGGTTGGTGGCTTGCACCCAAAGGTGCAACTTAACCTAATGAAGTGCTGGCATGCTGTGGAGCAAGGTGTTTGAGATTGCAGGATTGGGACCTGCTGCTCAAATGGATCAGGTGCTCAGGGCTTAATGCAAAGCCCAGGACAGCCAGTGGAAGGCTTTTGGCTGGACGTTGGCTCAAACTCTCACCAAAGCTGCACACATAGTGTGGTTTACCAGGTGTTAAACCTAGGGAGAGGGCAGAGAGGTTTGTTAGGTATACGGGCTGTTACATAGGCACGGGTTAACTCAAAGATGTACCTGTTGGGATTTTGAGTCCTGACTCCTTTTTTTACATCTGCGAAAGTATGGTGGCAATGCCAGGACCCTGGCCTTGAGGTCTGTCCCATCATCCTGAAGTCCTGGCACTTGAACCTCACACAGTGGTGCTCTCAAGATGTTTTTGTGCTGACACAAAGAGCATCCTTAGGTGCGTGAGATGGCATGGGCTGGTGTAGGTGTAGCACAGTTACCGGGCACCTTTTTATCCCAAACAGCATGTTTGCACTGCTGTTACTATCTGCCCTTCCAAAACCTAATGCCTGAAACTCACTAAGTGTACAGGGAGATATTCGAAAGCTCTTCTTCGTAGTGGGGGAAACTGTATATTAAAAAAACTAATACAGAATTTGTAATGCTCAATAAAGTTTCAGAGTTTTATATTTTAAGACCCCAGTGAAATTAAGTAATCATATTCCCACCATCCAGCTATTTAGTGATCTAAACACATACTATTTTTTCCATTATTATTGTTTCCATTATTGGCAGCAGACTTGTGGGTGTCTGGTTATTTTTGTCTTTGGACATCCTCTGTGATTTTTGGAGTTCCTCTGGCTCCACCTGTACATCCAACTGCATGCTGATCTTTTAATGTATTTCTTAGTGGTCCCCTCTGCTCCAACTGAGCCCCTGGAGATGCTATGGAACTCCTTTGTGTTAGATGGGCACAGCTCTGGGATGAGTCTGGAGCTAGAGGCACAGACTGTCATAACGTTAAGCTAAACTCCAGCTTTCCCCCAGCGTGGTACGACATGTTCAGTCCCTCCACAAATAAGGTGCAGTAGGAACAGCTCTGCCCGATTCAGTGGTGATTAAGTGCACAAGCAATGATGTGTCTTCCTTCAGACGTGCTGCCTCAAATACATTTGCCTGTAAGTCATACTGTAGCCTCATTTCTAAAACGATGATGGTTATGCGATCACAGTGTGTTGGAACTGCCCCTTGGCTAGCAATTTTTGAAACTGCTCACATGGGGATGGAGGTCTCAAATATAATAATTTCTAGGAGTTTCATGAGAATAGGCAGCAGGCAATAGATAACAGGGAAGTTCTTTTAGTACCTCTGCTCAGGGAGAGGTAATAAGATCAATCGTTACTAAATACTGGTAAATCTGCAGTGGGCTGGAGGGGAGAGACGTTAAAAAACAAAACAAAACAAAAAAACTTCATTAGGTTTGCTGCTCACAGCACAACATGCTTAAAAAAAATTTAAAAATTAGATGTGCCAAAAGAGGAAGACACACAGACATTTTATGCTTGAGTTCTCTGCTAGAAAATGACCCCCACACATGCTTCCAAAGGCAAAAGCTCTCCTGAGGACTTTTTCCCCCATTTAAATGCTCATCAGGAAGAGAGGACCAAGAACATTCTGCATTTTAATTTGAGCCCAAACCAGTTAAAACGAAAAATAATAAACAAACAAACAAATAAATAAATGGCAGCGGACTGCCATTGGGTATTTGTGCATTGAGCTGCTCTGCAGAAGCCGTCCATCCTTAGCCTGGACCAAAGATGGGTGCAGGACACTGGCGCTGACCTCCACTCAGGGGCATCCCCTTGGGATCCCTGGCTAATTCTACAGTTTGCAATAGATTGAGAAAAGGTGTTATATACATTACAAATACAGCCAGGGGTCTGCACTCTCAGTGGAAAATACTAGAAGGTCACAAGCTGAGACAATTGGAAACCACTGAGCAGCCTGAAACATGGAGAGCACGCAGAGGCTTCATTTAGCTAAATAATCCTTCCAACCTGCTCAGCATGGGGAGCACTTGTGGGTGGCACTTAGGCGGTTTGGGATCCTGAAAGCACTGATCCAAAAAGGAGATAGGCTGCTGGACAGCAACGCTGATACTAACCTATTCCATAAGAAACCCAAACGTCTGCCCTGAACTTTTCTGATCACAGCTTCCCCTCTTTCTGGTGCAAATCTATAAACAGGAAAATCTCAAGTCAGAGTAAAAAGCTGCAATTACAGTCCAGGAGTACAGAGAGAGGTCAAGGGAAGGAGAAGCTTAAGGAAAAGGCACCACTGAGCCAATATCTGGCTCTGTTGGCTGAAGGTTTGTATCGTTTTCAGACCAGTGGCTGAACAGGACCCTTAAGAGCAAAAGGACTTGGCAGACTGGGACTGGCCACGGGTAGCTGGCAATACAAGACTGGTTGGGGCAGGGAGCATTGGGGTAGGGTTAAGACCATGGCTGGACCACATGGATCTCTGAGAGTCCCAAGATAGTGATCGTAAACAGCTTTGACTGGCTGGCTGGTATTTCAATAGATGGGCTCTTTTTCAACTATGTTTTTAGAGAGGTTCCCCTCTATGTTGCAACAGCAATGCCTTCCTGTGCCATGGTTTGCTCAGTTCAAACTAGCTCAAGAGTTTGTACCTCCCACTGCATTTCCTACGGTGGATATTTCTAAAACAGCTTCGCTGGTGGAGTCCTCTCAAAGTAGTGTGTTAAAAAGCAAATGATTTAGCACATAATTAAGAAGCAAACAATGATGCTGCGATCAGCAAGAATTCTGCAATGTCAGCTACAAGGCAAGATTTGGATGCAAAAAAAGGAATATGCCAAGAAAAATGAGTAAGTATCTGTGTCTCTGTATCTTGGTGTGGAGAGGTAGCTTCTGCTCCATCATCCCCAACGGAGGCACAGTTCCAGGGTTATTTTGTTTGCCAGCAGCAACAACAGCGGTTCAAAGGACACCAACTGTTTGCACTGGAGAAAGTGCTTCCCGCTACCATGAGGAGTGAACACAGATGCTTCATTTGGCCTTTTCCACCCAGCTAGTTTAAGCACAGGGACTGGCTTTCCGGCTCTGCTGCGCCTTGCCCCACTGAGAGCTGATTCTGTGCTTCCTGGGGCAGTGCTTGAGGACTAACAGCAGTGACAGTACTACTGTCGCTGGTGTAGCTCCATGGCTTGCAATGCTGTTTTACAACCTTAAGTATGCAGGCAAATGGATTTAGTAGTGAGGGAAGGGAGTCTTTAAAAGGCAAGAGCTCAGTTCTGCTTTCACTCAGGCTGACAAAGGTCCACTGACTGCAGAAAATATCATCCTGCAGAGGTTGTCAGGGCATTTTCCTGCCTGTTCCTTGCTGCCTGGGATGGGAAGGTGAATCAGCTTGTGGCAGAGAGTGGGCTACTGGTCTTAAGCCTTGCTGGGTTGGCAACACCACTGTCAGCCCTGTGGAGCGCTTTCTGGCAGTCCATGTGATTGTCCTGCTCCACCCCCCAGCTGTGGTCCCACATGCCACTGTGTCTGGCCCAAAGGCTGTGGGACTCACCACGCACTACCCTGGGCAGCATGCAAATGAACAGATGTAAGAATGAAACACCCCAAACCTCTCCCTCTGCCTCAGTCCGTCTCATCCATACAGCAGAGTTTTCCCCCAGAATTCAGGTCAATGATGTCCTTTAAGATCCCTGCTCCTGCATTCACCCACCCCTCCACATCCCCAAAAAGGCCTTTGTGGGTTTTTTTCTTAGTGGCTCCCACTGAGCCTTTGAAACGGTAAAGGCAAGCTCAGCTCCCAGGTCCTGCATCTGCCATTCGGAGCCTTTCCCTCTCCCCAAGCCCCACTCAAAATGTGCCATGAGGTTAACCAAGTGGCTTCTCTCGAGTGACACGGATCAGAGGCTGAGGCTGCTCCAGACGGACTCGTTACACGCCAGGGGCAGCAACTTTTCACCAATGAAAAGGTACACAGAGAGATTCTCCAAATCTCTGCAGGAATGGACTTGACAAAACCACATCATTTTACGAGGAACCTTCCCCAGAACATGGTTTCCTCCATCCCACGTTGGTGTTGGGCAAAAGGAAAGCAGTGCACGTAAGTTCTTCAATCTGAATGTTCCCCTTTTTCAGTGTTTCCCTAGGTTTTAGTGCAAAGGAAAGAAGCTAGACATACAGGATTCTTGTGCTATGGATTTATAATAACATTTTATTAATATATTATGCTACAAAAATATTTTGACAAAATAATATTAGAAAGCATCTTTTTATTACACTCTTCAAAACAGTTCACGAAAGCAGGAGGCGGAACAGGAAAAAATATTTGAAATACATTTGAATTGAAAACTGACAAACATGCACTCTAAAATTCAGTGTAAGCATGAATCTGCAGGATGGTTAATCATTCCTGTAGAAGAAGAGTATTGATTACTTATTGGAAAGACCTCTCTGCCTTTAGCTAGATTAAGGTGCCTCCTGAAAAGCTCGTCACAGGAAAGGTTGCATTTGGGTTGGGACAAAACACATGCACACAACATGCATACATGCATGCATGCGCGTGCAAACGCAAACACACACACACACACGCGCGCACACACGTACACCCTATGATCTCAAAATTAGGCAATTATCTTTCTGCTTCAGTTAAGCTGAAACAAGCTTAAATTGAAGCTGAACTCTAGCACACTCCATGGAACATCGATCAGTTCAGAGATATGACAAGCCCATATGCTTTTTGGATATAATATAGAAATATCTTATGGTACTAAGCAAAGTTTGGAATGATAACATTTATGCTGAGATAATAACTTTGGCACTTTGGTTTCTCTAACATAAATATATGATGGGAAATTCCTCCCTAACAGTGGTATATGGTAATGACTGGGTCATATCATTCCACTAATCAATGCACTAAACATAGATTAAGTTTTCCCTCTTTCCATCTCTCTCCCTCTCCACAACTGTATATTGAAGAACTTAGATAAATATACAACTCTGTACCTTGGGTGTTCCTAAATTACAGTGGAGCTTGGAGGAATGGGAAGGGAAGTTCAACAAAGCAGATTTTGACATCTGTATAAAGCATAGTTATCATAAATCATGTTCATCATTTATTGCCAGAAGAGGTATTGCATTATTCAACAGCTTGAGGAATTGCAGAGAAAGCACATCAGTCATAAAATATAAAATACCTTCTGTCCCAGCCTACTAACTGGTTCTCCAAGTGGCAATGCAAGTTAATATAGCATCCGTAGTTAAACATAGGCAAGAAAAGCATTAAAACAATGAAAGAGTGGAAGTTAGATCTGTTGCTGGTGGTATGGGATATTTATTCCACCAGGGCAAGAGCTTGGCAGATAATTAGCATTTGTTTATAATGTTACAGTTACATATAATGTGAATTGTACTGGCGTTAGTTGTAGCTGCGTTGAAAAGATGGATCATACGAACATTCAGCTTTGGACTCATCCAAAATCATGTCCTTGATTGCTAGACATCATTGTGTGACTCTCTTGATTGTGTTTTTCAGAGGTAAATAGTATCATTGGTGTTTGCTATTATATCTAGTGGGCATGAATATTTTTGTTAAATCTCCTGCTCCTGGAATCTTGTGGTTACATGGGAATCTGAGCTTTCCTTCAGAAGAAAGAAAACAGTCGGTTCCTAGTTTTCCAAGAAACCCGCAGAGAAAACTGAAGTCCCATGAAGCTGGTAGTCAGTGTTACTTCAAGAGCATGTATCAAATCTGACGCACGCTTTTAAACTCATGGTGACTATAATCACGATCCATTGCAATGGATGTGCATAGATCAGTGCTAACCAGTATTTGTGTATTTTAATTAATACTGGGCTGCTGTAGCTGATTAATAAATAATCCATTTTATCAATCACAGTGAGAGTCTCATTTTCTAGTATTGCTATGCTTACATGCCCTGTATTGAAAAAAGTTACCCTAAGTCATACCTTAGGGTAAGAAAACAGAATAAAGGAAATGTTTGGTTAGAGAACTGTACCGAAGCCATTCATGTGGGGTTCCTGAGCTAGGATCTATGGGAAGCTACTTAATCTTATATTTATTGTAAAAGTCGTCTCTTCTCCCCTAACCAGAGGAAGCTCAGATGACTGAGTGAGCTAGATGCTTTTAGCTAGCAGAAGTCAAGTGTGTGGACCCCAAAGCCAGGAGACACCTTGCTTTGACAGCTGCACTGCAGTATGACAAGCGTGGCACACCAGAGCAAGAGAAATTCGGTGAGCTCCAGTAACATTCATTCATTTCACGGGAATTACGGACAAAATGCCAGGAAATGCAAATACGTCAAAACATACTTTGATAGCCAAGCTATTTACATACTGTGATATCCAAACATACCGTGATATCTGAGCTAATGAATATTGAACATTACTGTCCAGTGGAGGAGTAACTCAGAAAAAAACCTCATCAAATGGAGTGACTATTCTGTGCAGTGTAATGACAGCTGTGTGGAGATATCTGTGTGCTCCTAATATTCAAAAAAGCCCCAGAGGCTTAGGGAGAAAGCCACAGTCTGGGAAACTGTAGGACTCTAATTTCTAGTCTTGGTCCTATTGGTGGTTTTCCTTACGGTCTTGGACAAGTTGTTTCTGTTTTCTGCTCTTTTCTCTCTCCCTTATCTTTACGTGGTCTTGTCTATTTATACTGTAAGTTTTCCAACACCTGGCATTATTTCTGGGATGGTACCACAGAATCATTTCTGGATTTGATCAAATTACAACAAATAAAATTCAATGGGTTTTGGTTCGTTGGCTGTTCACTTTTACTATGTAACTTATCAGCACGCCTGAGATTTGCCTACCTTATTTCCAGTTCCTTTTTTGTGAATAATACATTCTAATTCAGTTCTGATCTCTGCCTTGATTACAGCAGGAGAACCAATCATCTTTTTAAACGCATTAAGGTCAAGTTTGAAGGTCTGTTAAGCCATTATATTCAAATGAAGGTATTTCTAGGGTAATAGCTCAAATAAAACTAAAATGAAAGTTCTCAAAATACATTTCCAATATCCAGCTCCATGCAATAAATATTATGCAAGGTGAATGGCTTCTGTCCAAAACTAACATCTCTAATCTCCTGCTAGCCAAAATACACAATCTGAAAGTATGCACAGGGTGTGCTCAAAGCTCACATTTGGGGCAAAGCTCAAAGTTTTCCATTCAGCTTTATCAACTGTTGTGCTTGGAAAAAATAGGGGTAGCTTCTAGCACTGTCTGCTGTACCCACTTATACTGACCACAAATCTACACAACTTTCTGTCAAAAATAGAGCAAAGGCTGGAGGTCACGGTGTGCAGTAAGTCAAAAAGAAGTTGTCTGTATTCTCCCTTTGCAAGACAATGGGTTGGGATGCATGATGGAAAAGCTCAGTATTTCATCATGGTTTCAAATAAAACCATATGCCTTTTGTAGTCTAATTATTTCCTAACCTACTTTCCTGAATTAACTGGTACAATGGCAAACCGTGAATCCTAAACCGTCTCTCACTGCAGAGACTTTAAGATTGCATGGAATCATCTCTCCAGTCCTGGAGACCATGCTGTAGGGCTGCCGGGAAAGTCATATGACTATTTTCAGTCAGACTTTTATCAGTATTATTATCATCATCATCATTATCACCTGGTATTTTTTTCAAGGTGAAAAAGCACTGCTTTTTCATAAAGAAAAGTTTGCATTTTATTTTTCTGTTTTTTGAGTCTTCTTTTTTAACTAAGATGTTTTCATCACATATTTTTGATTTTTGGTTTGTAGGTGACTTCGAAAGAAAAACCCTATTTCAACCAAAATTAATTTTCTGGTTGAAACTATTGTATCCAAAGGGATTTTTCATCATGTTTTGTTGGGGAAAAAAAATCAACATGCCTTATTAAACATAATAGTTTTTAAGATGGACGTGGGTTTTTTTCCCCATAGATGTTGTCCATCGCATTTATGAAAAGTAGCTGCTTGGAGAGGGAGCAAATTTTTCAGTGAGTGTAAGGTGTCCTAGCTTTTCCATCCAAGTCAACAGAGGTACCATAGTCTACAAACAGAGGAATGTTCTGTAGGTCTCCATGACACAGGGGTTAATTTGGTTCCTGTAGTCTTGAACAGATTTTGCACAAGTCATAATTCAGTGTGGAGATACCAGCTCTAAGCATCATAATAGCAAGATGAAGAGGAATTTGTAGATGTTTTTTGCCCTCCAGGTTGTCCATCTGCATTAATACAACTGGTACAAAGAAGTTCTATAGATTAGCAGGATACTACATCTTTATACCCTATAGACAGTCCAAGTTCTGTTCTCATTTACGCTGGGAAAGGTTGTAGGCTTGTGTTTATATAGGATGAGGGAGAGAAGAAAATAATTCCAGTGGGATTAATCTAGACTTTAAAAGCAATTTTTTATTAAGAAAAAGGTGTCTTAATTTGCGTTAGCTAATGAATTAATCCCAGGGCAAAGAGGGAAATCGGTAATTTCCAAAGAAGTTAAACAGTTGAGTTAAAGACAATAGGGGAACTTAGAGGGTTATCTTGACTAATGACTTACTAAGTCATATAAAAATAACTGGGATTTTAGGTTGTAGCAGCTAACTTGAGTTAAGAATGCACCTATTTTTCTAATGGGCATAGGCCACAGAGAGCAGGATCTGCTTTATTCAGTGTAAGCTATGCTAATGAGATTAAAAAAAAGTAAAATAAAGAAGTTCAGCAGATATGTACTTACTGGACAGTTTCTGTAAAAAGTAAGGGTTAAAGAAACAAAGAAGCCATTCATTTGGTGTCAGTTCAGACATTTGCAGAGTTGTCAGTTAGAAAACAAATATAGAAAATATTAATTTATCTGTTTCACCATCACTACTGATTAATAGGGATGTTATTAACATATACAACAAGAAAAAATAAGTTTACCAGTTGAATAAATACATTTTTCTTTTTCTTTTTTTTTCTTTATATGAACATGTATATTTTACAAAACCCCATAGCACTATGGGAAATAAAGATCCTTCTACAAAAAGAAGATGTAAGTCAGTGTTACAATAAAGCTTTAGAGTTTCAAAATGTATCATCTGGTCAAAGAGACAAAATTAGCTAGAAGGCACTACTGATTCACTGAGAAGGTCCAGTTTGTAATTGTTGTCATAACCTCCAATTCGTTCATAAATTATCTCTCTTATCTATTCCAAGGGATTGCACGTAATACTAACGTGGTCAGGAAGGCTGCAGTAGATTCAGAAGAAAAGAAGCTATGGCCACGCAGAGAGGAGAAGTTATTGATGGCCATAAAAGGCTGGCTGAAGCTGAGCTTGTAGGCTGAGGCTGGGATGGGCGATCTGAACGCGGCCTCTGATCCAGCCGGTTTGAAATCCAGATGGGAGGTTTGACTGTGATGTAGCCATTGGTTATCCTGATATAGGAAGGCAACGTGGTGGTGCTAAAAGAAAACACAAAAGAAGGAAATTAAACAGGAGAACCCTTATCTCTACTCTGCGAGCTGTCATCCTATGTGGTAGTAACATCAGCAATGACAATCACAATTATTATTATTATTTGCATGCATTAGACATGCAGGGAGATCCCCRGGGGCTGGTAAGTGTGATGGTCTGGAAACACCTCTGATTCAGGATGTCCCTCAGCTTCCAGCTGCTGGTAGAATATAACCAAAGGAAGGATCACTCTTGATGTATCTAGTTTATTGCACTCATTTTTTTAAGCATACACTCTTGGCCAGCATGAGAGACTGTGATAGATGTATCTTTGTGCTGACCCAGGATGACACCATTCTTATGTTCTTAGGCACCTTCTTGCCACCAAATGTCTCAAAATTTGTCTTGTCTCAGAGACATGTCTTGTCCACTGTGGACTGGATACTAAGTCCAGGAGGGGCCACAAAACATGTCCTTCCCCTGTTTCACAAGCCATAAAGAATTTCCCAGGATCCTCTTACACATCTGATAACCTTGAGCACAGGAGACCAAGCAGCTTCATTTCTTTTCCTGGCTTTAAGATATTTTGGATCAAATCACAATGCCAAAACCAGACTCAGTCCGAAGTTTCCCTGTCTGTGGATTTGCCTCAATAGCGGTGTGATTATTTATTGATTGTAGCTTGAGTGAGCACTTTGATTTGAATGGGCAGGTTGGAATTCATCTTGATTCCCATGACACTGAAGATCAAAAAGGTCCATTTACAATTGATTCGGAAGTTTCAAGTTGTAATCTCCATTTCATAAAATGCTTCCATTGCATCCATTATTGGATGATCCATAATCCACCAGTTGTCACAGAGCAGCACAACTGAGCATGCAGACTGTGCAAGGTGGATTCTGGACTTAAAAACAAGGCATTCTGCTGTGGAGCAAGGAGAAAAAAGACAAGTTCCCCTGAAAACAAGATGTGACACTAATACCTGCAGATTCTCTGTGTTATTTTTTAAATCTTCCATAAAGGGGATTTGGAGGCACTGAAAATGACCATCAAATATTTTTTTATGGGGTAAGAAGCTATGCAGTCCTATAAATATTTAGCTACAGTATCTGAGATCTTGACCTGGGAAGAAAAAGGCTGTGTCTTGCATAATATCAGATAACAGGAACAATACCTTGCTCCAGATTCATGCACAGAAATAGAATTTAGTAGCACTGAAGGCTTTTGTCTTTTTCTGTCTAAGCAATAACAAGATAGCTTTTAGCTCAGCTGCTTCAATCACAAACTGTGAGAAGATCAGAGTCCACCCAGAAGAGGGCACTGGTTAACACACACGCGGGTCAACATCAAATCCAATAGACAATTACTGCACATTACACTTCACCCCAGGTTTTGGGATAATTCATTTAATTTCTTCCCTCATCCTTTATATTGTCACCACGTCTTCTGGGTGGGATAGTTGTTCTGTAGCTAGAGGTGATCTTAACTAATATACAATGAATTAGGGTAAAAAGAAAAGGCAGTCTAGAATTAAAGACATGGGAATTGCTTCATGGGAGCAGATAATCCATCCAACCAGTATTAGGTCTTTGACAGTGAGAAGCGGTGCTCATTCCAGAGGAACAAACTGCTGTAAATAGAAAATTCTGAAAGCAAGCCTTGCCAGAGAAAGCTCTTATCTAAATTCCCATGGTGAGTGGTTGGTTTATGTCTTGAACTGATGATACAAGACACATAGCTTTAGAGCTTCTGCTATATTGCATCAAAACGGCTGCAGTCACTTAATACAAAGAGTTGATCTGGGATAAGCTAATGCCGCTGTTTCAAATTTGTCCAGCTTTTTTGAGCAGTTAATTTAGTGCTGGCAAGAATGATACCAGATCAGGCACTGTCTATCCAAGCTCCTGTAATATACATAACATCAAGTATGAATGGCCTTCCCACAGTGAATACAAAGCATCATTAAAGCATATTTCTGACAAAACTAGGTACTACACGCTCTGCGTAATTCAACAGAAATGCAGACATGCTCCAACTTCTGTTCCAGATCTCATTTATCCCGTTGAGTGATGCTGTGGTGCACAGATCTGGCAACACTGACAGTGGGATCACAATTTTGGGTTTTTTGCCCTGTACCAGTTTTCCCCAAGGTAGGTATGGGCAGGTGCTTGTACTCATCTTTTGGTTACTGTTTGTCCCTTTACAGAACTACATAATTTAGCCCTAAATTAAATTTTAAACTGCAAGGAGGGTCTGGTTTTCAATTTCAATTTAAAAAGCATTGCCAAAATGCCATTCAGACTTGCAGTTTGGGTGTATCCTGCTCCTGACACATTCTATGGGCTTGATCCGCCAGTGAGATTAAAACGTCCCTTGCGCAAACTGTCTTTCTGCACCTCAGGGATGTATTGTGTGACATGTCCGATGGGGGACACAGGCTGGCCAGGGAACCCGTAAAAGAATCACGAGCCCATTCATCAGCCAACTACATCTAAGGGATTCCTAAAGCAGCCTTAAATCAACATTTTACGTTTCTGTATGATGTTTCTATTTTCTAGTCAACTGTCAGAAGTGTTTTGTTGGTTTTTTGTTGATTTTTTTTTTCACCCTTCCCTGTAGGGAAAAAACCCTACCCTAAAGTTTACTGAAAATCCCAGGGTTTCCTGTCAAAAGACTGAGAATTTTTGACCACTCTTCTCCTCAGTCAGTGAGGTCATTTTCTGTTTTCAAGACATTAGTTTTCTATAAAGGCTTCCTTGTTAAGATAAATACTGTTAGGTGGGGTTGTTTGTTTTTAAAAAATCCTTAAGTGCTTTACAAGAGAAGAACAGTGCGTTTCCATTAACGTGTACAAAGCATGCTAATAGCAAATGAATCACAGTTTATCCATATAAAACATTTTGTTAAATGCAACTTTACTTCTAAAATGCTCGCCGACTGCCAAGGTGGTTTAGAGATATTTAAAGAGAATGATCCCTTTTACCAAATGCTACAAAACTCCTTCTATAATCTCCAAGTTTGTAACTAGGCTGTTTCTGTAGTGAATGGGGAGAGAAACCTCTCCAGAAGGTTGTCCACCTCATTCCAGTGCAGGTCTCCAGGGGGTACTTATTCTTGCTTGGKGTCTTTCTCTTCCTAAGGGTTACAGAGGGGCCCTAGACAGCGAGGTTAGATTACAACCTAATCTTAGAGGAGGCCCTGGTGTAAGGAGATGACTTCTCCAAATTCCCTCTGAGCATGTTTGTACATGCACATAGGATCTCACTGACTCTCAGACCTTCCCTAAGGATGAAAGCAGCAGCAGAGTCCCCTGAACTCAACTGGAAACTTTCCATTATCCTCAGGGAGGTTTTGATCATTCCTGAAATGAACATAGAGAATAATATAAATGAATCACAGATCTGAGGGATAATAATCTAAATTATTATCACGCCTTCTCTTGCCAGCCCAGGATATTCTGTATTTCAGTCTTTTGTGTCTGATAAAAATATCTTTAATAAAACATTCCACATGATCTGTGGTGAACAGGCAACCACTGGCTTCACTGTTCATACCTCTATTTTTTGCTTCTGTGTATGGGATTGTTTTAAAARTTTGGAAGACTCCAGGTATCTTTTAGCCAAATGACCTGCGGTATCATATTCATGAGCTTGTACTTTTGATCAGATAATAGGGCAGTTTTTCAAATCAGTGCATTAGTCATACATTGTCTTACCATCATTAGAACATGTAAAACTTTCCCAAAAAATGGGGCCCCAGGCAGAGGCTTTGTGAACAGACCCTACTGAATCCAATTACATGATTCAAGTCCTCTGTTCTGGGGCATGCTGAAGCACCTTGATGATTTGGGAGCATTTTAAAACTGAAAAATAAAACAAACACACATGCAAGCCTTTGGGGGAATTTCTGTTCTGGTTTAGCTTGCAAGGACTTTGCAAGGAGCTCAGAAACTAATTTTTAGTGTGACTTGGTTTATCCATATAAGCAGGGCTCATCTGACCACATGTGACACCACAGCAGAATCACAGAAGATAGGACCAGAAGGGACTTTCTGGCCCATCTGTCCCAAAGACAGGAACAAGATCTAAACACTTCCTGACATTTATGTCTAATCCAATCTCAAAAAAACCCTACAATGATAGCAATTCCAGAGTCTCTGCAGACATCTATTGCAGCATTTCACCATTCCTGACGTCCAGAATTGCTGCCTAATGTTTCACCAAATCTGCCTTGCTGCAGCGCAAGTTCGAGACTTCTCCTGTCCCCATGGACAGGTTTATTCCTCTCCTCTTCTCAGCAGCCTTTCACGTGTTTTAAAGACTTAACCATGTTTCACCTCAGCCTTCTGTCTTTTAAACAAACAATTCCCTCTGCCTTTCTCTGCAAGTCCTCAGGTGCTCTCCCTCCATCCTTTCCTCTACTCTCCCCTGGCTCTGCCTAATTGATCTGTGTCTTCTCTGGAGTGAGATGCCCCAAACTGGAAACAGTAGGTCTAGCTGTGATATTGCCAGCCCTGTGCTTTGCGCAGTAGGTACCACGGCTTCTTTATTTGCAAAGCAAAAGAAAGTACATGAAAAATATGCAATCTCTAGGAAGATGGTCTTTTCACTACTTTTTGCCCCCAACATTCAAACCACCTTTATGGTCCCAGTAACTGTTCTGAAGCTGACGGAAAATGGATGGTGCTCTGAGGGGGTGAGGACTGACTGAATTATGGTGATATTTCTATGCATTTTTAATCTGCTGCCATGCCTCGGTCCTAACACAGTTTCTGTTCAGGGTGGAGGAAGTGACCCTTTTAAGCATAACTTACAAAGTGTTTGGGGATTTTTCTGGATCAAAGGAACTATATAAACACATGACAACTATTTTTAATAAATGTAAACAAATGTAGACTCAGACAGCCTTTCTTACAATAGCATCTGATGAAAGAAGCTTATCAAGACAATGTGCCAGCATAGATTGAACCCTGAAAAAATGCATGTTTCAATTGGAAACCTAAAGAGCTAGTAAACTGAAAGAAAATTTTTGAGTAAATATAATAATGGCTGTTTTGCATTTGTGATTTGATGTTAACCTTATGATGGCTAGGTTTTTTTCAAGTGATATTGAGCATATGCTTCCTTTTTCTTTTCAAACAAATTTTGCCCTATTTTTTTTCCTTTTCATTTAATGAACAGATGTGAAAGGAGTTGATCATGTTATTTTTCTGGTGATCAGAAATAATGTTCTGCTAGTGAAGACAATTATTCTTGGAACTAACCAGACCTATTTATGTCACCAAAATTTATTAATCAAGATTTGAAAAATACATCTGCTTAAAGCGCTGGGACGAACCCATTGCACTATGTAAACAAGCTGGCTGGCAAGAAGTCTGACCACACGTTTGAAAGAACAGAATAGGTGCTCAACCAAGAGGAAAAAAGAGTACGTTGGGGGAAAAAAAAATCACACTAGAAATAAGTCACAAGGATTTAACTGTGAAAACCACTAGAGTAACCTCTTAAAGGGAATGTGAAGTCCCCATCTCCTGAAATTTTCCTATTATTATTTGATATGTTTCTGGAAGGAATTCTTTAGATCAGCATAGGCTCCGTTCCCCGCAAGCTTCATCTATCTCTTCATCATTGCCTTCCTTATGGACACTGTTCTTGCAGCCTGAGGGATAAATCCTGCAGCCGAAACCAGGACAGATGCTGAGTCTCCTGGCCCCAGACTAGCAGGATGCTAAGCACTGCAAGCACACGAGTGCTTCCAGCAAGGCTAGTATTCACATACCTACAACTCAGCACGTCCTAAAGTCCTTTGTGGGATCAAGGCCAAGAGGTTCATGCTTTTGCAAGGTTCAGTTCATTGAAAAAAAAAAATAATCCAACCTGGATCTGATTAAGGAATCCAGTTTTGGTCCAGAGGAGGCCACTACTTATTTGCAGTAGTGTAGTAAACTGCCTTTGCATGTCTGAATGAGTAAGCAATATCACAYGCTGGTTTGTGGCCAACAGAGAAGACAGGGGATGAGCCAAAGAAAAGCCTTATCTCTACTATTTTCCCTTTACCCCAGGGTTACTGGGAGCCCAGATCTTTGGCCATTTTCCACACTGCAAGCATCCACCCTCTCGGCGAGCAGCACAGCAGAGTCGTGGGGAGGCAGCTGCAGCCACGCTATCGATAGAGGGGTCAGGCAACAACATCGGGAGCATTTCAACAACCCGTCGCTGTCGATCCGAGCTTTCCTTCTGACAAGACTCAAATGGGAACCATCCTTCCACCGGAGAGGAACACCAAGCTCCTATCCAGCCTTATTTCAACGCTCTGGCTCCTCTAGAGACTAACAGCAAGCAATTCCCCTCCTTGAAGCGGGCACCTGTGAGCCTCCAACCCCCGTGCAGAGGCAAAAGGCAGTGCATGTCCACTGATAGAGGTCTATTCCCCCAGCCCTGCTCTTTGGTAGGACCATGTCTGCCACGGCTTATCTCTAGGAGAAAGAAGAGTGTATCGAGGGAAAAGAGAGAAAGGGAAGCACAAGTTTCACCAGGCATTGGCTGTGAAAGGACAGAAAGCTGTGAACAAGCATGCAAGGACCCCGAGCCACGCTGTCACTGTGTGCTCAAGCACAGGAAGGGTGGTGGTGGGGAGCAGGATGCTGCATGCAAGGATGGGATGGTTGGGGAAGCGATGTGAGGCACCATCCCCTCCTGAACACGCAGGACCCGAGGCTGTCAGCAGCACCTGCGTAAGATGCCATTATGGAGAATCACAGGCAGTCCTTCAGATGCCCTGGCCTTTCATAAGATTTAAAGGGTGGGATTAATTGTAGCTATCTCAGATGAAGGCTTATAGTTGAAGCTATTTAACTGTGTTCCCGCTATAGTTCATGGGGAACAAGATGTCTCAAGAGGACAATCCTTTCCCCCCAAAGGCACGTCTCTAAGGTAAGCGAGATGAGCTGCTTCTGAAGATCTCTGTCTCTGGAATTCAGGTCTCCTGAACCCCAGCCAAACTCTAGCCCCAGTGAGGGCTTTGACTGGTAAGGACAGGTTCCTAAACTGGGATGGGGCCACAGGGTGGGGAAGAGGAAAACTGCTGATTCTGCAGCACAAAAAGCAGCGGCTGGTGGGGACACAGCTCCCCTCCTCGGTCCCACAGCAGGTCCCCAACAACGGGCATGGCAGGGCCTGGTGTCCCCTCTTTGGGGTCTTGGCTCTGAGCTTTGACATGAAGGAGGAGAAGGTGGCTTACTTGGCCCAGTGGCTCCAGGGAGGCCACGCTGGTGTAAACAGGAGGAGGCTCAATGTTGAAATCCAGTTCAAACGCCTCTGGTGCAGTTTTGACCCCCTCTCTGGATGGGCCATGGGCTGGAAGCCAGGAGATTTGTTTCTTATCCCYGTGTCACCCACCAAGGAACCATCAAAACCTCATTAAATCACTTTACTTCTATTACTCCCCTGACTCTGATCTGAGTCAAGACCTTGAAGCGTTAGCGTGACACCACCGGCATTAACCCAACGTGAAACGTTTTGCAGGCTCTCACTGTGATTTGCAGGTCCCAATTGCCCAGGCCACCTGCAAAATACCTCCATGATGACAAATTCAGCCCTGAAGTGACATTGACCTGCCGCGAGGCTGAGCACTTACAGGGGCATCCTAAAGCCACAGGTGGGTCATGTTGTTAAGGCAAAGTGTATCATCTGCTGCGGGGCCAGAGGAAGGGACGGGGATGGGACGGGAAGGGACAGGGCCAGTGGGGACTGCTGCATCAGAGACAGGGGAAAGAGGAGGAAAGGAGTTTGCTGTCACAGCCATGCAGCCTGAGGGTCCCCCGGGCATGGGGACACAGCGATGCAAAGGTGGACACGAGGATGCATCTAGCAGGTAGGGAAGGAGCAGGTGAGAAACAACTCCAGCACAGCCCGTGGGCCCTTTTCTGAAGTGAATTTTCAGCATGTGGGAAAGTTTCCTGCACCTCGCGGTCAGGTTTAGCTTTCCCCCATCCCCAGAGGAGACCGCGTATGGCCCTTTTCAACCACATGCCCTGAAATCCTTCAGGAAAACACTGCAAATACAAATCCTGCACCCACACGTGTGGCAGTGGCAGAATCAGGCCGTTCCTTTCCAGACAACTGCAGAATGGTGTAAAAACACAGAACATTGTAAAAACCAATAACCTTTGAAGCACACCCTCTGAGTAATTACCCCATTCCCATCTAATGACTTAAAGATGTTATATTTCTCTCTGATTTGGCAACAACAAAGATTTCGACCTTATTAAAACCAGCCCGTCAGGAAACTACATGTCATCCTTTAAAAAAAGAAAAAAAAGGAAAAAAAAAGAGGGAAAAAAAAAAAGAAATGAAATTCTTTAAAATCGCTGTGAACAATAATTCAAGATACTGTAGCTGAAGACCCATGATTTGTTGTAGAGTGTCTGGGTGGTCCCGAGGCAGGAGATGACAACATTAGCTCTTTCCTTTGCCCTTCTAAGAAATGCTTTGATGATTCTCTAATATCCTAAGAATATCCCCCCGTGATCCTGCACTGGGACAAGGCAATCACAGAGCTGGGATAATGCATCCCAGTTTTACCCAGGGCCTGGCCCTTGCTAAGAGGGGGATAGCTCAGAGCCCTTTGTTTCACCAGTTCTGCACAGACATCTGAGGCAGGATGTGTTCATGATAGTCTAAATAGTGATGTGGGCTCAAAAACATCCACAAACTCACCCCCACCCACAGCACACATCTGGCTGTGTACCTGATTTGTATGCGCAATTAAGACATTCATCATCACGGCTCAAATAACCAAGTACTTGTTTCACTGGTCCTTGGACAGATAATGATTGCAGTTTTTACAGCCAAAGTAAGCAAGAATATCAAGGGTGAATATACAGATGGGCTTAGTATTGTAAATGTCTTGCCAGCGATGCAATCCGTGAAGATTTTTGGGCAACCTGCTGATACACAACACGTAAAGAGTTCATCTGATGGTGCTGCAATCAGGTGGTTTTGAATCAAATCCCAAGCATGAGCAGAATATCTATCTTTTGTCTGTATTTTGCAAACTGCTTGCTCTCACCAATACAGCCCCACATGCAAAACAATTCGCATTTTTGGGGTGGTCAAAATCATAATCCATATTTTATGTCTTGGGCTCAACCTTTCAATTGATTAGAACCAGAGTGACTCGGTCTGCCCTGTCCTATGTGCACTCAAGTGTTTGTTTGGCATTGTGTGGGCCTATGGGTCAAATATTTTTTGCAGATGCACAAAATTAACCATGCATGTTTAGATGTGCTTGGGGAACACATACATTCATAAAGATGTATATATTTGACCCTGTCACTTTCTTGTTAAACACTGTGAAAGATATCGACTTTCCCCTCCAGATTTTAAAATGATTTAGAAGAGGCAGTAGTCGGGAAATACCTAAAACATCCTGTCAAATTAAGTATTTTCTCCAAGACTGTTCTCTAAGACACACAATTATTTCAGCTAAGAAGATGCCTGTGCAATGTATTAAGGAACAGAACGAACAACCAAAATATAAACTGGCTTGATTGGATGTCCAATATACTGCATTTTTCCATTTGATTTTGATTTTCTTTTTCCTTCTCCCTGTTCTTTTTCCATCTCTGCGTAACTGTTTTTCTCTCCGCTTAGTCTGTATCACATTTTTCTCTCTAATTCACTGGGCTCACTTTTCTGCTCACTGCTTGTATTTTTCCAGAGTCTCTCTTAGTAAGAATAATTAAGGTTGGGTCAGATCTTTGAACCTGTTATTTGGAGCAGTATTGAATTCAAGCTTGTTCCACTGAACAAAAGCACTGGCTTCTTTTTCTTTCCAACAGACTCACTCTCAAAATAAAAAACGGTTCATAGGGCATATCTACCAGGCAGAAGTGCCAAGGACATTAAATGGCTGCATTGCCCACAAGGTTTGGGTTCCTCCTGCTGCTTGCAAAGCAACTGCGGTGATATCAGCCACAGCATAAACTCCTTCTGCCCACGCACTTCCAAACCTTCTGAAAGCCTGGAGATGCCATCGGTGGCTCATAAAAAGCTGCTTGCTGGCCTGCGGGGCTGGAAAGGCTGCAAAAGCTTTCCCTGCCGGGTGTCATTACCCGGACCCTGAAGTGTCTCTGCAGAACTGAGCTTTTGGGAGCGTGATCTGGACCACGTCTCTCCACGGTACTGCTACGTGAGGCATCCCTCACACCCAGCAGCTCACAGGCAACAGGCTTGGCTCCCTCGCCTTCCAGCATCGTGGGCTCAGGCCCCAGGTATAATGCTTACTTTGTTCAGTTAAGTTATTCAGGAATTGTAAAGAGGAGATCTGAGTGAAATCGGAATTTGGCCTGGCATTTTCATAATTGCAGGAACCCGGCTTTTATAGCATTAAAACCATATGAATTTAAATAAATCCTACTTCTCCTTCATCCCAGTGAGTAACTGGACTTAGACCACAGCTGCCCTTTGGGGTCCTGCTGGGTTTTCAGCACGCAGCGCAGCCCGCGCTGCCGGGAGTGTCAGGGAATCAAATTTCCTCCCGTTTCACTCTACAATGAATCTGTCTTCTTAGATAAACCCGCCACCACAGTATAACTGTGGATAAACCCCTCTTATAAACCAACTGCCCACCACAACAGTAATGTCGTCTTCCTCCCTGTCATACTTTCTTGCACTTAATTTCACGGGGCATGAAACTCACTAGTCAGAAGGGGAATAGCAGAACCAGAAATAAATCCCATATCTCTTTTCCTTTGGGCTAGCATTGACAGTGTTGTGTGTTTGCATTGCCACTGAATTTTAAAGACATTTCTTTTTCTTTACAGTAACTCAAGTGCCTTCACTGGAAGATGAAGTTTTTTACATCTTATGGATTTTATGTAGCTCTGCTAAGTGTGGAGCTTTACCTTGAGGAACAGCAGATTTGCAATCTTTCGGGGCTTAGATACTGCTAGATACGAAGGTCACTCAAATATGTAAGTCCAACTTAGGGTTGCAGCGTTTGAGAAGGTTTGTTCTGGCTTTTAGATGGTAAATGATCTCTTGAACACATCTGCGTATCCCTGGGGCAGAGAGGCAGACAGCCATTAACACAGCAAGCGGTGTCCTTTCAGAGGTCCCATCTTCCACCCAAACCCAGCTTTTGAGACGACTCTATTATCTCTTCTCCCTGATGGGTGCAATGCCAGGAGCAGCCACGGCACGGATGGGTCTCTGCTGCTTCCATAGCCTGAGCAGTGGGGAAACGTCTTGCTCCTGACCCCAACAGCTCCAAAGCTCATGTGCACAGGGGTCCAACCTCCCTGCAGGGTCAGTGCTGGCTGTACCAGTCTAGGGAGCAATTCAGTTCGCTCTGAAGAAGATGGAAACAGCCACGTTTTGTCAGCCGAGTAGTGCTGTAAGTTAGGAGTCTGAATGTGGAGCTGGCCACCACCCCGCTCAATAGGGAAAACACAACACTTGTTAAAGGAAAAACCTCTGTATCAAGAATTGCAATTTAGGGAGCGCAGGTGCTTTACTACCCACTTCTGTGTTTAAGGAATCCAGCTCAGCCTGCGTATGAGCCCACTCAGCACTTCTTACAGTGTCTGCAACTGCAGTCAGCCTTGCAAGTTTAACACAAACCACACTCTTCACCCACCCCAAACAGCAGGGTAAAAGCGCTACTGTGTATTGAATTTTCTCTGCCTGTTAAACCAGACAACTTATTTTTCAGCTGTGTGAACATAAAGAGTTTTGTAGAGCTGTGTTAAAGTGCATTTCAGATTTAGAGGAATTCCCTTTACCTGAGGGCACTCAGTGCATTTTCCCTTATCTGTTCGATAGGAGCCAGAAATATGGTTTTATTTTTTTTGTGTGCAATAGACAATATGCCATGAGGCGTCATAGTTAAAGGCTCCAAGGAGCCAATCCTCAGAACATCTGGCTAGTGAAAGCCCTGGATATGGAAAATATAAATGTCAAGGCTCATATTTATAAATTGGAAAGGCCATGACGACATCTGCTAACAAGCTTTCTTCCAGAGCCCATTTGCTGTACATGGTTATTCACAGGCAACAATAAACATGTGCACGGAAGACATGCGCGGTCTGCCCTTCCTTTCAGTCGCCGAAGGAACACACGCTCCAATAACACACAAACGCTCTGTTCTCACAACACAGAAATACAAGTGTTTGCAAACCTCACAGCAAAGCTCTTGCATACCAGACCACAGTGGGATACACTGCTGGAACAGACTAAAAATAGCTGGAGAAAAAGCCTTGCATTAACACAGAAGACAGTCAAATTCACTTAGTGTTAACTCTTTTGGTGGAATAAGCGCCCTCCTTTTTTGCCTCGCTCCACAGGAGACACTTTGTACTATAGATCCAGTCCTGAATTCTTATTTTTATGACTGAGTAGTTGTGGATGGGAATCTCAAGACTTTAGAGTCTAACCTATTCAACCATGGTAGCTTAATATTAACATTATTAACATTAAAACAAACTGTAGGTAATATAAACTTGCTTCCACATTTATACCCACAGACCTTTTGTCCATCTTAATGCCAACTGTAAGTGCATTTCTGATGCCTGAGAAATAAAAAAATCGACCCAATGCATAAGCATAAAGGTTTTGCTAATGGCTTATTATTGTAGGTGTCTAGACCACAGTTTGCCCCCAACAGGCCCCCAGCACTCCTGGCATTGGCCACCATCACAGAGACTGCCCACAAGGCTGCCAGGTTGTCAAGAGAAGGAAAAGCATCAGCAGAAAGAGCCTGGACTGCTTTACGATGTCCATCGATTTAGCAAAGAATAAATGGAGCCAATGCTGACTGTCTTGTCCAGTCTGCAGTGTTCTTGGCCACACATACACCTGTGTGAAAATGGTAGGAAAAGCAAAGAAGATGAAATAACATGGAGGAGATCTACCTCTTGGTTAAAAAATGAAGAAGAAGGATGCCTAGCTGTGCCTCCTACCTACTGCAGTCTGCAGTAATGCCAGATGACAAAGACATGCTAGCTACAAGTGAGACATGCCCCCATCTCAAAGAGGTTCTGCTGAAGGCTATAGGCTCCAAAAGCCCACATTTTCATTGACATGGACTGACTGCAAAGTGAAGTGCAGTGTTTGTCGGATCACAGCCTCCTGCAAGGTAAGCTTAGAGAGGTGGAGGTGAGCGCAGAGGTCTGGGGATGAAGATGGAGATGCTGAAGGTGTCCCTTCCTGCTCCTTGCTCCAGGGCCCATGCCAAGCGCATGCAGCCAGACTTAAAAAGGGCAGGTAGAAAGAGTATTGGAGAAAGAGAAAATTTAAGCAGAAAATGGAGAACCATGGAACTGAAAAGTTAACAGGTTGTCCAAAATCAAGAGGAGTCCTGGCACTGGGTGAGGAAATGAGACTGCACTGGCTGAGAAACAGTGGAACAAGTGGGGATGTGTATCACGGAGGAAGAGATTATCATAACTCAGCAGCTGCTCCTTCTCGAAATTGAATCCTAAGCAAACATTTTGTTTGTGCTGCATCAGACCTATCTTAGGCAGTTAACAAAGCTAGCAATGGTAGGGCTATGTTCAGCCCAAGTCAGAAATACACTAAACTGGGGCAGATATACATATACAATATAGACTATGTTTACTCAACGCATCCCAAATGAAAAGTAGAAAACAAGAAAAGAAGAGAAAGCTCTTAATAGGTTCCATAAAACATCTTGCATTGTATTTTCAATCTTAATCAGCATTGAGGAGGAAGGAGCAGAAAGCGCTCTTGGATATCCAGTGCTGAAAAATACCTCACTGTTCAAACATCCTAGTTTTTGTATGCTCCAATTTTGTTACTTGCTCGCCTTCAAAAATATGGATTTAATATTCATGATGGATTTAAATTTCACGAAAATAAAATACCTAATGCATTACCCATAAAGAATTTAGTTTCATGAAATAAAATTGAAATCTTTGTACAAATTATGTCTCTATTTCCAAGAGACTTCCGTGTTCTTTATCTCTAATGATTTTATTTTCAGGTATTTATAGCTTTCATTAAAACAGGGTTTGCATACTGCTTCATATTAATTGTTCATACTGGTGGTGAGACACTTAAGCAATATTGAAAGTAAATATGCAAGGCTTTTCCTTATTTTTTCTTAAGTTTATCTGTGTTTGTTTCATCACACAGTGGCAGCACCTTATAGAGAACAACAACAGAACACAGTAAAACATACAGATCTTTTAATGTGCCTAGCAGGTGAAAGCGTGGCTGCACAACTTTTCAGCCCCATCTGGAGGATAACAAATTAACTCTTTGACTTTACAAGGGGAAAGAAGTTATCACTCACAGCCAGCTGACAGGGAGGCTCTATTAGCGTGGAGATGCTAGAGTTTTGGACACGAATGTCAGGACTTCCCGTCCGTTACTGCGATGCACGAGAGAGTTGTGCGCTGAGCCCAGGTTTCACAGCTTTAATTAATACGTTCTGTGCACTCTGACCAACCTGATAATCCAAGAAGCCTCAATAAAAACCATCTAGGGAGGGAGGATATGTCATCACCGTATCATATGCTACAGTTAGGAGATTTACCTCTTATTTATACTGCACTGAGTTATACCGTGCTGTTATTTTACTTGCACTGAAGGGCTTGCGTACTTGGGGCTGTGCAAAGGGCACGATGAAAGAATTGCCAACGTCAGTGCTTGTTTAAAGGATCAAGCCACCTGCTCATCTTAAAGAGGGATCAAATGGAAACAGTAAGAAACTAAGAAGGGGAAAATGCAGTATTCCCCACGCTTTGCTCTCTGCTCAAGAGGAGCTGAGGATGCCTTCACAGAAGCAAGATTGCATGTTCGAGAGGGGCATGCAACATGGGGAGAGAGAAGGACCAACTGACGCACTGCTTCACTGCCCCAAATGTCTTCTTCTGGCCACTGTATATGCACCGGAGTTCATAAAAAACTGGGCAAACTGAGAGCAGATTTTAGGCCAGTTCAAGATATAAAGGTTCAGCTTCCACCGAGGAACCAGGAGGGAGCATTTGTCCAGTAGGAGTTTTGAGGCCACTCAGCATGACAGAAAGGTCTTGTACCCAAGCTGTCAAACCATGAGATTTTTCTGATGAGTAGATATTTGCATGCCATGCCCTGGAGACTGGGGGCAGTCACTGATAGGGACTGTGATCATGAAAGTTTCCTGAGAAGGAAATCCTGCCAGGAGAACAGCAAAAGAAATGATAGACAGAAGTGCTGGAGGAAAGCCAAGGGGCCACACAAGACAGTTAAGCCCCAAACAGCAATGAGGTGTGACAAGGGAGGGAAGGTGGGACTCCAACACACCTACGCTCCCGCTGTTCCTGGCTGCCAGAGTGGTCCCTTTGGGAGACAGGTTCACTATAACAAGTTAGAAAGGTCCTGAAGCTGCATCCTCAACCTTGGTTGAACACAGGGCAAATAAATGCAATGGTGGCAACTGCTTACTCGGCTGCACGGAGACAGGCTGGAGGAGGGAGTGATCCCCCCTCCCCATGAGCATCAGTAGGCATGCACTCTCTGAGCGGTATCCTTACCAGGGAGGCGGATAGAGTAATTTAAACAAACAAGGCCCCAGTGATGGAAATTTCAAGCTCAAAGCTACCATATGGAGGGAAATCATCTGACCACAATTTACCTGTTAGACTTCAAAAGTGTCTAGGTCTCCTCTAAAGAAAAGCAGTCTTTTCTTTAATGAAGTTAAGTACTGTATTTCAGCACCGTGTGTTGTGAAAAGGAAGCAATTTGGATTCATTTACTGAAATTTACCTTTCAGATGCAGTTAAGTGAAATTAAAAGTTTGTCTGAGTTGACAGAGTTCTGTTTTTCATCACTGCATTGTCTTGAAAGAAAGGATAACAGGCTAAGTGCTTAAATTCCATCCAAACTGATAAGGTTCACTCTGTACAGGCACACTTAGTGCAGTTTATTACACATTGTCTCCCTTCATCCATCACTGGTATAACTTTTTTTTTTGGCCTAAAATAACTGTTGCTTCCAAAAGAAATTGATATTTGTGATGTTATTGGATTCATCTGGGGTTGAATAGTCAGCACTGGGCTATGAGAGAAATGCCATTTCCAATTACAGGGGGAATTCATTTAATTTCCCACTAATGGCGGGTTTTGCAGGGCTGAGCTTACATCTGGGACAAGAATTTATTTTCTTCTCTTCTGATAACAATTCTTTTCCTTTAATTTCTTTCCTGTGCAAGTGAAGCATCTGTGCGTCCTCAGTGTCTTTCCAAACACCATCTTCACCCAGATCTCTTCCTCGGCAGTGGGAATGTACCTCTGAATTTGCCCATTACATCCTCTCTAATTCTTTCTTCCCACCACTGTATTTCTCTCTTTCTCATCCCCCAGCTGCCATTGCTCCTTCCAAACCTCACACCTTCTGAAACACCCTCCCAGTTACTAACTCCCCTCCCTCCCTTTTCCCAGCAGCTTTCCTCCCGCCCTGCCTTAGGGCCCCAGGAGCTGTAACGCTCCCCCCCACCCCGAGGTTCTCTGTTCTCTTGGGCTGGTTTTGTTTGTAGCCTTAAACCGTTTGCCCGCTAGAACAAAGATGCGATCCTGATCTGGCCTTCACTGACTACCCTGAAACGTCACAGACATTTCTCTACTCCTTCAAATAACTGAGCAGCTCATCATGAAAAGCCAGTGAATGATCTGTAATTAATTATTTATATTACAAGGGGAAGCTTAGCTAACACAGTGTCAACAGGAACAATGACACACTCTGTATGCCAAACTGCAGCCTTCCAGCCCAAGGGTTTTGCCTCCCCTCCCTGCTGCCCCAGCTGGCTTTTGGCTATGGGAGTTAGCTAGGGTTTAACTTTTGTCTAAGTTCAAATTCCTCCCAAAGACAGACTTCAGATCGACACATTTCTGCAAAATCAAGTAGTTAAAGAAAAAATCCCGCTACGTGAAATCTCCATTTAATTTTAATTCTTGACAAACAATTTTGAACACAAACTGCAGCCAGGCAAGACTTTTTCATTTTGTTTAGATTTTGGGGGAAGGAGGCAGAAGGGAGAGGAAACCACACATTTCATCAGCATTTTTTATTTTTTAATAGCCTCCAGTGTCGCCGATTACCCAGGAGATCAGCAAATCTTAGCTCTGTCAAAGACAGGGAGAAGACAGAGCAGAAGCTTTCTCATCCTCCACAACGTTACTAACCCTCCAACACACAAATCTAAACAGCATCCACTCAGGGGTGCCAACTCAAATGCCTCAGCTGTTAAGACAGAACAAAAAGTAAAGGACAATCTCGAAGGTATAACTGAAAGTAAATACTAATAATGATGTGTGACATTAAATGATGACTCATTTTTCACGAGACCATTTCAGATTGTGGCTATAACCTCAGCTCAGACCTGAACAACTGTGTGAGCTGAAGTCTTAGTGGAACCATTAATTATGGATTTCCTGGCTTTTATAGGTTGGAGTCAGACCTTTGATGTTCCTTTAAGATTGTTCTCCTGTGTTCATTTCCTTTGTTTCTGTGTTGGTAGCTTAAAAAAACACCCCAAGATTTCCATGGAAGTGTATGAGATAGCCTAGAAATGCATAGTCCATAAAAGCCCTGAAATTCATGGCTCATAAAGTCCTCTAATCCATGGTCAATAAAGCTTTGGAAAAGAGCTGTATGAACCACAGTCATTTCACAGTTCAATGAGGTTCATACAAGAATCAATAATCTGGTTTAAATTTGCCTGGATTTGTCCTCAACCTGTATATTTCTCTTTGACTTATCAGAAAGGCAGCTCAAAAAGCTGAATTCTGGAGACCTCGCATGGAAACAATGAGTTTTATGCAGCTTTCACCCAAAAGCTGTAACAATGACCTAAATCCCTCTACTTTGTCTCGAAGGTGACCAAGTTAAGTTTCAGGTGACAACAGGTGAGTTAGGAAACTCAAACTGGAAGAAGAACCATTTGGAAACACGGGGCCATAGCTCAAGGTAATACTGTCTGCAGAGACCTCAGTCCATATAGAACATGGGGGGGCTCCAATTTAAGTATATGCAAATGCACAATGGATCTATGGCTCAGGCCAGGGTGTGATCTTCTAGTACACCGACTATCCTCCAAAAATGAGTGCTAACAATCTGTTGAGTGCTGGTGAGCATTATTGAGGCAACACAATATAAGTTCACATGCTTCTCTCCTGCACAGGTAACGCTCCATTGCCCATATTATTAGCCATCCTAGCTGTTTCCTCCCAAGAACGATCACACTACGAAGGCTGGTGACAGGCACACATTTCTGCTCTTTTCTTGCCAATCAGAAAGGAACCAGTTAGAGAGCACTCACTGTTTATTGCCTTGTGCAAGGTCCAGCTTGCGATTAATGCTGATGAAACCCAACTGCCAAAAGCACAATATGCAGCAGCTGGTTTATGAAAGTTGAGACACCATTCAATTTACGGGGAAACCAGAGCTAGTTGTGAGTCTCTGATTTAGCTGAACAGTTTGTATTTTTTGTTTTGTTTTGTTTCCAGGAAAACACCAGAAGTTACTCCAGAACTGCAGAAGCACTAAAACCATCTGAAAGCACTAAGGCAGACTTCCCTTCTTCCAGCCTTTCCTCATTTCTAGGGCTGTGATCTCCCACTAATATCTCCCTGGGATCTTTCAGCAAGGCAGGCGACACACAGTGTCTGGTTCATCACTAGCGTGGTGGGAGCAGAAACTTATGTTTCCTTATCCCAATCTCCATCCTTATGCAATGGAAGTAGAGGGATAAAAGGTTTTGATTCAGATGAAATCTCATAGGAGCACAGAGTGAATAATTTAACTCTAACCTGGGGAACTACCCTTTTAAATACTTTTCCTAGGAACATTTCTTACTGAAATAAAAACAGCAAAAGGCACAGAAGTCCGCCAAAGCTATGGAAGCACCAACGCTTTAACCCTCCAGCTGCACATTTCCACGGCCGTATCAGGTCCAATATCCAATATCCTTTCTCAATAGGTAGGATGGGGGCAGGAGGATTGTGCCTAATTGCCAGGCTCCCACTAGATCTATTTAAGCACCTCACTGGTGTGACACATATGGCGAGCTGGACCAGACACCCTTGTGAAATGCTGGGACATCACGGGACACCATGACTTGGTGGCCCCCAAGCAGAACAAAGATAGAAAAGTCCCTTGTCCTCGAGGCAATCAACTGTGTTGAATGAAATGCCTCTTAGTTCATGCTTACACATCCTCTGTGGAGAGGATCCAACCACTGAACACACTCTGAGAACAAAACATGTGAATCCTTCTTACCAAGGCTGGCATTAACCTCAGAAATAGCCTTACGAGGTTAAGATTAATATGCACCACCTTAATAACAACCCTTACATCACTCACCCTGAGAATACAATGAACTACAAAAAAAGAGGCAACTGCTCCATTAAAAAGAATGAATAAAAATAAAAAAAAATCCCAAAACACAAATATGTTGAGTTTTTTCCTTAGCAAAGGGAGAAGCCTCCAAGAGACTGACTCATTTTACTTGCAAGGAATTTAGGTGCTATGAAAATGAGAATAAGAGTAATGCTCAAAGACAATCATTACATGTATAGGCGAGCAGCCAGTTCTGAACAGATTATTTCATTCCTTTTACTTGTTAGGAGATCCATAAACATTGTGGCTGTTTATCTGCCCATAACTTGGTCTGGATAAAGGCACTAAGAGCTTTCCCAGTTTTAGAGGTGGGAGAATAAATTGCCCAGGAATCCTAAAAGCACACATCGAGAAGCCCTGGTCAAACATGAAGGCTCTTATTCAAACACTGAATGGGAGTTTTTAACCTCGGACCAAGATTGGAATGGCCACAGAAATATGCCTACCTCCATTCTCTTCACACAGAGGCCTTAGTTAAGTACTTCATTTTGCCTCAGTTTGCTGTTTTCAGTGCAGTCTGAGATGTTAAAACATTTCAGCCCCAGAACACAGTTAAGAAGATTGAAAGTCAGATATGTCAGAATCTTAAAAACTCCCAGGAATATTCTGCACGGTTGGAAAATGGGCGAGTCTTTGGGCTGAAAACTGACGGTAAAGATTGGAAAATAATTATTGGAAGAAAGAGGGCAAACACAGAATATTTTCCATTGTCATTTTTTTCCTGTTTTTACTCTGACAAGTTTTTGTTTCTGTATATTTTAAGTACGCTAAGCATTAGCTTTTTTTCTCTTTACTTTTAGACCAAACGTGCCTATGAGTCTTCCTCCTAGTTCTTCATTAGGCTCCAAAAAAATCACCTCACTCCCTGTCTCTCCCATTTAGACTTTCTCCAACCCTCCTTATGGTCTAATCAACAAGAGCTGGGATCGGTAAAGAGCAAGTAGTTAGGAGACAGCAGGAAGAGGACAGGGACCATAAAAGTTATGACTCACCTGTCTTCTATCCGAACCCAGAGGTCATTGAACTGCCTCTGACGATGGTGTTTGTGCTGCTTCTTGTGCCATTTCTTCTGCCTGCCAAACTCTTCCAGCTGGCTGATGCTATCTGGCAACAGGAGGTGAGGAGACAGGCTGTCTTCTTCGTCCATCTGCAGGGGCTTCAGGGAAGGAGACGTTAGTGGGACCTGATCAGAAAGCTGGACAGCGGGCAGGGCTGTTACTGAGGACCCTTCCAAGGCTGGGCTTGTCTTTGTCGTCCTTGAACTGCAAAACACAACATTTAAACATTTGATGAATCAGCGAGGGATCGTGCTAAGAAAAAGTGAAAGCAGAGGACTACACTACTTGGTGGGTGCTCCTAACTGCTAAGAAGGTGTACTAGGAGAAAGGCTTTTGCTCTGGGGCAGCACTAAAGACAGCAGTGGCATTTCCTAGCAAGTTTTCAAATAAAACTAAACTGAAAAGGGGGGAAAAGGCAGTTGATGATACACTATTGCTGTTTTCTGGCATTTTAATTATTTCTTACAGGCTTTAGAGCCTGCAGTAGGGGTCAACATCACCTCCCCCGCTGGGCTGAAGGTTAAATGGCAAAACCGTGACTCTCTCTGAGGAAAACAGATACCTTAACAGAAGCTGATCTTAAATTAATAAGATAACACTAGTTCCCTTCTTTTTTTTCAACTTTGGATATCATCTGTGGAAAACAAGTCATTGTTTTGACTGCAACAATAATTATGCTTCTTCATCCGAGTTAAGATTGGTGACAGGGAAGCCCAGACTGACGACAGAAGCATGGTCTAATAGCTAGGCTGCTGGGATGGGATATGTGAGACCTGAACTCTAGCAGTTTTTGTATAACGGAGAAATGAAACAAAAAAGCAGGTAAATGACCTGTCCAAAGCCACCTTGAAATAATTCTGCCAGAATTGCCAGAGCTCTTCACTCCTGTTTGAAATACTACCACCTCTTGCATCTGACTGGAACTATGCAGAAAAAGGCCTTTTATTGTTTTCATCTTCTAGAGTTTCACGAATTCTAGAAAAAAGTCAATACAAACTCTCTCCTTTGATATGTGGCCATGTGAACTTACATTTGTGAGCTAAGATATCTGAAACAAAAATCTAATAAACCAGTACTGACACAAAGTGATTTTTTTTCCCCTAACTTCGGTAGAAGTTCCTGTTTGGTCTTAATTGCAAGAGAGGAACTTTTTCTGTCTCTGGGATGGCCCAATGAGTTGTAGGTACAGAAAATGGAAGAGAATTAATAGGCAATATGAAGCTGTGGTCTGCAAAACTATTTCTATTACATGGATGCTATGACTTTTATGACAGAAACAATTAAAGCCACGTGAAAAGTTTTGCCTCCTGAGTGAAACCAGTAAGACATTTTAATGAAAAAGTAATAAAAAATCCTAAACTTCATTGGTGACAATGTACAAAATGTGCTGCAAGTGAAACCACATGTTTCATTTATGGAACATTTTGTTCTCTTCCAAAAAAGTCACATCTACTACTAATGGCAGCTTTTTTTCTTTTTGATTTTTTTGAAGTCCATTACAATAGCAGTCAAGATGGTCATCTCTATTTCCACTGCATCACGTTTCACCCACAGGTCCTTCCAATAGCTACTGATAATTAATCATTGCTACTACGAGACTCACTGGCAAAAACTACAGTAACTTTGTCACTCGTAGCCAACATTAATGAAGTTCTTCAGAGATCATATGACAGATACAGAAAAGAGAGAGACTTGTTTAAACTAATTCTAAAATTCTCCAAGGTTGCTTTCATTAATAAAAGACACAAGAAAATCCCATCTTCTTGCTTTTTTTCCAAGCATTCAGACTCTCAGTGAGTCCTTTTCAAACTCATTCATACTCACTCCATGCTCTATTTTACATCACAGAGATATCTGCTGGTTCTGGATGTTTTCCCCCATTAAGACTTTCTTCCATGATTCATGTTGAGGATGAGTTTTCATCAGTGCAGCAACTTTCTTTGAGAGATCTTGGTGCTCTCCAAAGCCTTCAAAACTTCTTAGGCTGTGACTGTCGTGGTTTAACCCTAGCCAGCAACTAAACACCACACAGCCACTCGCTCACTTCCCCCCACCTCTGGTGGGATGGGGGAGAGAATCAGGAGAGTAAAAGTGAGAAAACTTGTGGGTTGAGATGAAGACAGTTTAATCATTGAAATAAAATAAAGTAAAATAGTAGTAACAATAATGATAATAATAATAATAGAATATACAAAGCAAGTGATGCACAGTGCAATTGCTCACCACCCACCGACCAATGCCCAGCCAGTCCCTGAGCAGCGATCACTGACCCCTGGCCAACTCCCCCCAGTTTATATACTGAGCATGACATCATATGGTATGGAATACCCCATTGGCCAGTTTGGGTCAGCTGTCCTGGCTATGCTCCCTCCCAGCTGCTTGTGCACCTGGCAGAGCATGGGAAGCTGGGAAGTCCTTGACTAGTCTAAGCACTACTTAGCAACAACAAAAACATCAGTGTGTTATCAACATTATTCTCATCCTAAATCCAAAACACAGCACTGTAACAGCTACTAGGAAGAAAATTAACTCTATCCCAGCTGAAACCAGAACAGTGACATAGGCTCATGGCTGAAGCAAAGCCATCTCCAGACTCATGTAAAAGGAAAGGCTCTCATAGGTTTGCATTGGGTGGGTCCCTCAGGCCACAGCAGGCAGTTCTTAACTTTTATCCAGCCATGACGATGGATCAGTGAAGTATCAACACACAAAAATGCAGCCATTTAGCAGCTTGGAAGATAACACAGTGTGAACTTGGATAGGATGGGTTAGGCAGGTAGGAAGGACCTGGACCAAGCATCCACAAACACCACGTGGGTAACTGCAATGGCAGCAGGCAGCAACGGGAGGCAAGAAAGCCCTGACCTCATTGCCTGCTGCACTTATGTCAAAGCAATGGGAATACAAGCTGGTTGATACTGCTCAAAGACAGCTTGTTCTGGTACTGCTCTGGATACCTCTGCTCTTCACTGTGCAGTGTGAATTAGGACCATAGGACCATAGAATAGTTTGGGTTGGAAGGGACCTTTAAAGGTCATCTAGTCCAACCCCCCTGCCATGGGCAGGGACATCTTCAACTAGATCAGGTTGCTCAGAGCCCCGTCCAACCTGACCTTGAATGTTTCCAGGGATGGGGCATCTACCACCTCTCTGGGCAACCTGTGCCAGTGTTTCACCGCCCTGGTCTTCCTGCAACCCTGCAACCCAGCTGTCCATCTGCACAATGGGGAGAAGAGCACTACCCTGGCTACAAGGCTGTGGTGGGCAGAAACATATTAAGAAGGCAAGAGCATGAAGCAGACATGAGAGGCCAAAGTAGACAAACAATGTGATCATCACAGCTGGAACTGAGCTGTTGCCAAGATTTCTGTTTCCATTGACTTTCTTCTCCTTGCCACCAAAACTGTGCCTCATGTTCTGATCAGTCAGTAATTCCCTGATATGCTGAAGGTAGGAGCAGCCCCCATGTCAGCCCACATCTGCCAGCTCAAGGCTGGGGCTGCCATTTGCTTCCTTGAATGGTCTTAGAGACATCTGAACACATACTTTCCACCTTTTAACACCTACTATTTTGTTACACGTGTTTACCTTGCTCTGAGCTCCTAGTAAACTGGAACCAGTAGAGAGGTGTTTTTATGGGTTGAGATTTTAGAAACCACTTAAGACGACTGGCAGCTCACTTCTTATTAAAATTAATGAGTTTGGGCATCAAAATCCCAGTGGTGGCTTTGAAAGCTTCTAGCTTAATTGTTTCCACTACCATCACATGAGCCACAGGTTGTAAACTTGATATTTCAGAACATTCTTTGGGAAGAGAATGAATAAACACTGAAGAAATGTTAAAATGTTGTAACCTAAAGAGGGTTGTAAACTCACCACTTGTACTTTAGACTCGACGCAGGGGGAATAGCTCCACTGTGGCAATTGCATATTACATTTAGTTGATACTTGTTCCATTATTCCTGTACTACTAATAATTACCCCAAGATCTAGGAGGGACTGTTGAAGGCTGTATGTTGATGCATGCTTGCTTCTTTCAAAAAAAGAAAGTCATGCATACCCACAATTTTTTTTAAACTTATTTCATAAATCTAGAGACCTGGTTGTTTTCAAATCTGATCATCATCCTACAGACATTCAACCAGAAGTAAAATCAAAACTTTTAATCCCACAGAATATGGATATTTAATCCAAATATATTGTAAGAATATTTAAAGATTTTAATTCAAAGTAAGGTAGACTTCCTATCACAAGATAACTTTCCCATTGATTTCAGTAAAAATTTTATTAATACAAAGGGCTTGAATTTATTATATTTTGGATTTTTTACCCCTTAAAAAAAAAAAAAAAAAAAGGACAAAAAACTCCCATCTGCAATAGCATACCTGGGCAATAGCTCTCCCCATTGCGTGAAGCTTTAGTGTTAGATTCAACTGATCATTTCATGGACTATTTCATGCCTTTCCTTTGGTCTCAGTCTCAACGCACTCTGTTAGCACAGCTGCACTGTATGAAACCATGGGGATATAATACACTTTTTTTCCACTCCTTCACTACTGCTGAGACAGCTTTTCAAGATACACCATTATTTTTAAAGCCAGAGAAAAAGCACGGCTAGTTTTCAGTTTGTGAGGCCACAGTGCCTCTTCTGAAGAAAGAGTGAGAAAGTACCACCCAAATATCTTGGTCCCTACAAAGATCTCAGAGATTTTTCATGAATAACTTGATACAACTCCAGGCTTAGAGGTTCCACCCATTTTTAAATCTATCATTCCCACACAGGGTGGTCTTTGAGAAACTAAAAGTATTTCAGGCCCTTAGGTGGGTTTTTCTCATCTCTGACTTCGATTTCCTTCCCTGGGATGCACAGTTCTGCAAAACAAGTTCTCTTGGATAGCAGAGTCCAAATAAGAAAACTTGGGAGTCTCAGCAAATATCCTATGTGGCTTGGTCCTAAGGTACAGAAAACAGAGTGAAAACAGGAAAACATTTATTCTTGCTAGTTCTTGAAAATGGTTAATCCCCAGACAAATACCCCTGTGGTTTTGTTTCACTTCTGGTGAAATTTGCCATCCTTTTCTAATTCTTTTCAAGAATTAAAAGAACATGCAAGTAGTTTAGGCTGAGCTGTATGCTCAGTTAGGCTGTCTCAGCATTGCTGTCTCTGCCTTGTGATCTCTAGTGTCGCTCTGTGCTAGCACTGACAATAGAAAATTGACTCATCATTGGGATTTACTAGGGTTATTGAGTGGATCTGGTCAGAAAAATGACATTAACATCCTGTAATAGCTTCTTTTCATAATTCCCAGGCTTAAAATTACCCAGGTCCCACCTTCATTCAACCCCAAGCCACCTGGCAGTCTGGCGATGCCTTTCTCCCTACCCAGGCAAGCATCTTCCTACCCCTCACATCAGGTATCCAATTTCTGCAGCTCAGAGGGCCGTGACCATCTCTGGGCTTGATAATCTCCTCTGTAGGTTATCAGAGCATCCACGTTTCATTCCTGCTCTGAACGGCCCTTGCGAATAGCCCACCCTTCCCCACCAGTGGAGGCTGCRTGGCGTTAACACTACACCTTGCACCGCAGCTCGTCCCCACCAACAGGGGTTTTCCCAACCACCAATTCATTGACAATTGTCTGCRGGGAGCATCAGGCAGGGCAGACCCCACTTAGGCCTCTGCCCACTGACCCTGCCGGAGTAATGCTAATAACGTTTGGGGTGAGTCCCATCAAGTCTCTCCTGGGCTTCAGCAGGGCCAGGAATTTGCCCTTGCTTTAGCTCATGAGAGAGGACATGCCTTTGTTGACCATACACATCTTCCACACAACTAAATCATCAATCTATTTTTTCAGCAATCTTGCGGTAAYGTTTCTGTTACCTCAGATATGTGCAGAATCTTCTAAAATGCAAGTTTTCCAACTTGTTATTTGCATCTTGTCTTTGTAGCACGAGCAATGGAAAAATTTTGCTCAGAAGACTGCCATGCTTTGCACGCGCTTCCAAGTACAGCAACATCGCTGAGGTTTTCTTGCTTCAATTTTCAGAACTGTCAGACGAGGAAAGATTTTGTTTCATCAAGAGAGAAGCTGTGGTGATAGCAAGGAATGTGTGATGTGGCAGCTTTATCCTTATGCCACCTTTCTTGGGATGCACCCGGATGACAGCCAGACACTAAGTTAAGAGCATTTTATTATAGACGGATTCTCATAAAGGCTCCAGTTTGGGAGCCTTTGTCAAGGCAGGAATTCGTTAGTCCCTTGCACGCATCCTTGCTCCCCTTGCCACAGGCCACAGAGACATCTGCTTCTTGCTTTTTTTTCCTTATGCATCTCTCGGAGAGAGCAGTCATGCACACCCACAAGATGGGCACCAGAATGTCCTGTCCCACAAGAAGTTTTACATTTTTTTCTCTTCCATGCTAGGATGAAACTCAGATTTTCAAAGCTCTTGGGAGAGTAGCAAACAAAAGGAGAACAGAAAACCAGGCAGAATACTAACCCACCCCAGCATAGCTTATAGGGCCTCTTACTAGTGATGTGAAGTATGGATTTAGACCATGGTCTCTCACATAAACAGATGACACCAGTGCATACCACCATGGAGTTCATCTCCTTCAAGATGAAAGCATATATATATATAAAAAAAAAAATTTACTGCAAAAGAAAGTAACTCCAGAGAAGAGATCAGAGAATTAGATTCTTCCCATACCTAACTTACTTACCTGAGTGCTGTAAATTACTGCTGTGTAAATTACTAAGTGCTGTAAATTACTGAAGATGAATGGGGGCTCAAGAGACAGCAAAAGAGAATACCTGTGAAATCCCTGATTATTCGCTCACCTGATTGGCTTAATTATAATGAGGTTATTTTATTTAGGATGCAGTTGCCTCAGGCCTGTACACTAAAGTTAAAGCATTTCCATTTCTTAACAGAATTTGGAAACAAAGTTGTTTTTTCATTTTTGCACCAGAGTCAACTACATCTCATGAGCAGTTAAATTAGGTTAAGTAGTTAAATTAGATTACAGTCCACCCCAAACTTGGATAGTATCTCTGCACTCAGAATCTATGTCAGACTATTTCTCTGGGAAGAATCACTGTTGTTTAAGAACTGTAGCCTTAGTTTGAAAGGGAATTTAGTCCTCAGTATATACATATATATATGCAAACCCTCAACTCTGTGCATAAATGAAGTGAAAAACTTGTGAGGTCAAGATATTCCCRTGGATGGTGATGTTTTCCTTCCCAGTTTGAGAAACTAGAAAATAAGAGAAGTGAGTAAAACTTTTGTTATCTATTCCATTTCATTAAAAGTGGAGCTGATCTAGGGCATAGTAGAAGAAATGCAAGCTTTCTGCAACTTGAGCAGTTGAATTTGCTGAAAAAAGAGAGGACAGCTGAAACATTYGTAACTTGCCATTTCCACATTTTCGTATGAATTCTTTTATTTCAGAAAATTCAAAATATTTCATTTCAGCACTTTTTGAACAAAGCTTTTAATTTTTTTTTAGTCTTCTATTTTCAAAGACTTAAATGCTACACAGTGACCTTTTTTGTTTAAAAATTGGTCTCAATTAAAAAGAAAACCCCAACTAATAAATAAAAATGACAAAAACCCAACAAACCCCAGCCCCTGCCTTCAAAAACATCCTCAAAATGTTCCACTTCAGATTGCTCTGAACTTATTTCCCCTTCTCAATTTTTTGGTTCAATTCTTGAACTGAATAATCCTTTGTTCATGCATCTTTAGTGTAAACTGTGTGAGCTGCACACTCCAGCCTCAGAAGATGGACTGTGCCCACAGAGGAAGGCTGGGTCGACCCTCCAGTCTTGCTTCCATCTCCCACATTAATAGCAAATATGAACCTTCTCTGCTCATGGCACACAAAGCCTCACCTCAGACTCTATTCCCTAAATCTTCACTGTCTTACTATCACCATACCAATTTAGTGCTAAGCTATTTCCGCCTGGGTAGTTTGGGTTAAGCAAAATATTCTTAATACAGCTGCCTTTGGTGCCTCACTGTCTTATGGAAGTTGTACTTAAAGATCCTTGGACAGAACACCCATCCCATAGATCAAGATGGGCTCTTTTCTGCTCAAGCATCCTGGTTCAACATGGGAACACGTAGCTATGCAGCTGTCCTGGGACAGCTGGTTCATTCTGGAAGTCTACTTCACAGAAGAGAGAAAGGGCTTCACATTCAAATTACAACTCCTATATGTCCGTGTAGCACTTGCCACGTAATGTTAACTGAAACGTTTCAGCATCTTCTAATAAATTTTTGAGTGCTGACTTCGCAATGAATTTTCAATATTTCTGCTTCTCCTCCCTGATTTTGGACAGAAACAAACGTTGGATTATCAGCATTACCTCTGGATTGGAAATCCTGACTTCTGTCCAAATTTCCCAAGAATACACAGGCTTTCTGATAAATCTAAAGTGATGGTATTACACCAGAAAAGAAGATTTTAGCGTTGCATTTTTATTGAACTGGAATATTTTCAAGCTTTATTCCACACATTTTTTTCTGTTATTGCTTGAAAACCATTAGTAACAAGAGTAAAYATATTGCTCTTTCCTTTTAATAACTTTTTAATGAACACATATATATTGCTTTAATAAAGAACAATGGTGAACTTATTACTGGGCAATGTAATCTCTGTTTCCTCTTTATAAACTCTCTGATCTTTCTATGTTTCTTCGAGGCGATGTCATATTAATTATACACAGAAGATTTTTCAGGTGCTGGAAATTAACTTCCATCATTCAACGGGTTCTGCAAAGCATAAAATTCTTATCCAGTTTGGCCCAATCTGCAACACCAAGTTTCTTCAGGTCTGATTGTGACATTTCCAAAGTTTTGGTTTGGGCTTAGGTTTTGGGCCRCTTCTGATTCTACAGCGTATTTACGGTGGTTTGGGCAGTGTCTGAGAAACTGGACAATGGTGACCAAATGCCACCATCTCATCTCAGCAGTTACGATCTCAGACTCCAGTGACCGGGAAGCAAGTCAAGGGTTGAACAAATCCTTCTTTCTCCTCCAGCTGCCACAATCAAAGTAGAAATACTCACCAAAACTCATCTCTCTCCTACTTCCATTTTAAGTCAATGGAGCTCCTGATGTCTATGGCTGTCTGCTCCTCTCTAGTCATCGTCAGCTTTTGGGACACTGAGCTGTATAGCCATGCGTAAAGGCAGGTTTGCTAACTCAGTTGCAAACCCATTCTCATCTCATGCGTTGTTATTCCCAAATCATTCCTGACCTCAGTTTAAGCATAGAAAAGAAAGTGAGGATGCAGTTGTTCCATCCCAGTAGTTGTCATCCAGACAGGTTTCATGATTAAGAAGCTGACTGACAAAAAAAAAAAAACCCAAACTGGCTGCTTGATTTTGATTCCTCAGTAGAATTACAGCTAATACAACTGATATCTGTATCTTACTCATTTGCAATCCAAATTGAATTTTGCTCCCAGATTGTCTCCTTTGGGAATTGGTTTCCCTTCTCTGCTGGATCCTCTAGAGAGAAGAAACATCTGCAGGAGTCCATATTTTCCACCACATCTTAAAAATAAAYTCTCTACAGAGACATCAACTGAGCAAGGTACCAAATGCCTAGCTTGAGGGACTAAAACATTTTCACTGACTTCAGACTTAAACTAAGGGCAGATTATTCAATGTATGCCTGGTGCTATTTCCTGCACTTCCCTCTGATGCTCTTGAAGCTGGGCCCTGGCAGAGATGAGATACTGGGTGGATCACAAATCTGTACAAGCATGGCAACTTGTCTTCCTTAAGTACCTTGGTTCAGTCCAGGCTCTTACAATTGCAAGATGAAAGATAACGTGGGCACATAAGTAGCTGCTATCCCTAGAAGGAGAGAGACGTGGACCACTTAAACTGAGCAGCAGGCAGAGGTGTGGAACCAAAGAGCCACAAGAAGACCATGCCTGCAAGAGATCCCACATCTCTGTTACACTGAATCCACTTTTCCTCTCTGTAGCTGACACTGTAAAACATCTGATCTGCTTAGCCATTGATGGCTGCTGAGCTAAAAAAAGGAACACAGAGCCAGTCTGCCTTTCTCCAAAATACTGTTATAGTCCATCAGCATTGTTTTTATCACAGGGCCTGAGTGTTTCCAAGAAAAGAACAAAACAGTTGTCAGAAACCCTATTCAGACAACACTTCAGCCTGTCTGTGGGCATTTTTACTGCGCGGTAATGGACAGAGCCCTTGAAACAYGATGAAGGCAGGAGAGTTCTTCTTCCAAACTCCACTTGCTTTAATGTCTAATGCTGTTCTATCAACTCTAATGTTAAAGGACTTCACATAAGGTCTCTCTACATATTAGCCTGGTTTCACCTGGGTTCCCTCTCTGTATTAACTCATGCTGATGAAACTGCTTGTATCAGATACTTATTTCTGTCTGACAAATCCATCCTTCATTAAAATTCTTCATTAATGAAGCACGCACATTGCTGCTGAAACCTTAAGGAAGAAAAGAAGGTTTTATATTCTCTTTTTTGGTTGTTAATTGAAACCTATGAGAACAGACCTTGAACTACAGCTTGAATATCTAGGAGGCATCTGAGGCCACAAGAAAGACTGATTTTTAATGAACTCAGGCAAATCTCACTGACTAGTTACAAACAACAGGGCCCAGGTCTTCTCCCCTTAAAACAGGAAAACTTGCACCAACCCCAGAAAATGTCTCTCCTTCATTGCAATGTCTATTATTATTATTATTTTTATTGGTACATTTAGGAATCCCAGAAATAAACTACGCACATATTAAAGAGCTCCATCTCAGCAAGCTGACAAGTGAAGGGTATGAGACGATGACAGAAACAGCCAGAGCATCATGAGGATACAATGACACAGCACTCAACCATACAAAAGTGAGAGCCTTTGCAGCCTCCCTCCCTGAACTCTGCTGTAGACCTCATTGCAAAGGGTGCTCACCTGCTCCAAGGAGTTACCAACACAGCTAAAAACACAGGAGGAGGAGGGTCTGCATAAAGGCAGTGCTTCCATCCTCCTGCGTCTAACTGGTTAGCACTGGCCACCAGGAGACATGGAGGTCTACTTAGGTCCCCTACTAACGGCCTCTGCTGAGAAAATGGGGAGGAGAGTGATGGGTCTTTGGAGCAATTCTGGTGCCAGTCATCTTCCAAMGGAGGAAAGGGAGGGAATGTCCATGCATGGCTACCAGGGGCTTTCTGCTGGCCCAGCAGAAGAATTAGGCCAACTGGTTTCCTTGACCAGAGGATATCTAAGATCTTCAGGTGCCCTTCATGTAATCTCTGCAGATTTAATTTGTCAAGGAAAAGTAATAAATGAGACTGCGGATTGGCAGTGGTTGAAACCTTCATTGGGGTGCTTTGTGAACATGAATGACAAATGGCTCTTGTCACAAGCTTGAGCAGACCCAACTTCTACATAAACTATTTATACACACACACACAAACATACACAAAACCAGCGATTAAGCCTAGCTCTCCTCCCATGAAGAGAACCTCACACAGCAGTAAGTGAAACACCAGGAAAATGAAAACCACTTGTTCTGCTGCTCCCCAGAGTACAGTAAGTCAGTTAGGAAGTCTCCTCCCTCCATTGTATGTGCATGTGTGTTTTCTTAGTCTGTGTTTGTTTATTTGTTTGTTTGCCTGGAAATGCTTTATCTAAGTGCCAGTTGTTTGAGAGGGTATCACAGCCTAGTATTTGTAGCACTGCCTAGCTACTGAAAAGCATGTAATATCACAAGTCTAACAGACGTCAGAGACTCATCAAAACTATGCCTGGCATCTGGCATGGGTTCTAGCAGTCACGTTAGCTTCTTATCACTACGCAAAGCTGGAACACTTTGAGAGTGACCAAACTAGGACTTCTCCTGAGGCGGTGCTGTAACCAGCTCAAACTACAGAAAAGGCAGTATTCCTTTGCTAGCAGAGGGCTTTTTATCTCAAAATCACTCTTCTATTCTCAGAAGAATTCGGTAATTTAAAGCTGGGGTTTTTTAGTATATATTATTAAAGTGAACTGTCTTCTCTATCCATGGAGGGTGCACCCTCCTACCAACCTCATGGGATCAGTTTGTCTCTGCAACATGGCCCTGCACTGGAATACACACTTCATTTTCAAAGGGTCTGGAGGACCAAAGGTTCAACTTCTATGCTTGCAACCTTCATTCAGCTTTTGCCACTGCTTCTTAATCCACACTGAATAACATTCCTCGCTAGTTCTCTTGTAAGGACTTCCATCTTTTAAAAGTGAGGACTCCTCTCTGTCTCAGACCACCTTCCACTCTGAGTGTTGGATTCACAGCACAGGTCAGGGATGCTGCCTTAGCCAAAAGGGCCCCTAGTGAACCCTGTTTTCTGCTACGCTCTCTGCACAGTAGAGCTGAATTTATGTTGGTGTCAGACACAGAAAGCCCCTGACTTTTTTTTCTGCTGTTGCAGTCTACCTTGACAGCTAAGATCAATCCTGGATAGGTGATGTCTCCATACCACAAGTGTGAGATTGCCAGGCATATACCAGGCGACACTAAGCCCAGAAACAGAGAGCCCATACAAATCTTCCACTTTCACTGGAAGCAGCTCCACACAGGAAACATCTGCACAAGAAAGTGCTGAGAGGAGTGGGTGAGTCTCAGGCACTGGGAAGGAGACTCAGATGACCTCTGCATCATGCTCTGTGGTGGCTGAGATGTGTCTCGTATTCATTCGGCGCAGCACAGTGCTGCCAGTGCTTTCACAGCTCTCCCGGCCTGAGCGCTGCTCATCAAATCCCAATAGGGGAGGGATCACCCAGTGGTTTAGGGGTTAGTAGTTTAACTAACGCTAAACTAGCTGTGCTGTCATAGTTTCCCTCAGGGAGTTAAAAAACTCTATGCCCCAGTTTTCCATCCACCCATGGAGATAACTCCCCACCTCACATGAAGATAGTGAGAAGAAATACAGCAAAGATTCAGAGACGCTGTGCTGGTGGGGCCACGTGAGCATTGCGGACAGATAAGCGTGGGCCAGACTGCAAAACTGCCACCTCGTGCTGTTGAAATGCTGCCCATATAAGATGTTTTATTTAAAACCGCATCTGACTCATCTCTCTGCGATGAGACTAAGCGCTGGGGGCTGCCCCACCGGGCCCGCTGAGACAGAGACATTAATTCTGAACAGAAGCACAGGCTACTCAAGCAATGCTCTTTTCCTAAGCAAATGATGACACCCTGCACACACGCCTGTCTGTCCCTCTGTCTCCTCCCTTCTCTAGTAAGACTCAATCTGACAGCCAGTTGTAACTGAATTATCCCAAGTAGCACAGCGATCAAAAAAGAGTGTATGTCCTTATTTATATGAAAATAAGCAGGAAGGAGTCAGGCTTTATGAGGAAAGGCTCAGGTACGAGCTCAGCCCTTTCCTAGATACCAGAGTCCAACAATTAGAAAACCCATAGGACCCCTAGACCTCATCAGGTCTGTTGTTCACAGACTGACCAGGGGTTTCTTGGAAAAGCAGGGGAGGTAAAGAGGGAGGGAAGTGGGACAGTGTACCCCAATAGTGAAAGAAGAAGAAAATAAAATCAGTCTCCTGCTCCATCATCTCATTTAAAACACTTCTGGTTGCCTGTGCATTTCATTTGCCACCTTTCGCTGATTTGAGTGGCAATTGCTGACCATTCAGCAATGATTGCTATCAGTATGAATGCTTGACTACATAGAAATTGCCCTAAATTCATGGCTGCATTTGTAAAACAAACAAACAAAACCCTTGTTAACTCTGCTTTCTTTCAAGTCAATGTCCTTTCTCCTTGAGGGAAATGTTTCTAAAATTGCCTTGGGGATTTAAACCTCAGTGCCTGCTAAATGTCAATGGAAGTTGCACTTCCCAGTTTCATCTACGTATAAGTTTGATACATATGCAAAATTCTCATTTAACATTAGCAAGAAATCACATGCTTCTAGGGAAGAAAGATGATTCCTTTGTCACAAATGCAAAGCAAGGTTTGCTTTGACAAAATGGTGGCAAAAAGCCAATCTGTGCATCTATTGCATCCATTGATTGTAGGTCAATGAGTGGAATGACCCACTGCTCCTGGGAAGGGGTCTTCAGCCGGGGTGGCACTATGGAGGAAGGAAGAAGGCACCCAAGAAAACCATGTGTGTGCCCAAACTGGAATCAGAGGTGAGGACACAACAAGGTCCTTCAGATCTGCATCTGCCAGGATGGGAGAAGCAGAGGAAGAGCCACCCGCTGACCTAGGCCAAGCCACCACCAGTATTACCCTGGTGTTAGACAGCCTTGATTCTTAGCACTGATGATTTCAGAAATCATCTTTTTCTCTCCAAAGTTCATGCAGGGACTTCTGAATCTTCCTTGGGCTGGAATATGATGCCTTGACTCTGTGGGTGTTAGGAATAATTCCTTAAAATGACTTAAAATGACTTAAAATGCCGCAAATGCAGGCAATGTTACAACCTAAACCCACTACAGCAGCAGAGGTTTACTGCTCTCCTTGTAGAGAACCACGTGAGTTTATTTCAGCTAGCAATGTTTTCTTTCCCCTTCAGAAATCAGGAGGAGACAATACCACAAAAGTATTTGAGATCCATGTGAACCTTGTTTAGCCACTGTGGATTGGGATTTACATTCCAGGGGTATAATGAACCCAGAGACGCAAAGATGTGGGCACACAACATTATTAGACCCTTGAAGATTATCCCAGTCTCACTCAATAACTTAGCCTTTTCTTAATGATCCTGGCATGTGTATGAACTATAGCCTTTAGCAAAGCTCAATGCCAACAGAAACCAGCAACTTTGCAGAGGCTGAGCAGCAGCCTCGTGTAGTCCTCTGTGTCAGAGCTCTGGACAGGCTGTATCGTTTTTCTTCAATGGAGGGGGAAAGTGTTTATCTGGGAAGCATTTCACATCAAGGACAAAAGGGAACTGCTTAGCTTTCCACAAATAGGCTGGTATGCAACTTCCGAGCACTCTCCAAGGAAAACTTTGGAACACTGGCCACGTCCTTCCAGCAGGGATTTCATGTAAAGTAGTTAATGCCCCACATCCTTCATTCTGATTTACTCCTGCTTCATCCTTGTTTCAAAGTGCTGCGCTCACTTCAAACACAACATGGGGCTCATCTCTCTGAATATGCACTTTGATCGCTGGGGACTCCAGATTCGTATCAGCCGTTCAAACATAAACAGGGATGTGCTGCCTCGACAGAGATATTTCTGTGACTGCCTTTATTTTTGCAAGAGTAATTTCGAAATGTGAAGCTGGGGTCAGACGACAGGAGATTCAAATCTAGTGGCCAGACAGAGCACTGGATACCAAAGCGCTCGGAGCCTGTCTACGACTTTGCTGCTGAGTGGCTGCAGGTTAGCAGGAAAATCTTAGGACCCCTGATTTGACACGTGTCCTGGGAGTCAGTGGAGAAAGGCTTCAGTGTGCTCCTACCCACAAACGAGAGCACCAAATTAGGTCTCTCTTCCTCTGCAAGCTGCCGCCAGCAGAGAGCGGCACTGCAGAGTTGTGAGCTGGTCTGATGTTCCATAGAGCAGTAGAAAGGGGAAATACCCCAAACCTAATCCTTCTGTCAACTCTGGTCCCCTGTGGGACCACCTGTTTTCTCGCTGAAGTCAACAGGAGTTATGACCATGCTGGGTGTAAATTTATGCTAATTCTTGGTGCTGATGAAAAATTCTGTTCTACGGTGGGGCTACAGATGAGGCAGACAGATGGGCATAGCCAGGTCCACAGCGGCCACGACGGGGTAAATCCTCCAGGTGCTTCTCCTGACCAACTGGAGTCTCAGAGGTCTGTGACAATGGCAAAGGATCCAATTTTCACAAGCAGAACAACTGCCGTCCATGCGGCCACCCGCCTGAACAAGAGGTCAAGGCAGAGGCCCAAACAGATAATTCAGTTTCTGTCAGACACTCCCTGTGTCCCAATCTTTCTCTCTAAATCTGCATGTATTAATTCTGAAATTGCATTACTGTAATAGTGTATTTTTAGCAATCACAATTGCAGGAAATTGTCTTCATTCAGGAAGTTCTTCCATCGTATCAATTGACAGCCACTGTGACTATATCCATATACAGGATCTGATCCATTTTTCCTCCCTCCTGTTTCTATTCACAGGTCCATTTTTCATTCTCCCTGGAATGCAGAGCATTTGGGAGTGTAGGTGGAAAGCCAAAGTCTTTCAACACCCACTAATAGAAATTTGTTTTATTAATTAACTTTGTGGGAAGAAAAAAAAAATGAGAGAGCTGATCCTCTGCTCTGAAATCATGAATCACTGTGCAAGAGAAGACATGTCCTCTGGGACACCAGAGGCCGCTTCAGACAGAGTGACTGACTGAGTTGCTTTCTTGGGAAGTCCTGAGTCATCAAACACAGCAGTTTAATCCCCAGGAAATGGGAAACATATTGGCATGACGTTCACTTGCATGGAGCATGAGCTCCAGAGAAGGGTGAACCTCCAAAGGTTCTGGAGATCAGTTTAGCTTGTAGAAGGATTTTAAAACCTTAAAGCTTCTCTGAAGTATATCTGATCTGGAGCTGGGTACAGTATTCCCAACACATGATTTACTGGATGAATTAAACTCTTTACATACTTTACAGATTACATATGAATTTACTTTGACTTCTCATAAAAATGATTCAATGATTATGACATGAATATGTATTCTGGCTTCTAAGTTATTTACTGTGACAAGTGCTTCATATATTCACCATTCTTAATTTACTAGCCCTGTTGTAAGAACTTACTTTTTTTGGCATTCCTGCTCCCACTACTAGCACTTAACTAGGAGGAGCAGCTGATATACATGCTTCTCAGTCTGACCCTTCACCGTGGTTCTCCTAAAGGGACACCCACACAGTCATTTCAGACCCAAAGCTGGGTTGCGGCCAGTGTGAAGCCACCTGGCTTGGCTGAGATACCACGAGTCGTTAGAAGTGAGACTATTTTGCACTGAAGTGGACAAGAAATGGCACAAGATCACATCGCATATGTATGTTAGAGTGACCTTCTACTTGTGGGGGCAATTCAGAAAGGTCTCAGTAAATTTCACAGCTTGCCACAACAAGATCCACCCACAAGGAGTCATTTGGCCATGCCACCAGTCACACAATGTTGTTTTGGAGGGCTTCTAACCCCATTTAAACTGTGAAGAATGTCCCTATGAACACCTGATCACTCATGAAAGATAGAAAATTTATTTGTCAGTGTATTCCTATGTAGAAAACTATCCCCAACTGTTTTCTTCTAAGGCACTAGTCTTGAAGAAATTTTAAGTGAAAGTGTCAATGAAAAAAGTCATTGACTCTCTTTCTTCCTGTTCCTTTTTTAGGAACCCATGCATGTTAAAGAGCTCCCTGCAAGTAAAATTACTAGCAATTACACTCATGCTGAATCAAGCAGCTCTATTGATTGCAACACAACCCACAGATCTCTTGCTGAAGGAAAAGAAGTCAGCTCTGGAAGCGGAAAAGCTATCTGTCCTAACGTGTGAGGTCTCTTTGCCTGACAACGTGATAGTGAAGGTAAGGGAAGTCAGCACTGCAAAGACAGAATGACAGCAAACAGACCACAAACTTCCTTAGATAAACGACATCTTTCAAACCACACAATACCACTTGATACCTTTGTGCCCCTTGAGCTGTTACAAAGTGCAGCTGCACTTCAGCCCAGATTGATATCACTTGGGACGGAGGCCATCAATCCACAGGACAAGTGCAGGCTGAATACACAAACACAAAACTCACACAATCTCACTGTTTCAATACAACACTGGAGAGGGGCTGGTGCAGTTTTTCCAAAGGCTTAAATGAGTCTAGTGACACTGTCCGACTTGAACATGGGGCCCAAGTCCTTCAAATAGGAGGGGAATTCATGTCACAAAATGATTAGTCATCTAAAATTAGCCAGACACCTACTGCAAGCAAGTTGGGCCAGCTAAGACACACACGAGCAGTCCTCTGGAAAAGCCAGTCTTTTTACATTGACTATAGTAAGCACCTGCACAACTGTGTGAACATACTCTTAGTTTTCTACCAATTCCCTCATGGCTCCTCATAACCAAAGACAGGAGAGAATCAGCAACAATCTCATATTAATGATGACCTCTAAAAGCTACTGGCACCAGTGGAAGCCTTGTTGTTGACTTCAGTGCAGTTTGGATCAGCTTTATCTCTAGTAACTATAGACCAAATTTTCATCTTATACTAACAACCTTAGGTGAAAAGATCTGCATTAGAGTTGGCTGGAAGAAGAAAGAGGATGAAAAATCAGCTTCTCTTGTGGAAACAAGAACTCCAAAATTTGGCTAGGAAATAAAGTAAGAACTAGCTCTGAACTTTTGAAGTCTCCAAGGCTCTGTAAGTTGACTATTAGATAGTTTATGGAGTATGAGATACAGATCTCCTAAAACTGATGGCTGCAGAGCAGCAAAAAGCCTAGAAACCTTAGCACTGGCTTCAGGAAGGCTCAACGAGCAAGCTGCCCTTGAGCAAAAAGAAGCAAGCCCAGGTTCCCCAGTGGCCCTGTGTGCAAGTTCCCAAGGAACAGAATGATATGGAATATGAAACAATTTTTTCAAAAGAAACCAGAAATTTTGGCAAGGATAAAATCTGATTATAGAGAAAAGCGAATGTCCCGTGGGGAGAACTAGTCAAGCACAAAATTCCTGAGTTTTGTTCCATATTCTTTCACCAACACCATGAATTATCTTGCTCTTTCCCAGATTTTTTTGTAGCAAGTTTCTAAATTCCACTCTTTCAGAAGGTGTTTGGCATTTAATGGTGGCCTAAAGAACATGCAGATGCGCTGGCTCTAAGTAATGTGTTGCTCAGGAAGTGACAGGATAATTAAGTTTCTATGGCTGAGAACTTGTAAGTTGACTTTGCTTCTCTACTACATTTTGGAGATTTTCTTCCATTTCTTTCCCCCCAAGTGTTACTTCGACYGGCTCAGACTTTGTGGCTGTAAGGTAATTATAGATACAAAGACAACTAAATTGCAAAGGAGGATATTTTAAAGGCACATGGGAATCCCTTGAAAATGTAATGTGCATATTTTCATGACTAAATATTTTAAGCATTAAGTAGTCTTAAGTATTCTCCAATGTTAGATGAGGCAATAAATTTGCCAATGCATGCAGATGAACCCCATTTAATCCCTATACACSTCTTACTGCAAATTATGCTGTCAGAGAAACCCCCTTAAATAATGGRTGTGCTTTTTTTCTGAGGGAAGCAAGCTAGTGAAGAGAGTATGATCTTCAGGCTCAGATCAAGTAAAAGATCCAAAGGTTTACAACAGATTTAAGAAGAACTGCAACATCCCAATGGGGAGATTATTCCACCCACATTAAAAAAAAAAAAAGTGTGCATTTTTCCCTGTCTCAGAAGAGATGGGATCCATATTGGGCTAACATCTCCCCAGCTCTTCTTTCTTTCTCAATTAACTCAGTTGTTTCCAATGAAAGTGTCACAGCTCTCATAATTCTTTTTTTCTTGTCTCTTTTCTAAATAAAATTTTACTTATTTCACTACAACTTTAACATTCTCCCAAACACATCCCAAACATTAACAGCTAAGCAAAGTGGAGTAACCCTGCCKGGCTGGCACCAGAAAGCCGAAGTTGCTTGGGCATCCCAAGGAACGTGGCAACTACTGGGAGACTCCTGAGGGCTCTCATGGCATCCATAAGTTTCTGGGATGTAATCTATTGAACTGGCACTTTTACCAATTTGGGGCTGTGGGGAATGTTACATCAAACATTTTCCCATCTCTGCATATCACCTTGTGAAGGTTAAGAATCCTGATGGATGAAATGGCTGCATCACCACGTGGATCAGTTGTGCTTTMACCCCGTGGGGAAGAAGAAAGCGTTCGTAGTGGAGCAAGGACTTCCACCATGAGACAACGCTGAGCAGGAGWGCCAGGGTCACACCTGTAGGAGGCTATAGGAAAAGGTGAAGGAGCAAGCTCTTTCCTTCAGAAACAAGGAAAGGAATAAGCTACAACAGCAAAGACATGTTGCTTCGACTGGGCCAGGAAGTTCAAACATAAGGAGGAAGGGTAATTAATTTCTACAGCAGAGCTCTGAGAGTTTACAATAAACTTTCAGATGGGCAGAAATAAAAGCTTGTCCTTAATTCTCCCATTCTGAAAGAAGGTAGAATTGAGCATAATATGAGAAAGAGCAGTCTGATGGAAATGAGCACTGCTGCATGTTTTTCTGGCTGAGAGAATGGTGTGCAGTACGTCAGGGCTTGGCGCGTGGCAGAAGGTCAGAGCCAATTCTGAGAACCCAGTAACAATAGAGTCATCATGGACACAGGTGCTTCCGGGATTGATCTTGCAATTTGGCTGTTTCCAATTAAATGTGAAGCAGCTGTGGCCCTTTATCTGCTCAAGTCACTGGAATCCATCTGAGGGGAAACTTTCTCCCATCTCCTCCTCTCTCCCTGCCCCAAGCATGCAGCTTCTGCTTTCTGAAGACAGAGGGGCAGGGATGGCCAGTTGGCAGAAGCCCCACAAAAAAAAAATTGCCTTTCTTATCTCAGGGCAAAGCAATGAGATACTGATTCAGCCATTCATTTTCCAGTGCCTTTCTTTGGGGACAAGGAGGACAGCCAGCAAAATAAGAAGCAAATACGAATGCTGTTGAAGGTTGTCAGGCAAACAGATTCAGGACACTTCCTCAGGCAACAAAATAAACAAATGAAGCCAATGTGAGGATAAGTTCTCAAGTGTTTATGGCATTGTTCTGCATGCTGAGTACAACAGGGTTTCTTTTACAGAAAGGGATCGAGCTTTAAAGAAGGTATTTTCAATAGTCAGCTGGTGGGATTCTAGAAGAGGCTCAGGAAGGTCAGCACTGGGCCACCAGGCAGATCAACGGGAGCCAGCGGATTTCAGAAATCCAGTCAGTGAGAGCTCCCAAATAGCTCCACACCAGCTAAATGTACTTTATATGAACTTTTCTTTGCCAGTTCATTGATTCTGGAGCCATCAAACCCCTCCATGTCTTGGCTATCTCTTCTAGCCTGCCAAGGTCTCACTTTACTTTTCCCCAGTACCTTAAGAAAGGGAGAACTTGGCTCAAATTTGTGCTTGTCACTAGACAACAGAAATGTGAGACTCTAGGTATTCATTTTGGTTGGCTTAAAGAGCAGCCATTTCACAACCCATGCTTAGCATTTTAGACAGAGGAAGCCAACAATCTTCTGGCTTTACCCWGCCTGCATGTAACTGAAAGCATAAACAGCTTTGGTCTTTGTCCTGTTTCACTCTTCCCAAGGCTTTTCTGATACACAGAAACAGTACTAGTTATTTTCTAAAAAGGTATTCTCTTGTCCTCTCTGAAACTGAAATGGATGGCAGAGCTTAAACATCATACCAGACTACCCCACCTATTTATGGTACTACTGCTTCATTATTACTGAACAATAAAGATCAGACTACTAATCATTTCAATAATAATAATCATACTGTTCTACGAACAGAGATATTAAAGAAAAATAGTATTTCCTTTTTTGGCAAGGCAGCATTGGTAGTAAGTAGGACGTAGCACGAGTGTTTTGCTAAAGTTACTTTCATCGTTTCAAATAATGGGGCTTCTAACTTAACCTGAGAAAGATTGTCCTGCAAATTACTGTCAAGAAATCATTGATATTCAGCCAAACCCACCCTCACTTTCAATATGATATACCTCCAAACATTCCTATGTGCCAGCTCAAATTGTTCCTCTTTGTCCTTCTGCACACAATCCATCCACAACAATCCTTTTTTGAATTCCCTTGGCCAAAACATAAGCATGCAGCTGCTTCAGTTTTTTCCAACCCTTGCTGGTTTTTCCATGTGCTGTCCACCCCCACCAATCTCTACATTAGAGTCCAGCTGATCTTCCCTGAACACTATCCAATTTTTCAATTGTCAGTGCCAGAATGCAATGCAGTGGGCTTGACTCCCTTACACAACTTATTTGGAAGTAAAGCAGAAATGTCTCTTTTGGGTTTCAGCAGAGGAGAGGAATACCTCTTATTTCATGTATGGCTCCACAAGAATCAAGATGAAAACACCTGCATCTCTATAATCCATAAAACAATTTCTGCTTGCAAGCAGCTCAAAATTTGTTGAACTTCTACTTGTTTATTCTATGTACACATGTGGTTAGTATAGCCACTACCTCAAAACAGTTCCTCTTCTGGGCCTTTCTAACCATTTTCAAATGTTTTTATTTCATGTTTTAAAAAGGAAAGAGGAGAGCAAAAAAAGAGGGGTAGACAAAAATGCAAGGTTCCTTAAGACTCTCAATTACAGCAACATAACCCCAACATCACAACAATTAACTGGCTGTGCTTTCTGAATATGCCATCAACTTTGTCATAATTGTGTTTGACTAGACTGTCTTTTGCAGCTCACCCAGAAATCATAAAATACAAGCTATTCTAAAAAAGAGAGACAAAATGGTTTGCAGCAGCCTCCTCTTTTCTAAGGGGGAGCCCCAAGCACTTCTGATGGCTACAGCCCCAGCTGTAGGACAATGAAAATACAGTCCCTGATGTGCAGGGAGTCTCTTTTTTTCTAAAGGCAGCAAGCTGTTTCCTGTCAATATATTTAAATTCTCTATAATCTTCTACTGTCTCTGCACCTTGAGTAATGCAATTTAGTGGCAACTCTGGATTTCTTTACCATGCCATTTATTTTTCTTTCTGTATTCTCATCTAAGACTGGCCGATCTGCCTGGATCATCAGACCATAGGAAAACATACAGAGCACCTAATCTTTATGGAGTACAACCATATGCTCTCTCTCAACTCAATCCAGTACTCAAGCCCAACAGTATACCCTTTAATAAAGTTTTGTATGTTCAATGTTCAGAACAGACCCCACTGGAATTAGGGTACTAGTCCAGACAAAGGAACCAACCTGCCCAACGCTCTGGTCTGGAGCTGGGAACAGAAGCTACCAAGTGTAGGATAATTCAACTGAGGACATATGCATCATTCTAGGCAGCAGTCCAAGTCCACTTGCTTTCAAGTACGTTTCCCCCAGGGACTGACAATTTTAGGGAAGACGTCATGAACAAGAGACACTGCTGCCAAGGTAGGGGAATGCATAGACAGAGGTGCCCCATATTGCAAATAAGTCAATATTAAGCAGTGGCTTTGTTTCAAGTTTCCTGCCCCATCAGGTTATTTTAAGTCTGTGATGACGTGTATAGACATATCCCAAGACCATAAAGAGCAGAGACTATTCTTGGACATCTTTCACACTACTGTATCTTTCTTTCTTCTCAAGGGCTTGCAAACAGCCAATAAATTAATAGTTTCACAATTTCCAGTTGAAATACTTTTCACAGGAAGATGATACTTTCAACTAAATGAAAATTGCTGAGGAAAGTGCCTACTTCCCCGAGAGGAAAGTTTCTTTGTCAGAAACCTAGGAGCGGTATACCTCAGCTGTTTTGGTATAGTTTGCTTAGTTTTTCTGGTTTGCTGTATTTTTAGACACAGGCATTTTTGTTGATTTTAGCCAAAAAGTCAGTTACAGTGTTTACTGCTCTTCCCTGTGCCATGTTGACTTTTCTCCCTCTGCCAAAGTGCTTCTTAAATCCCCTCTGAATATATGCTCTTCCTTGTGTTTGATAGCTTTTTCTTCCTCTTTTCCCCATTGTTATTTAAGACTGTGCTTTTATTGCTCAACATATTCCAAGAAGCATTTAGGATAAATGCTCTGTCAAAGACACTTATGTACAGTTGAGCCATATTATATTCTATATGAATCATTGCGGATGTTTCACAAACAAGGTTAGATCAGCCAGATTTTCCAACCATATTAAACATAGCTTTTTCAGACATGGTCTACCAGCCCTGCGATTAATCCTCCATATTGAAACTCACCTCATATTTGGACCATGTCATGTCTGCCCACCAGGGACTGGAGCATGCTGCTAACACTTTCTCCTAATGAGGATAACAATCCTATGACAGAGCAATCTCAGCCAATTTTTATCTGCAGAATGCAGAGGAAAGGCTAACTTTGCAAAGCTAGATGGTCTCTCACCATCCCTCCCAGTTTTATTATCTATGCTATCTTTAGACAGAGACCTTATCTAAATGGCCAGGAAAGAGAAAAGTCCAGGGGAGGAAGGAAGTCTGTTTCACCAACTGAGGACAATTTTGTGCCATATTGTATCTCATACTAATTAAGATTGCCAAGAGCCTGGTAATCAATCCTTCTTGCCTGCTTCACTTGATCAGATAGATGGAGAAGCTCAGGGAATATTGAATCACTTTTTACCTACCCACCACACTTTCCAAGGTGCATCTGCTACACTAAATCTGGTCCTTCAGGCAAAACTGAAATTCCACCTGAAGAAGAGCAGCCTGACAGAGAGGCCTGAAAAATGAAGTTGGTGGCAGTCTACTGCCCTGCAATGGAGAAGCAACTAAAACCCCACGGAGAGAAAAAGATAAAACAGCTATGGGGGAAAATGAGCTAAACGAGATGTTTCTTGAAAACAGARAGAAACTGTGGCACTTCTGATCTAGTATAGTGAAGCAGCTGTGATAGGAATAATGTCCCCAAGTGAAAAAAACAGCCACTGAGGCTCCATACGTTTCCAAACTCACACAACGGATGCTTTACAAGGCACTTATTGTCTGGAACTTGGGTGGGAAAGGGAGGTTCCTCACCCCCTCACCCATCTCCTATACTAATGCAATAATCTTGCTTAGTCACAGCAAAATGGAGAGAAAAAAGAAAAGGAGAGACAGTGATTAATAATYTGTGGGCAGCTGCTTACTTTCCAATTGGTTGTCCAGGAGGGGTGTGCTCCACTTCAAATCCTGCTTGTCTCAGTACATCAATCACAGTGTTGTTACCCAGGAAGTGACCTAAAATACAGGTAGAAAATAGCACTGTCAATCAAACTGCTCCTCTCACTCATTTGAGTTTCTCCTGTTGGAACAACAGGTTTGGGAGACAAGGTTACCAGAAGCTAGACCAGCTCCAAAAGCAAGAAAGGCACATTATTATGCAATTTGTTGTAATTCAGACTCAGCTATTCACCACATAGCCCACTGCAGCCTTTGGCAATGGCCAGAGGARGAGACAGTGTACAGCCCAATATGGTCTTCTTCCATCATATTTACCCCTCCCGCACCTCACATGGCCAAGGGACTGGGTGGATAAAAGAAAACCTAGATGAATTGCTAGTCTCATCTTCCACTGTGGCCATTTTTGGTATGTGCATGGACTAAATAAACTTCTAACATGGATATCAGAATGACCCTGCAGTGGCAAAAAGAATATTACTAGGGCTTTGACTCATGAATTGGAACAACTTACAACCCCAGATGTCCACTCKGCCCATCATCGTCCATGGACATCTGCTTATGAAGAAGCTCTGAAGCTGCTGTACTGCATGCTCAGTGCTTATCTACCTAAAACGGCAGTGATTCAGGAATTGCTTCATCAACTGCTCAGCCACCTGCACAGCAGGGTTGGGAGGAGCTGGGATGGTAACCTTATCTCTCCCAAAATGTGAAGATTTAGTCCTGTAAATCAGGGCTCTTTGCTAAAAGTGTAAAGGTCGCATTCCTATTCACAGAAGTAACAAAGAACCCAACAAGTATTGCAGCATGTACGGGCCTTGAAAGAGTTTACTTAAGGGAGTCCTATATACTTGAGGTCTGAACCAAATCCCACTGGAGTCAATGGAAGCCCTCAAAGGGCTTTGGGTACAGACTCAATAAGGCAGTGTAATCCCTCTAAAGCTTTCAACTTATTGTCAGAGTCCTACATTGTTTTCAGGATGGGTTAGATGTATAAAGCAAGGAGGCAAGAAGTCCACTAACAGGTTTATTAAAATCCACGTAGCCCAGTAACCTGTCTCCAACTGTAGCCAGTGGTGAATGTTAAAGGTATATAAATATATACATGAATGACACTGAGAAAGGACAGAACAATCCCCCTCCATTATGACCATTAGCTTCCAGCTCCGCACGGCTGGGTGACCCCCATTTACACCCAGGTCATTGCATCTCACTGCCAGCTCTGAATAGACCAATTCACCATGAATGTGCTCAAGCCTCTGCCTCCACGTACTTTTTGCCCCGTGCCATCTTGCAGCAGGGAGTTCCACCACGTGCCACGTGTAAAAACATACTCCTCCGGTTTGCTGCTGCGTGGAGAGTATGTGCTTGCCTTAAGCACAGTGTAAGTGTTTGCAGGAGATGTTTGTAACTGCCCGGCTCCATAGCAGAGCCAAATGCTTTGCACAGAAAAAACAAGGCAGGCATGACATGCCCGAGTCTCTCTCCATGCATGCCACTGTGTAAGGAGCTGGCGTAACCGTCAGTAGAGTCACCCCTAGGACACTTCACCCATACTGCACAAAGTCGCTATGAATTTGAGAGTAATTCAGTCCCTAGTATTCACTAAGCCTGCATCTCTCTGCTCACACTGCCAACAAGGGCGCTAATTCGCATCAGTTGTGGGAATGATGTAGTCGTATGGCTTTTAGTGCAACTTGCAAGCACTGGTAAGAGCTTTTAGCCAAAAGACATTTCTTTAAATGATTAAACGTACATTTGCAGAGCCCTAGGGTGTTCCAGGATTCCTCCACTTCCTTTTAAGAAAACTCAAAATTTGATTTTCCCCTGACTAACTTACTTATAACAAAAGCCAAAGGAGCAGAGAGCAGTCCCAAAAATGTGTTACACACCCTCAGAGATTCAAGAAATGAGACATTTGTGAGTGATTAACTGGATTTGATCATATCCTGGTTTTTTATGCAGTGGCCAAGGCAAACAAAGGTCCCCATTCTGTCACTGGCAAAGTGACACTGAGGAACCAAAGTCAAAGGTATCAAAGTCAGAGATGTTTCTCAGTCCATGGTACAACGCTCTACTTTCCCTGAACCGGAGTCTTAAATGCCAAGAGAATTCTTAATGTAAACAATCATCCTGAATCCAGCAAATCTTTGACATCATGACAGTATGAAAGAACCCAATTTTAACTGCTTTAAAGCCAGGAAAAAAAGTAACTATTTTCAGTTACAAAAGCAACAGCTCTGATTCCTTATCCATCCAAAATGGTAGGACCATCAACAACGTCAGCCCCACAGCAAAGCCCGCAAGTCCCTTCAAGTGATGGATGAAGACCAAAAGGTGATACCTCTTGGACTTCCCATTCCTGCCCTCTGTGTGGAGACCATGATGAAAGCTGCTAGCTCATTGGACTGGTGATCTGCTGTGCAGGACGGCAGAAAAACATAAGTGTGGCGAGATGCGTGTTTCCACAGGGTAAGCCACCCCGAGCTGTTCAGTCCTCTGCCATACCCCTTTCTCCTGGGAGCTGTCCTCCAGCTATCCGGGAGTTTGTGTCGGATTTGGACTGCAATTGCGGGGAACAGAGGAGGCTCCTGCCAAGGTAAAACCCATCCATGCGGAGAATGAATGTCCCCAGGACCTCTTCGGAGACCAGGGACTGAATTTCCGTATCACAAATCTCCTTACCCTTTGCTCCAACCTCGAGGCTTATTCCTTTAATTTTGCCTTTCCTAACATGAAGGAATACCAGCTTCCATTAAAAAAMCCCCACCAAACTCCAAATCCCTGAATAAACGAAAATCTTCATTACAAACTTCAATGTGAATATAGTTATTTCATTTTAGGTCCACAATTCAACACATACTAAAATATTTTCAATGCCCCAGTTCAGCCAAGAGAAAAGAAATCAAAACAATCAAAACCAAAAACTATCTTCAAGCTGACCCCCAAATAATTCTCCGTTCCACATACATCAACAGAGCCTGAAGCTTTAACAACCCCTAGGAGAGGGCATGAGCAGGTCTTTGCAAGCTTTACCTTTAGACTCTGCTTAAAATTTTCCTGTTTGCATCATCCCACGTACATCTGGGTAAATCACCACCCGTCTCACCATCAGCTTGCCCTGTTAATGCATCCGTTCCACCTGATTGCAAGATTTTTACATGGACCAGCTCTGATTTCTACTTGTCTTAACTTCTCTGCTCAGTCAGAATTCACATATTGCGATTGATTTTGTATCCATCTGTTTATTTTACGTCACACTAATGCTGTTATGGCCAATCATTATCTCATTATACACACTACAAGCAACCTGAAGTCATGCTCTACCTCAGTGATGGAAAAAATGAAAATACCATGCTCAGACTAGCAGCCTTCCACCCAACACAGACACCTTCCCAACAGTGATCCATGGTATCCCATTGCAAGGAGCTCCTCAGGATCAGAGATATGTGGAAGAGGAAGGTTTGAGGGAAAAGGTGGCACTTGAGAGGTCCAGTGCAGGTGGGTAAAGTGAAATGTGAAAACACCCTCATGTCATTGCTGTACTTCCAGGATTAAAGAATTCCTGGAAGAAATGTCTTGGCTTGCCTCCTGCTGTTAAGTCCATCATAATTATCCTTCCCAGTTTTAAAATCCAGGAAAATTTTCTATATGAGAAGTTTCTTATATAAAATGACTCTCCTTGGTCACATACAACTTGAGACAAGCATTCACTTGTTAGATATTGACAACAATATAATACTTTTGACAGCTTATGGCATGTAATGAAAACCAATTTAACCTGTATATTAGAGACAATTAAGCTCAACATCAGTGAAAAATATCAAATCCCTGCCTCTGGCTGCTCATATGTGCAAACAGAATATGTAATAATTGCCAGATTTTTTATAACATCAGAGGACTTAATTTTTACTTACAGATATAAAAAAGGAACTTTATGTGTGTGTGTGTATATGCTTCTGCTAAAAACTTTTAAAAATTTTTCTGCCTGGCCTGGAAATTTTCATTTAAAAAAGTCAAGAAAGTATAACTATTGAAAAGTTAGTGCATCTAGAGACATATCAGACAAATTAGAGAGGCAGGGGAATGCTCTTGCTTCTCCATCACTACTCCCTCTTCAGTCTAAACCTGAATAAACTATTCCTGCAGTATTAACCAAATTTACCTTGACAGCTGATGAAAACTGGATCCAAGAGGTCAGAACGCCAGCTGCCTCGGGAAATACATGCAAGTATGGGAAGAGGAGAGAAAGCAGACATAAAAGATTTTCTAGATAGGGACTTGAAGTGAAAGTCTGTACTTGGGCATGGCGATATGCAGTACAGCCTCTCCTAACAGCTTAAAAAAAAAAAAAAAAAAAAAAAAAAGGTGTGGATGCAGTCCCTCCACCCTCCAAGGATAAGGAGATACTCATGGGATTTGCTTGAGGACAAGACCCAGTGCTAAACACAGAGTCATTTCGTAGTTTGAACACAAATGCAGTGGAGTGGCTAGCGTGGCTCACTGCACTTGGAGGGTGTTTCTTCATTAAATTTGATGAGGCGAAGATTATTCTCCTTTCACTCATGTCTTGTTTTTTCGAGACAGAGGATCTGGAGACACTGGAGGAACACGTTATACAGCATGGTTGCTAACATTCATCAAACACCTTCCATCCCTGGTTTGCTTTTTTATTTTTAATTAAGAACTGTGCTTCGGACTACACAAAGCAGATGCATGTAATGCATTTCCTTATCTCCCCAAGGTTTCATTTTTCACTGGAAGAAAGAAAGAATAAACCACTTTGGTTTTTTACTAAAAGGTGAAAGATACATAGTTTCCTCAAAGCACGTGCATACACATGCACACACACTGCTGAAAAATGCATTTTCTTCCTTTCTTAGTGGAATATCCTGAGGCGGAGAGAAATACACTTCTCAGCCAACTCTAACAGTAACGGCCACGTATTTTCTAATTGACCGCAGAAACTAAAACTCTCCTTTACCATTTCAGATATTCTGGTGACCCCCATCAATAGCATACCTAAGCATAAGGTTGCATCCCTCAAAAGTTAAATGAACTTGGGTGTTCCTACACAGAAAAATATAACCTTGTTTTGATGACAGAAGCAGAAAAAATGTTTTTAAGCAAATGTTATGTACTTTATCTAGGTCTAGAGATCTACTACAAATTACTTTGTCTCTTCGTTTCACAATTCTTTGTTCCACGGCTTAGAAGGATAAAGAGGTACAAAGAAGCAGGAGATAATTCCCTCACAAAGGACCTCCATTGCCAGAGCCTTTGAAGTTGTGCTAAAAAAGCCTTGCTAACCCATTAGCTGACACACAGCAGAAACCTGAACTGTTTCCATGCACACTACAAGCAGAGCTATTTTCTGCACAATTAGTCATAAAAAGGGCCAATGTAAACTGTGTCGGGAGGTCTCAATTCTTTACATTCTCCACACAGTGAATCAGACATTATGTATAACGTTTTGTTGCCATTTAGACCTCAGGCTGCTTTGCAATCAGGAGGAATGGAGACTGCCGCCTCCTTCTCTCTCGATGCTGATTTTCAAGCCTCTTGGCACCACCAGAGTGTTTATGGTAGTCAGGCTCCACAAGAATTAGCATAGGCAAAAATGCAAATGCTGAAAGCTGCACGTTCACAGCTGGGGCAAATATATACTGGTTCCTTTGCTTGCTGCCTCCAGAAGTATGCCTCCATTTCTCTTATTCTAAGAATGGTCAAACCGAGTATTTTGGAAGCTGAATGAAGGTTTAGTGGGTATGGAGGTGTTGGGTTGATGGTTGGACTCGATGATCTTAGAAGTCTTTTCCAACCTTAATGATTCTATGATTCTATGAATGTGTCAAGAAGAGGCTGTAATAAGGAGCTACAGCAAACAGTTCAGGCAATGAATTTTATCTGAATTTGCTAATTTATCCATTATAGCATTCCACTCTAACCCAACGGTCTCTGGGTAACAGCATGAATTTACTGGGGGGAACCACATGACATCCCACATTACTGTTTCCTGCCATGGCAGATGTCCCAGACCTATGATGGGGAATCAGTTTTGTGGATAAACCCTGCAAATTTTTAATTCCCTTCCACTCCTCCTCCAGCATCATAGCTGCTTCTATCCTTGCACCCAGCCATTCTTTGCTAATGAATATAATCCTTTAAAGATTGGAGGCTCTTTCACCCTTTCTCATTTAGACCGCTATTGCTGCCAGAGGATTGCTCCTCTCTCTTCCTAAACCACTTACTTTCCTGAAATCTCACTCTAGTGGTAGGGATTGCCTTGAATCAGTATCTCGAGTGCACTTTGGCAAGGAGCAAACGTTGGATTTGCGCACAGATCTTGCTTTTGCAAGTTAGATCTAGATGTACCTAAAAGTTTCCTCCAGCCTGAGTACCCTTCAAATGTGAAGTGTCCTATTAGAGTATAAAGAATGACACCAGGTAATGGATTAGGTGGGTGATATGCAGCATCTAGTGATGAGTATGATGTTAGGACTGCCTGCAAATTTTGATTTTAGATTTTACTGATAACATGAATAAAATTAATGCTTGTGGGGATCCAGCAGAGGAATTTTCTGGGAATGGCTGGAAGGACCCCAGTGTCCTCCCACCTCCCCCAGTTAGTATGAAACAACGTGAGCCATACTCCATGCCAGAGGATGAGACATGCAGTGATATGTATCATCAGCATCCCAAATGCATCCCTACCCGCACCTCAGACAGACAGATATAACAAAAGCTTCCTAGAGGCTAGTATTCAGGTTCAAATCAAGAGCTAAGTGTGGGCTTTCCAAAGAGAAAGTGACTTTCAAAGATACAGCACAGAACTGAGAGTGCCCTGGGGCAACTCCTGGGTAGTAACAGCACCCAAATACTATGGACAATAGATGCTATGAGAGACAAGCTCATGGCTGAGTGAACTGGGACCCCAGAGAAACTCAGCAGCCTCAGACACCACCCCCACTAGGTCTGCTGATGCTATGCCAAGCACCCTTGCCATAGAGGAGAGTGCTTGGTGCTCAGAGAAAGCCAGGAACTCTGCACCCCACCTTTCAGAAAAGTCTGTCATCCCAGGTTGCTGGCTTTTGCTCCACTGCAGGACATGGTTTTGCACTTGGAAATTTCAGCATTAGGCAAAAAGCTAGAGAGGAGAGCTGGAGATGCAAGGAACGAGCTTTCTTCCTCCCCTGTTTGGCAGGAGTATCCGAGCCCAAAGCATGCCTTAAAAAATACTTTGTACAAGCCACGTGCAATAGTCTTGTAAAGCAGGCTTTCATCATAGCCTCCTTACATCATGCCACCCCTTCTCCAAGGCAGATGGAGAAATCATTTTCCCTCTCTTGTTTGATGTTGTTATTCTCTGCAGTTGTGAGGAACTGACTCATAGCCACTTTTGGACAGTCACAGGAAGCAAAGCAATAAAACATAAAAGGCCAAAGCGTGCAGCACTTTGAACGTCCAGCAATCCTCCCATGGCTCTCCTTCATTCTTTCCTTGCATGTAATCACCTCTCTCCCCTCTCACCCGTGAGCACTTACAGAATATGCACTGGAGAAAGGCCACACCATAGCTGGGGGAGAATGGAGCAACGAGAGTCCAGAAGTTGAGGGGGTTATTCCAGATTGACACCAGGGTAATGGAGCACAGATTTGTGTTTCCCTGGGGTGTCTTTGAGGTCTGCAGTGCAATACTATACTCAGACCATCTCAGTTTGAAGGACAGACAGACTCGGACAGGCTTCTTCTATTTTCTTGCTGCCCCTCGATATAATAAACTCCCCTCATGTCTCTCCCCTTCTGCTCTTCCTTTCTGCTTAGCCCCTCCAAGCATCCCTTCCATTGAGGGCATGGAGCTATTCGAGGCACCCAGATGTCACACACTGGAAATCCTTCTCTGGAAGTGGCCTGGAGTGCAATGCACAGTCCTCAACAGGCTCAGCACAAGTGGGACTGAGCTTACCAGTCTGGGACTGGTGCCATGCTGGCATAGCTCTCTGCTTTCAGACCCAATACAGTGCCACCACATAGGCTCAGCCACTCAGTTCTGTGATATCTTTGAAGTCTTTGCACATCTTCCCTAGCAGACTTGCCCTAAATATATGATGAGGAAAACAATAAAATGGTGGGAGTTTTTTTTTGTTGTAGGGTTTTTTTTTTGTGTGGTTGGGGTGTTTTTTGTTTTTGTTTTTGTTTTTGTTTTTGTTTTTAACAAAAAACTCAATTTTCTTCAAGTCTAAACCAGCTGTTTTGCTTAGGTTAAGAAAAACAACACAAGTGAGAACTGAAGTGAGGTCGCCTCCCAAGCATCTCCTCTGGCCTCTGTGTCAGACCACAGCAACAACTGAGCTGTGTCAGACCAACACAACAACAGGGTTCATAGCTGCTTCAGACATTTCAAAATGAAGCGACTAGTCTAAGCTGGTCAGTCTCACTGGAGAGAACAGGCACCTCCACAGAGCAATTCATTCCAACATCTCAAATACCAGGTTTGGGAAGAACATAAGCCCTCTGTGCAACTCCCTCTCCATTGATCATGTGAGTTTAAATAGCTCCTTTAGCCTCAGCATGTATCAGACACGGCATGATGGCCCACCAAGCTACTCTACCACTGCCCAGAGCCCATCCTTCCCTCTCCTGCCCTGTCCCCCACCTTTCTTGCCATGCCAGAGTTTGCAAGGGAGGGGGAGCTGTGTTGATCTGTGCTGGACAACATGCTCTGGTTGGTTATGGGGCCTTTTGGGCTATTTCATAGTCTAGCTTTACTTACATGGCATTAGAGGAGTTTTCCACAGAAAGAAGGTCCAACAGAGGATGACCCTTTCAGTACATATTCTTAAAGAAATAACTCAATGGATATCAAGGATCCAAGTTTAAAGGGCAGAAGGAGGTGGATGAGTAGCTCACAATATCCTATTACCTCAGCCCAGTATGTTTGAGATATGATGAATTCAATCCCTTCCTGACTACACTAAGGAAAAGGTCCCTTGGGGGTAAACAACAAAGCCTACAGATTTGAAGTGTTTATTTTCTAAAATGTATTTGTTGTGTTTGCTGGTATAAGCTGGAACAACTTACCAAGACAAGAAATCTGTAGGAGGAAAATGATGTGGCTAGGGCTGAAGTAAAGGTCTGCCTGTTATTTTGTCCCCAGGTTTTACTGGGAGTGAAGACAGGGCTTGCTCAGTCTGAGATATTGCATGGAGGATGGTTATTGGCATTTTCCCCTACAGCAGAATGCCACGACTACATGGGATTTTCTTTTTTCTTCTTCTTCTTTTTTTTTTTTTTTTTTTTTTTTTTAAGGTACATGCTCCTCAGTGAATCATGTTGTTGGGAACACACCTTTCTACACAAAGATGTGATGTAAGGTGTGACTGGAGGTGTGTGCCACCATGGAGCTGTGTGCCACCATGGAGCTGTGTGACAGGGAACATGTCTGTGTCCCTCATGTGATTCTCTCCAATGGACAGGGCCAATATACAAAATCTTAGGAACTTCACCCATACCCAGCACTGCAGCATGAGACAAGGAGATGAGTCTGAGGAAAATCTAGAGAAAACCCATCATCTCTAAGAGTCTTCTCAGGGTGCTGAGACATCTCTGAGACTGGCCCAACCAGCTAGGACCATCAGATCACTTAAGTACAAACGGTCTGGTATGAAATGCACTGTCCTTTCGTACAATATTGTTTGCCAACTGTCATCAACACCTCAAGCAGTGAGGAAATTGGTAAGGAAATGCAGTCTCTTTTTTTTGCCCAAGGTGCCTCATTAGCATGCTTGCAGCCTTGCTGAAGTAGACAACACGCTCCCATCTGAACCAAAGTTATCAGCTCTTTTCACATAAGCCACTGCAAGTCCCCCTGGACAGCCACCACAGTAAAGTCCCAACAGCTGGCGCTAGGCAGGTAGCCTCTGAGAGAAGTGTTTCATATCCCATCGCAAATCCCCCGAGCCATCCCGAACTAGTCTGGAATGCACATGGACCTGCTTGCCAAAGCCAGGCAAGGGTTAGGGCAGGGGGGAGAAAACTTGTTTCCATACCTCCCCGCTCCGTGCTCGTACTTTGCAAAGAAGGTAACTGTGAACGTGTTACTAAAACACCTACAATGACTTGATGGAGTCTGAGCTGAGGGCAGCTTTGAGCCTTGGAAAGCTCCTTGGTCAGCGAAACAACTTTTTGCATGCAGAGTATCTCATTGAACTTGTGGAGACATTTCTGAGGCGTGGCCCAGCAAGGACCAGATCTTGTGGGACCTCAGCTTTTCTTAGGACACAGCCAGTACTATGAAATGCAGCATCTTTGCCTGCCTTAAGCAAAGGCTTCTGGCAGGTAATAAGGATGTACTTAGTAGCTTGCTGTAGGAAATAAATAGTGGTGAGGACCCTGGTATATCATTGCAGACTCTAGGAATCAGAAGTTCAGGGACTTCCAGAGCTGGACTATTAAGTTTGTCTAATCCCTTTTTGGCCTCATGGATGCATTTGGCTTCCACAATATCCTGTGACCGCAATGTAATTACGCACGGTATGAAACAGCACTTCCCTGTGTTTATTTTGAACCTGCCCACTGATTGTTTCATTAGGCTCCCCCCAGTTCCTCCAGTTTGCACAAGCACAGCTCTAAACTGAATTTAAAAAAATTGTAATCTTGCTCTCGTGTGAGATTAAACCATGCCAGGAAAGTTAGTTGGGGGTAATGTCTGTCAAATCTGTGAAATTACTTCAAAAGACTACAAGACAGGCTGTCATTTTCTGTTTGAAAATGAGTTTGAAAACCACAAATCAAAGCTCCCAGTTGACAGGACACGGATCCTTGCTTGTTCTTTCTGGTTTTGACCTCACAGTCAACTGTTTTACAGACTACACTGGTTTCTTCATCTTTTCCCGGAGCCCGTTTCTGGTGGTTTATTTGGATTGTGGATGTCTCACAAGTGAAAAACGTGGTCATGACATAGCACAAAACACAGTGATTCCTCAGCAAATCGCTGGCCTCCTGAAGTTTATGGACACAGAACAAACTCTGTGCTCGAACAGAGAGTACTGATGCTTTCTAGCCCGCTTCTCGAGTAGTGTCCTGTTGGCATAGGAAAATGGAAACCATTTTACCAGACCTTTTAAAAAAGGAAACTCTTCAAGAAAACCAAAACCTAGCCTCCTTAGTCAGTATCTTTTTAAATATAAAAGCTTCACATTGTTAAGACCGTCGATGGTTCATGCTTTTCCCAGAAAAATCCAGCTGGCCACTGGATGTCACTGTTGTTGCAGAAAAACACACCAGAAAGTTCACAAATCAGGCTGTGAATAAGGTGAGGTGAAGTCACCCAAACCTGGAAATGGCCTTTTCTTTCAGTTAACCAGCACAGTGCCGGTGGCACTTGGAGGCTGCCCCGCCAGTGCAAGCAACTGGAGGCAAGGCGCACTCAATGGCGCCGAGGTCTCCATCACCATCTGAAGACAAGTCCTCCATGGAGCTCATGGACCCTGACTCACCTGCGCCCAGATGTGTGTCCCCTCTTCTTGCTAGCTTCCCTCCGGTTTTGCTGAGGTGTGTCCCCACTGAGCCCCTGGGTCTGCACGACACATCCAACCTGGCCTCCAGTTTGGACTTAACCCCTTCTCCCTGCCCTATAGCGGAGCACACTGCAGCAAGCACGTTTCCAAGCTTGTCCTCAATCATGGATTAAAAGCAATTACACGTAGTTTTGCTCTGTGGTTTTAGCTGGCGCTGCTGAAAGGGCAGTTTAGCACAGTTGCATAACTTCCAAGGTTTGAGCTAATATCTCCATGGAAAGCAGCTTTGCGTTATGTAGATCATTTGCCTCCTCTGAATTACACCAGGCATTTCCAAATCCACCCAACCACACAGAGGAAACCTGCCCTAAAAGACCCTCCTGAGCCTTTTAATTCAGCTAAGGATGCCTTTGCACCATCATGGTGAGCCTCGCCAGCGCAGGCAACAGACTGTCTCAAGGAGTGCTTTGAGGCTGTATGCTGAGGCCCCTCCCTCTGTGAAAGCAGGTGAAACAAGCCCCAGGAGTCCACAAAACCCTTTCAGATTGGGGTCACCAGGTGCAGATGGTGCTGCTGTGGCATTTCAGGAGGTGTAAACTGGGACTTGCTTCTCACCTTACACTCCAAGCTTAAGGCTTGCTGCTTGATCCATGCCTGCTCTAGCGCCAGGAAGCAAACCCACAAAACAAGGCAGATCAAAACAACGAACTATTGCCCCTGAGGAGAGAAGGAAGGCAGGAACACACCGCAGACATTTGTTAAGCTGCTTAATATGGTGTTCCAAGACCCTCAGACACATGTGGTGTGGGAAGAGATCTAGAGTACCTGCATCTGGAGATCTGTCTCTTTTGAAGTGCAAAGCATGCCCAAGGCTGTGGAATAATAGAAAACTGGGCTAGAAAGTACCCATTTTAGTCCATTTAAATGTCATAAATCAGGATCAACTCTGCCTAGGCATGATGGATCAGATCAGCTTTGACCCTAAGGATGTTGGTATAAATTAGAAAAAGGATCTCCCTAGGCTCTTTGACCGCAATATTTTTAAAGCATTAGGAGATTCCCTGGCTGGGTCTTTATTATTTTTTCTTTCTTTAAAACCAAAACAGAAGAAAGAAATGCTTTGGGAAGGATGGACAGTCCTTTGGCTAAACGTTCTGTGGTGGAAGGAGTGGGGGTTTCTAGCCAGCAATGGCAAAGTCTCTACTAGGAGGGTAAATCTTATTTGTCAAAGAGACCATCTGTGTAGTGGGAAAAGAACAGAAAATAGTCCTGTGGTATTTGGAGATTCTCAGCTGTAAAGGTGATGTATGAATACAAACAGTGGTCACTCCTGAGCTCATATGCCACCTCTCTTGGACACCGCCTGTCACAACTCAACAGTGATGAGCTCCATCCTGCAAATACTTCCATTCGTAAGCTACTTTGTGCATGCAAACAGTTGTATCAAGCCTCCACATCCCCGTGCACAAAGGATGCCTTGCTCACAGATGTTAAATTTAATTGACCAAAAGTCATGGAAAGCTGTATTCCTGAAGTACTAATTTGTACATGCTACGCCTGCAGAGAAGTTCTTTTTATTACAAATTTATTCTGAATTAGATTATCAAATGTGTATCTACATTCCACTCATTACTACTTATCTTCGTGAATTCCACCCACACAGATCTATTCTCAGCCACATGGCCAAACATCCTGACTAAGTTCAATTTAGTTTTTTTCTGTATAAATGTATAAACACACAGATTTTCTATATACATCCATGTTTCGAGCAAGCAGGAATATTTGATTTGAATCACCACTGCATTACTCTGGTTTTACACTGGTATAAACACTAGTGGTTTTCCCTGTTATCTCCTGCTGCCCAGCTGTGAACATTGGGGAAAAGGAGCAACAATGAAGATAAGCGCAATTTATCTGAACATCTCTCTCATAATATTGGCCCAGTGAGCGGACTTCTAGTGAAACCAAAAAGACGGAGATTCAGTGATCCTGTTAGTTTTCCATGACACGGCTGTCCACTCTGACACATGGTCACATCCAAAAGTTGAGTAAGTTATTATGGAAGTTTAGAAACCTCTAAAATATACACAACAGATTTTGAAAAACATTGTGGTTACGTGGGTTCAAGCATGCTTGAGGAATATGTTAAAATCCAAGCAAACAATCTACGCCTTCACCCCCTTTCTGTTAACACACCAGTGTGTGCATACATCACCAAGCTTGCGTTGCAATTTGTAGCTCTGTTATTCATAGCCTCCATTAAAGAATAACAGCCCCTGTTTGAGTATCACGAGGCAAAATTGTTCGCACATGTGGACCAAACAGACACACCAAGGCTGCACCCTTATGGTTTCTGAGTGACAAGCTTAATAAGATTACGCTTGATCTTTCTCTTAATAAAGCTGGATGACATTCAAGCAAAGCCTGGGTTTTGTTTTAATGGTACATTAAGGGAACCCAGAGTTTGGCACAGCCGGAGGCCTGAACCATCGAACAAAACTTGGCACTGCCAACATTCCCTTACAATCTCAGACCTCACATAATGAATATTTATATCTAAATATACACACACGCACATATATTAAATACCTATCATGAGCTGGTCAAGGTCAATGCTCTGGGTAACAGAGTTGGATGTAATACCAAGAATGATGATGGTTTTTTTTTCCCGTGTTATGAATCACACAAATTAAGCAACCCACAGTTTATAGAGTCTGCAACATGATGGACTGCTTTTAAACCACACATACCAAAAGGAAGGAGAACAACTCCAAGAAATAACAAAAGCAAAAGAGAAGTGTCATCACCTTACTGTTTAAACCTGAACACAGCAGAACACGGAGACTCCTGCTCAACTTTAATAACACCAGCAGCCTTAGCCGACTCCAGGGGAAGCAGTCATTTGCTTGAGATAAGTCAGGGCTTGCGTGTTTTGAAGCACTGTGGGTTAGAAGCTAAATAGTGTTAGCTGAGTCACACTGATTTAAACCATAATTGCACCTGGCCCAAAGATTACAAAAGACAGAACACAAAGAAATCACTTAGAGGAACAGGGAAGATATAATACTGAATTTTTATTTTGGAAGAGAGAAAAGGGGGGGGGGGAGAGAGAGAGAGCGAGAAAAGAGAGGAAGAAAAGAGAGAGAAAAGAGAGAAAAGAGAAATAACCCCTCCCCAATGAAGACTTTACTTTTGGAAAAGGAAAGCTTCCTTAAGGACAACCTGAGCAGTCCCATCTTCTCTTTCCCTCATCTCTGTCGTCTGTTATACCAAGGGTACAGCTATGCCTCTGTGTGTGCTCAGACTGCGTATCTGTGTACCTGTACCAGTCCTACAGATAAGTCAATGAGTCTCAGGCTTAAACAGGGAGTTCATGATGGAGCTGGGAACTGGATGAACATGGGGTGGGGATGGTTTAGACTGTGCAATTTATCTGCCAAAAAATTCATTTTTGGGATAACCAAAACAGTTCCCAAATTACATTTGCTGAGGAATACTGATGAGGAATTTCAGAGCACTGAAATACTGTCTCTTGCTGTTTCCAAAACAAAACAAAATCACGGATTTATTTCAAAGCATTCAGAAATAATTTACTGAAATGTAATATACGTACATTTAATTTCAAAAAGAACACAAACATAGACATTAAATTAAACAATTAAACACTTTGCACAGCCTGAATTTTCTTCCAGGCTTTTGTTTTGGTGAGAAAATGAAAACATTTTTGTTCGGCATTGACCCAATATAACTTTTCCTTCAATCATCTGGTTCAGCCAACAAAACAAGACATAAATCATTTCCACCGCCCTAGACTGAGCCCAGGTCTCTGTTAATGCAGATGAATTCCCTATCCTCAGCCTCTCTCTTTTCCTCAAGATCTATGGGCAGTACCTTAAAGCCTGAGCACAATGGTGGGACCCTTCCCTGACTGTAAGGGCATATACATGGACAAGTGGTTCATGCTAAGGCCAACTCAATGTCTAACAATGGAGAGGTGGGCCAGGATGGGTACTGGGCAGAGCCAAAAAAATCTCTTTAGAGTCCCATTTTCTTCCCTTAAAGTCAATAACGAGACTCCCATTGAATTCAAGGGAGCTGATTGGAGCTTTGTGCTACAGAAAAGTACACGAGGAAACTGTGCTTCCTTCTGTCTTCAACTCAAAGCACTCAAATTCACTTCTGGGGCTACGTACCTAGCTCTTTATTCTCATTTACAATGCTTGAAAGTTTCCCCTTGTGTCCAATCTGATCAGAAGCTCGCTGAAATCAACACAAAAATGCCTAGAATACATCTCCTGTGCAATCTGTGGTCCTTACTTTCAGCTGGTTTGAAGGTGACAGAGCTCCAGAGCACCAAGCACATGCATTTAGAGGTGAGCAGAACGTGAACGGGAGACAAGATCCTCTTGCCTAAACAGAGGCCCATGTTAATAAGTAAAAGCACTAAAAGACTATGCATTCTTGCAGGAATTCAGCCAATAATTATCTGCTTCAATAATTATCATCTGCTCCCTTCACTGGATGAAACTGAGATCATCCTTGAATGAAATAAGAAATTCACTGTCGGCCCTATTGGCATTTTTGTGTCCGAACCCTGCAGTACTTTTCATCCCACCAAACTCCACCTATAAAGCTCTCACACTATATTTTGGCTGACTATTCTGGGCTATTATATAAGCCCTTTGGCACTGGCCTGTCCCAGATTTCTCCCAACCTCCACACTTTTTCTCACAGCCAAGTTTCTGCAGGAAACAAAACACTTTTCATTGAGGCCAATTAGCTCAAGAACGTCAAAAGAAAAAAAAAAAAAAAATCAAAAGGCTTTGGGTCAGTGACAAGAGCAATAGAGAGGCCAAGAAAATGAAAGGGACTTGTTCTGAAAATGTTTTTTACTATGTCAGAGCCAATTCCCAATGGAGTGAAACAAGAAAAACATTCCTAGAGAGATTCCAGATCTGTCGTGAATTCCCGAGGCACATTAAGAAGTCTCACTTTCCCCTCTGTCTCTCATTCCTTTCTGAGGTACATCATAGGGCTCCAGAAAGAGGGTAAGTCAAGAGATCTGTGCAGTGGTTCCTGGCATTCAAAGTCACAATGAACCACGGGTTGGGGAATCCTACAGTAATGCTCCAAAGTTTCTCTTATTTTTGAAAAAAAAATTGGAATCAAAACTCTATTTGAAAATATTTTCTTTGTGGTTGAGATATTGGGACTTTTCTCAAGAAACACTCACTTGGTTTCCTTGCAAAGTAACTGGTCTGTGTCCCTGCTGCCCCATCTTTAAAAGAAGCATAATCCACTTTCCTCCCAGGAGGACGTATTTGTCCCATTTACATGCCTGTATATTGATAAAATTACTGATGACTGAACTTTGGAATGAACTTCAGAATACCGCGACCGCTGCCTTTCCCACCACCGCCACAAAGCTCATCATTGACACCACGTCCAGGATGAGGAGCCCCACCAGAGCAGCAGAGACCTCTTTCTTCCATGCTTGTAGACGTCAGACCCACAGACATGTCAGTATTAGAACTGAAGCTCACCTTTCAAATTGTTTGAATTACTAATTCAAAGGATTACTAAATAGCAGTCTTAGAGGGCCCAAGGCTGCTATTGGGGGAAAAAAACATCACTGTTTTCCAGCTGAGCTTTATTTAATGATGGACTTTGCACTTCCTAATCTCTTTGGAAAATAAATGCCACATGGCATCATAATATACTGAGCAAGGGATAGTCAGGCTCCCAGCAAATAATTTATAACGACATCTTTTGGGTTAGTTTTTATGACGCTCTTTGTAGGACAATGCCGCGAGTTGATCTTGAATATTTCACCATGAGAACAAAATATTCCTCCTGACATCTAGCTCTGTGTTCACGGGTTCATTTTTTCTGATGATTAATTCTGAGTTCATGCAGAGTGTGTTCAAGATTACATGGATTCATATTCAGTTGACCATATCTGAGAGGATTATTTTAGTGTGCCCTAGTTTATGGCCCATGAAACATGATCCCTCTTGTCTCTCTGCTTCTCTCGCTCTGCCAGCAGTATTATTCTAACAACCAGTACTGGGAACTCATATTATCAGCATAACAGCGGAAAACAGCTATTTTTCTCTATGAAAACCAGCTCTCATTCAGCACCTTACACTTGCTCTCCTCTCAGTGCCAACAGCCAAACAGAACCCATCAAAACGTCAAAATGTTTTGAGGGAAACGCCCTTTAGACTAAATCGGTATTTCAGGTTTGCCACAGACTTCATCATTTTTGGTGCATCTAGCACACATTACCGCTGTTTCTAGCGATGCTAACCTGAACAAGACAAAGCATAGTGGAAACCCCCTGATGCCGACTGAAGCCATTGCTTGCGTCTCTCTGAAGAGCTGTGACCCACGTTACCTACACTGGAAGATTTTCCATCTCTACCCATGAGACCGGTACCAGCAGCGCAGCATTGATCCTGGCATACAGCAGGCAGATGTGCTGTCTAATAGTTTTGGCAATGCCTGACCGTCTTTCCTATCATGGTATCATTATCTTAAGCCAACTGCCAGCTGGCCTGAACGGTGCTTGATGCACGAAACGCAGAGGAGCTTTCAACTGACAACACCCTGTAAATTATACATAGCAATGTAATTTCATGTGCAGCCCCCAAAGATCTCAAAGCAGTTTAAGGACAGAAATTAGGTTCCAATGCTGTGACCCTTACTTAACAAGTGTGAGCTAATTAGAAAGCTGTCCCATTGAAATAAGCAGAGTTGCTCGCAGAAGTCTGTTTAATGTGCAGCCGTGCAATTTAAAAAAAAAAAAAAAAAAAAAAGAAAATTATTTATACTGTGGTTGTTTCTGAAAGCCACAGCCCAACCATATCTCCTGGTGCTGCACTAAAGTCACTGAAAGACGGGGCGTTCCTATTCCAGAAAACCGTGTTGCGGGTCAGTAACACAGTTACTTTGGAACCAACAAACAACCATTTTTCCAGATTTGCAGGCAATCTACAATATACTTATGTTTTGTTAAGTAGCCTAAATTCACACAACTCAGTAACTGAACCAGAGCTTCTGCTGCATACAACCTCATCTGAACCAACACGCAATGCAGGCTCATGAGAAAGAGGAGGATTTGAACTATAACCTTAGAAGTAAAATCCCTATAGCAATGAACCATATTAAGCTACTATTTTTCAGTATCATTACTGCTGTGATCAGAGTTGCTGGGATTTTCTTTTGGTATTATCATGCATCCTTTCCATCCTGCGTCACTGTGACTGCACACAGAAAGCAGATGTTATATACACCATTTTATTTCAACAGAGAGCACCTTTCACAACCCCTCGGCAATTTTATTTTTCTTTGACTGATGCTGTCAACACGTTATCTGAAGTCTACCTCTGAGCGCAAGAGCTCGGTGAGAGTGTTTGCATTGCACTTGTGCGTTACGCTACACCCATGCTCGGGCACCCTCTGCCCCATCACTCACCGATCCCACTTTCTGATCACTTGACTACCATTTGGATGAAGCCCAACTCCAGCCCTCTCTGAGCACAAAACACAGTCAAAGAAGGAACGATAGTTCTTTCAGCTCAGTTTTCAGCTGAGATTCAATGAGTTGCGTGTTTATTGCTTATTTCTTGAAAATAGAGCTTTCCTGTAAATACTATGCTTATGGGAAAGATCAGATCCCACATTTTTTTCACTCATTACGGGGAACTGCAATATGCTCTCTGCAGCACGCTTCTTTTGCAAATGAAGACAGGACTGAGACTATCTTTCAGTAACTTATAAATACAACACATTTTCTTTATCAAAAGATCCTGAGTACAGTCCCACTATGCAGTAGCAAACTAAGCTTGCTTTCCATTATTGTCTCTAAACATTATTATTATAGTTGATATATTCAGGGAATCCTTTAGCTGATCACAGAAAAGACAGCATACCTTAACCTTGACTAGCTGACAGTCTATGACAATGAGCAGCAAGGAATACTCTGTGCATCTGGAACTGCAGGAGAAACGCATCCCATCCAATTTTCCAGGAAAGAATTTGGCCAGGACATCAGAGCAAAGGAGTCTCTTTGCAAAGCGTGCTACCGAACCATTAGTCACTGCAACCCCTGCCCAAGGCTCCTGAGTCACTGCGAAAGAGAGGACTTCGCCGTCCCCCGACGGCGCGCAGGGGAACGGCCAGTGCTGATGCATGAGGCAGAGAATTTCTCTGTGCTGCCAACAGCTCCCCCAGCACCTGGTTTTCTCTGCCATGGCTTTCTTCCATCCCTGGCCCGCGCCAACCGACAGCAGTTAATGAACAGCATTAAAGACCACTTGCCAGCCCATGGCACTGGGGCAGCAGAAGCAAGACGTGAGGATGGGATTGCCACAACAGGGATCGGTTTCCTTTCCAATGTCGAGCTCCTTTTCCCTAACGCTGTTTTGCTGTATTCAGCATCCAGTACCTTGATCCTGAAAACTCATAATATTAACAATTCCACATCCACACAAATGCAGATGTATTATACACACAGATACACAAGTATGTATATATTTTCCTGTAAAGGAAATATGATATTTATGCTTTATAAGATGAACAAGGAGAATAGAAAACCAAGAATTCTGGGCTAGCGCCCAAACCACACAGCTTTGAAATCAGCGGTGCGTTGAAAAAAAATACACAACAAAAAAACCCCTACGCTTCCTTCCAAGAAAAGTGTCTAAGTTTTCCAATCTGTTTACGACTGATGTCTACCCACAAGAGACTAAAATCTGGGCTGGATGAGACTGGRCTGGCATACAACATCAAAAACCTCTCCTTCCTGAATTGGGGAACAATACCGTAAGTGTCTGTGCACAGAGGCAGACCTGGTGTTGCAGAACTTTTTCCCCAAACTGTTATATCTGCTTTTAATTTCCAATGAATCAGCAAACACATCTGTGGGCTACTACTCTTCCAGACCAATCCTCTTTATTTTTTTATTCTCAGAACTCCTCTCTCTTTTCCCCAACACCTGCTCACTGCTCCCTCTGAAATACGGTTCAGAAGTATTCAAGTACTCAGAAGTATTCAAATTTCTTTCTCTGGAAGAGGTTCTCCTTAGCTCTGTTTTTAATTAAATTGTATTATATGTGATGTAGAAACAGGTGAATTAAAAAATACAGTAACAAAGGCAACTATGACTCTCTAACAGAGGAAGTTAGGATGCACAGTGATCTTCAAAGGCTGGAGGAAGCTGAGGAACGTGATAAATACAGTTCTGCACAGAAAGAATATCCAGATCATATAAGTGCAACCACAATATATCTCTAACTGACCCAATCTTAGCTAAGTAGTATCTAACCCTAAGAGTCTCTACTAGTATTAGCGTCTTTTCTCTGGAAAGCTCAGTTACTGCCTACTGCAATGGAAGTATTCCTCAGTATCAGCTAGATCTTTTTGTACCTACAGCTCTGAGCCAAGGAGTTGCTTATGTGAATCCTCCCTAAGTCACAGATCCAGCGAGGCATTAGAAATGGAAACACCATCACTTCCCACTTCCAGAGTGCAGGCGCAAACCCAGAGGCCAGGTTTGGAGCAAGCCTGGTCTGTACCCCAGGAGCTCTGAGGGAACATCATCTGCTTCTCAGGTCCCACTACTGTTTTTAAAGCCATTGTGGAGTTGGTTTTCCTCCGTGGTAATGCAGAGCTGACTCCACAGGTGTGCTGGGGTGTCTGGGCAGAGACCAAACTCCTGCTAACAGCTTGTTCTTTCACCTGTGCTTGATTGATGATGCTACTTCAAACACTTCTTCGGTCAGGATGCGAGGCTGGGTCTGCATGAAGAAATGAACTGCCATTTCACCTACCAGTCATTGCTGGGGCAATTGCCCAAGACCTTGCAGCCTCCAGGTTAGAGCTAGGACCTGCTGGTGGGGAGGTCTCCATGGGAGGACAGCATTACTGCTTAGCCCCCTGCCACTCTCCTTAATGCAGTCTCCAAACATTAGTGTGGCATTCATGGTTTTTGCAGCAGAGGAGGGAATTGTACCATCCTTACCAATGGGACTCCAAAGCACAGAGAAGCTAAAAACTTGTCCCAAGACCAACAGGTAGCCAGTAGCAGAGCAGGAATATGAATATAGATCTCCTGAGACTGACGGTCATGTCTTGAGGTCTCAGAGCATGCTTTGCATGCTCAGCTGAAGCATGGCCTGATAACGTTATGTATGACTGCTTCCCTACTTATGCTGGGGTCTTTCATCTACGAGACTTCACAGCTCTCGCTGTTCTGTGTTTAACCTTGTGCTAAGCAGATAATTTATGACCATACCAATTCCAAAAAAGAAAAGGAAAAGCTGTAGTACTATATTTGAAGTGAAGTCTGGCAGGACGTCCTGCTCTCCCTCCACAAGTACTTTATGGCAAAGCCTGAAATGGTTTCCTGGGATGTAGTGTATCTGGCATGAATCCCTGCCAGGCAAAATCTTGTCTCCTTTAATTAGCTCTCACAAATTTTCACCATCCTCCTTTCTCACTGAGGGCTGAACCACAGCTCCTGCTGTCCAGACACCATGGGGAGCGAGACACCATGTCCAAGGCCACTGCTGGTGGCCCGGTTGTGAAAGCGCCTTATGGAAACTCATCTCATTAAACTTTCAAAAGATGGATGCTCTGGCATTGGAGCAGCTCTGAGCTCTCAGCTGGAGTTTCTGCTGGCCTCTGACTCTCTCTTTGTAATATTTTAGGTTTTGCCTGCTGGAAAATGACTTGTAAGAATGCTCTTGAGCGCCAGTGTTTGGAAACAGATCCGTTTCCAGCATTCCCAAATCCTGGGATGCTCAGAGCTGATGTGCTGACTCAGATCACTCGAGACAAGCAAGTTAGTGAAAAGTTCAATCCGGTGGTAATGAGATCTGGTGGAATTAGACCTCCGTATGATTTATTCAGCATTTTGTAATCAGTGTAGAGTGTTAATGTCATCCATTGGCTCCCAAACCTCTGCTTGGAAAATAGCAAGGCTAGTCAAAGCAAATGCCTCCCAACCTTACTTACAGCATCAGCCTCTTTTCTTTGCGAAATGAATGGTTCCAGATCTCTGCAGGGGTGTCTGGCAGTTCAACTGAATTCTCTGAATTAGCATTTTTACCCCTATTGATTATTAATTGGTTCAGCCACAAGATACTTCCCAGCTCCCTGATAGAGAGACTGAAATCTTTTATAGAGCATAATAACAAAACTCACCCAGCAAGTGTTGAGGTAAAAGCTATTATGATGAAATACCAAAATTTTATGAAAAATTCAGAGATTTCATACTGTTTTGAAGATTCATTGACAGTAAATTATAGAATTTGGTGGATCCAAATAACGGCAAATTATCAGGGTTTCCCAGGGCTCACGCCCCCTCAGTTGCCTTCTGTACACCACAGAGTTTTCACCAATAATTCCTGGAAAACACATTCTTGTCTCCTGAGCCCTCTGATCTCGATTACATAGCTTTTTCAGGGTCCACTCTGTCGTGTTTAAAACCCAGAGAGTTGGTATCGCTACTATGGAGTGATAAAGCTTATGGCTGTGGTAATCGGGAAAGCCCTCTGGCACACAGCGAAATACCAGGGACTGTAAGGGAGCACCACGGCTTACCACAAGCGTACAAGGAGCTGGACGTGTCTGCGGATCAGGGAGTTTGGCTACTTTGCTTTGTTTCCTGCAACTCAATCGGAACAAGAGCGCTTCAAAAGACATCTTCTTTCTCTGCAGTTTTCATAGGAAGGCAAGGTTAACGCTGAATGACAATCCCTCTTACTATTCAACAGGCTTGTCTCCTTGATTAAGTCAAAGATTTGTGGCTTCTGAGGTGAACTATCTTATTTCTTCAATTGAATCTTACACGTCACGCCCCAGTTTTTGAAACACAAGGTTTTATTTTTTCCCCACAGTGCTCATGATCAAGTTGGTATCTTCTTCCTTGCTCCTGCCTGTATTGCTAGATGTTTTCCTTGTTGTTGTTTTGGGTTGGTGTTTTTTTGGGTTTATTTTGGTTTTTTGTTTTTTTTAAATCTGCGTCCTGCACTTTCATAGGAAAAGAACTACTGCTAAAAAATCCATTAACATGGTTTGGCCAGAGTCCAAAATTTCAGCTACCAAGAATGTTAAATCCTCCATCTGTTTGCTAGTTAGATAATGTTACCTTTGAGCTTTCCTTTGGCTGCTAAAGACACTTTATCTGCCTTAAATGTTGCAGAAAATTACACTTTAGGTCAAAGCCTGTGTGCCATTAAATAAGGGGGGAGGAGGGAAAGGTTCTTGCTATAAATTTCCACCTTTAGTCCCTCCTAGCTCTCGGTACATTCAGACACAAAGAAGTCCCGAGCTGAGCATAATCATATTAATGACCTGGATAATTGATAGTGAATGATGGATATGTTGAGCTAGACTCTAATCCACTCTTAAATATTTGCTTGACTTTTTAAAAATCAAGGGAATACCCTGAAGGGAAGAAAGTTCTTTCACACAGGAGAAGCTAAGCAGCTATGGTGTGCTCGAGCGAACATTTGGCTAAGACATTACTTTGTGCCTCAGCTGGGGATGCAGACCGGGCAGCGAGACCCAACTCACTCTTTAGTGCCAAGACCTGGCTGTAACATCCATCAGACACCTCCAGGGAGAGGTGACTCAACTGCTTTCATTGACATGATCCCATAGAGGGCAGGCCAGGAGGTGACCTTGCACAGTCCCCCTCCCTCCACTGTTTATCTGCTCACTTCTTGTTAAAGGTGATGGGACACACAGTTGGCCACCTTCTTCCCGAGCAACGGGTTGGATGTGGAGCTTGCATGATTGACATCCATGGGAGTTTTCCTCATGGCTTCAACCGCAACCTCTTTACACCTGGGATTTCAGCAGACAGCACAGGTTGCTCTCAAGTCACATCATAACTTTCCATACGTCCGTGGACTTAACTYTCCTCCGCTCCCCCAGCCCAACACAGCAGGTGCCTTCCAGATGAGCGCTGGAGATGAAAAACTACAGCCGCTCAAGCTGTCTCCTGCACTCCCTGAGGAGGGAGCAGCCCCTGCTGAGAAAAGCTAACAAGGAACCACTAAGCATAACTGCATGGGACACTGACAGCTACTTATCAGGAAGGATTAAAACAAGGCCCCAAACCCACAGAAATTCTGGCACTGCATTTAGCAGAGCAAATCCACATCTGCCTCTACTTAGGCTTATTATATACTCTCCAGGGGTGAATGGCTGGACAGGATTGGTCAGAAACAGCAACAAATGATTGGCCAGAATGCAAAAACCTGACATGGGATTGGTGGAGATTGGAGACAACCTGGTTTAGGTCAGAACACGGATCCTTGCATCACACCATCAGGAGGACAGCAGCGGGAGGCTGGTCTTGCCAGCTGACCTCAGCTGGGAGAGGGACGAGCATCCTCCTGGGCAGCGAGAGATGTGGGGATGGGGCTCTGAGTCTGAAACAGGAGGTACAGACCAGCCTGCTCTCTCTCTGCAGCTGGGAGGAAGGTTTCCTTCCAGCCTTGTTATGAGTTTCCCAGCATCCAGCCAAGTTTCCTTGGCAGGGAAGGACTTAATTTTTAGGGCTAGAAAGAGATTTCTAGGCAAGAGCCCCATGTGCAGCAAAGTCAAACTGAACTCGACAGCAACTTTGGGAGGTCAAGAGAAAAATGACTATGAAATAGATGGAGTTGTCACTTCATTAAGGAACACAGAAAGCACTACTGTAAGCATGAAAGGCACAGAAGTGGGAGGACCAGAGAGATACTAAAAAGGTCATCCTCCAGCTCAAAGTCACAGGTTCAAATCTAGCCTTGTACAGAGCAACCAGAATTCATTAGTCATTGCAGTAGCTTGTGTCTGCGTTAGGGAGAAGTCCCTGAATAATTTCTAATGGAGAAACATCTGCAGAAGAACAGTTGTGCAAGGAAAATAGCTGCCCAGTCTGCCTGATTCCAGGGTAAACATAGGGTCTTGATGCATCATTACCGGTCCACTTGAGTGTACCAAATGCATGCAAAGAAGAGCAAAAAGAACATGTGCCTAGACTGTGCAAATCCGTTCCTCAATAATAGACCAGCATCACGTAAATGACCATGACAGCGCCTGCTCATTCCACAGAGAAACCAAGCACCAGTTGCTACCATTGACCTAGGAAGTGTGAATGAACCGTTTGTTTGGAGAGAGATGAAAGGAAGCGTGCAAATGAAGCTTGTCTCCATCACCACGACAGATTTACTTCTTCAAGTGGCCTCAAGTAGCCTTGGAAAGGAAATCTGTAATGTTGTAACATTCATAAATATTTGACTATTCTGTCTTACCTTGAAAACAGGCAGAAACCCTATCCTAAAGAAAGCACTCCCAGATTGAACAGTCATTTTGTTAAGCAGGCCATGACCTGGGGAACTAGGTATCGGTGATGTTTAATCTGTATCTATATTTATGCACATGTACAAACACACACAATAAAATGCAGTGGTTGCCCAAGGAAAGCCTGGGAAGTGTTTGAAAACAAAGCTAAATCTAAGCTTGGTTACTTTGATTAATAAATGAAGTTTTGTAAGGTTTAGAAGCGAATCAGAAATATTTTAACATGTTAGAGGAGAAAAATCATTACTTCTCCTTTCTTTTAGTTACCCGCAGAAAGCTACAATATTTTATTATTTTCATTAGAGCACAATGTCCAGTGTCTTAGGTATCTCCTATCTGGGCTAACACCAATCAGGCAGTTATGGCAAACTCCCACCCTTCATTCAGACTTTCCACCTAGCTGCCACAGTCAAATTTGAGAAGAAACAAAACACGAAGTGCTTGTGGAGAGGAACAGTGAACAGGTATTTTAAGATGCACCATGTAATGTGATCTGCAATTTAAAATTTGCACCACTGTGCAGATCCAACACAAAGCCCTTCTGCTTGCGTTGAGACAGAGTAATTCTGTACCCGCAGTGCTGCTGGCAGCTACAGAAAAGGAGAAAAAATAAATAAAAGAAGAAAATCAAGTTTTCTTCTTGAGATACCGAAGCATCTGAACACACTCACCCAATAAGAAACTCTCTGCTTTCGGTGGGTATGAACTGCATTTAAAACTGTCACCATTTAGTTGCTCAGCTAATGAAAGATGCTTACTCTTTAAGTGAAAAAAATGTAATTTGGATCCACAGGAGATTTGCCCTACCAGCTGTTTTTGAATGCTGTGGTACTCTCTCCTCTGGGTATAATTAGATTACTGTAACCTAAACAGCCCTTCCAGTCCCATCATTTTAATATCCCCCAAGGTGGTAAACAGCATTAAGACCTCATTCCCGTAGCCTCTAGGTCAAGAAATAAGTATGATTATATGTATATCTTAAACGCTTTTCCTTGTGACCACAGAATGAGCCACAATTAGTTTACCGAAATGCATTGTAAAATCTGACACACTCTGGCTTAGGTCTTTCAAAACCATATGAGCACAGGATCCACATTTTACTCTGCATGGTATGGCACCAAGTTCAATGGAGCCATGAACTAGTTTAGCCCTCATGTCAAGCAATAAGAATAATAAAGAGGAATGACAAAAAAGGAAAATCATTTGCTGTATCCTGATTGCTTTTTTTATGAGGAAATATACTGTGCATTGAGTATCTAGATAGATGTGCATAGATATTGATTCTTCTTTTTCCAGTTCACAAACTATTTCAGTAAATCAATCAAAAAAAAAAATCCGAAATTATTTTGGATCAGCCAATTGTTATGTGAAATATTTTGTTATTGGGTTTCTATATTCTTCTTGTAATATATTCAGAAATTTTCTTTTGAAAAATAATAAAAATCAAGGTGCCTCACTTTGAACACATCATAACAAATCTTTGGATTTTTTGAGATACAGAAAATGCTGGAGAAGGGATGCATTTCCCCTATTTCTTTGCCACCCTTGACCCAAGTTACTATGTAGTTTTCATTGCATCAAAACAAAATTTTTARGCAAGAGAACTAGTTCTACTTTTAGTACAATTATGTTGTTTGAGTAGCACTGGGATTCAACCTGGTTACTTTTAGGAATTCTCTCTAAAATAAAGGGAAAACATAAATTATCTAAAATACTGACATTGTGCATCAAGAAAAAAATAATGAGCACCTTAAATCTGCAAATGATGGGAATAATTTAAAGATATTATAGAATAAAAAAAGCGCAACACATTAAAAATTGGACAAGCACACTCTTACATGAGGAACTTCAAAAGCCTTCCCTGAAAATTTTAGGATTACATTTTGCTGTTCTGTAGAAAGGCTTTGTTACTGCTTTCCGTTTGAGAGGAAAGCAGCAAAGCTTTTCAAATGCTTTGAAAAGGAGGAAGTTTGCAAAGGAGTAATAAGCAGGAAATAAGAACTCTTTTCTGTGGGTTTTTTTTTTTTTTTTGGTGAGATAATTGACAAGATCAAAATACATGAATGTGGGAAAATGCATTTTCTGCAACTGTTTTTGCATGTATATATCATTTACACAAACAATTTATATATGGGTATAGACATATACATGCACATATATATTTTGTATACATGTATGTACACACACAGAGTCTATAGAAAAGGTCAAGCAATGTGAAGACTGTGCCTCTGAATTTTAACAGCTATTTTCCAGATATTTTCCTTTGCTGAAATTTCACTAATGAAAGAGACAACCAACTCCTCTTCTCTGTTATTTCCAAGATATGTAGGCATCAAAGGAAGATGGAGGACACTGAGGAAGAGGTGGAAAAGCTTTAGCTGAAGATTAGCGAATGCTATACAGATTTTTCCATCTGAGCAGGGAAACCTTTCAAAAACGGGCTGTACTTCAGGTGGAAGAGGCCCTCCAGATTAACAAATCCAGTTTTTTTACCATCAAAGACATGGCTTCATATGATCTTTTTCATAATTAAGCTGACATCCACCTGGTTTTGCCCAGAGCTTCTCCCAAAGGCATGTTTTTACCCCTGAGCCAACTAATGCTGAAAGAGCATCCACTCTGTCTTCATTCCTGGCCAATCTACATCCTTTGTTTCTTCTGTTAACACTGGCTTTGAGCTAAAAATGTTCTCCTCTCTTCAACATCCTCCCTTTTGTAGCAAACATATTCCCTGCCTGTCCCCTCTGCTTGAGGAGAACTTAAAGTTAGTCGTCTTCTAGGTCTTCAGTTTGGTATTGGTCAGAAGATGCTCATGGATTATGCGTTTGAACCCTTCACAAATGTGGGACTGTGCTCCCTCTCATGCTACATGTGCTGCAGGGTTGCAGAGATGGAGTGCACCTTTTCCATGAAGCTGCAAAAGTTATTTTGAGAAAGGGTGACATGGGGAAGATGCTTTCCCACCAAGAAAAAAAATGTAACAGTGCCCATTTGGCAAGCAGTAAATTGAGGAAAAATGGCAAGAGGTCTAAATAAGGAATACAGTGCTAGGCTAGGATGCATCCAACGATGAAAATTCTCCAACTTAACAAAAGAAATTAGAAAAAGTCAGTGTCTGAAGGTGCAACCCATGTTGGTCGTATTGTTCGTTACTAACAGCAGTCTGTTCTCTAGTCAAACCTAAAAATAATTTACTTTCATACATGTTTCAGATGAAGACTGAAGTTTGCTCTTCTGCATTTCTAACCTCAGTCTCATTTATAAACAACTCTGCTCAGAGATGCTGAGATGGAGTAATTTGTCCTCCTTCCATTGCTCTAGCTAGAGCTCCAGCCCATAGTGGAGATGATGGATGATATCTGGACTGTTGTTTCTTATTAGCTACGGGGGAACACAAGATTTATGAATAATGCTATTGATGGGACGTACAGTAAATTTCACATGGGATTAAAGAAAGTTGGTTCATTAACTCGATTTAGAGAGAGGGAAAACCAAAATGATTAATCAATGGAAGACAAAAAGGAAGTAATATTTAGCCCAGGGAACACATACATATCCTGAAGGCATATGTTCTCTCACTTAAGTAATTTTGCTAAACACTCACAATTTAATTGAACAAGTGAGAGATTCTGCAATAAATTAGGCATAGACTCAGAAATGCAGATTAAATCCGGATCTGAGAAAAGGAAATGCATTTAAGTTTCAGTTTTCTTGTGCTGTTAAAGTACTTGATATTGCAAATCCTCTCTTTTTTTTTCCAATGCCACCTACAGCATTATAGAGTTCAGGCAAGCCAACAAACTGTGCTCAGGATACAGGGGAAACAAAGAAACAAATTCAAATTTAAGTCAGTTTTTGTATCAGTTTAGTTGACTTCGGTTGAATGAATTAGTTTGGAATAAATCCTCGAAGAACAACAGGGATATGGGGTAGAGTACTCACTGAGCAGAGAAGATCCTTAGGAAAGAAGATCATCTGTGGTGGTCAATATGACATTAGAAAAAATAGTCATGTCAAAAAAAAAAAAAATTCCTTTCCTTTCTGAGATTATTCAGCATTAGTTGGTAAAACTGCATCAATTTACAGTAGGAAGCCAAAGGAGATGAAGTTTCTGCTTATAGAACTAGAACTATGTAATATTCATAGAAAACACCTCAAATAGTTTGAAAAATAACTATATGAAAAGATTTCAAAAAGCAGCTGTAAAAATGGAGAATCATCTGTGATGGGAGCTTTTTCTAGCAAAAAGTTTATAGGGATTGGTAACGAGCCCAATACTAGTCAACATTTTCATCCATGATTTGGAAGTTCTTCTCAAAATGCTGCCAATAAAATCCACACGCACGAGACAGACTTGTCAGCGTGGTGAATTATGAAGACATAGAGCCATCTGAACAGATTTGCCTCTTGAAACAAGGCAGGCAGGAACACAACCAATGCCGAGACAGACTTTTGCAGGCGGGGGATACAGGCTAGAACTCTCGGACGATGAGCCTGGATGCTCATTGGTGACCACAGACCCCAGTTCTCAGCGCACTGCTCTCCTGGACTGGATGTACAAGATACCTGGTTTGGTATCTGAGTATGGCAAGACTAAACCATGACCATCACGCACAGCTCCAGCAACCAGCCTTCAAAAGAAGCATCGTCAGGAGCAGCATAACTCAAGAAAATGAGTTTTGACAGGTCGCTCCAGTATGGATTTTCGGATGTCCAATAGTGGCTGAGCACAAACGGTCCAGCTTTTCCCTCATTAGAGCACTAATAGGATTTCCCACTTCTTCAGGTAACACGTGCAGCCTAAATATCTTTAAGACTCTTCCTGCCTTTGTGAAGTTAGTCAAGGGTTAACGGGGAGGAGGAAGGAAGGGAGCAGGCGGAAACATAAATCCACTTTCAGTATACCCACATAAGCCTTGTTTTCTTAAGAAACCACAAATACAAAGAAGATCAACAGAATAATTCAAGGACCAGGAAACAGGCCTCACAGTAGGAGGTTTAAGTAGCTTGGTCAATTTAGCATAAGACGGAGATGCGCTGACTGCAGTTATACACATCTTTGCTAGGAAAACTTGTGAATGTGGAAAGATTCATCAGTTTAGCAGAAAAAGGCACAACCCGGTCAGTCAGAAATTACGAGAAAGATGGTACTTTATCTATTTATTTATTTTGCCAGTTGCAAGCAAAAACTATTGGAAAAACTTATCAAAGGGAAGTGGAGAGAAATTCCTCAGTGTCCTTAAAATAACTCCAGATGCCATGAAGATACATCTTAATGGACTCCACATTACTGGTTATATGCAGGGCAATAGTGAATGACAGTGCCCCACCTGGTTCTGGTATTTTTTTTGTGGTGTCTGTTAGCCTTAGGGCCACACTCTGACTCACACAGGATGCATGCAACTCCACAGGGGACTCCCATTGACTCTTACAGATCTCCTCCTTGTGGGACGAGACAGAGGTGGTGCAATGTATGTTCAAAAAGAGAAGAYGGGACAAACTCTACAGTTACTCTCTCAACAGGCTAGTTCTGTGAGTCGGATTTTCTATGGACCCGAAGGCATTCAGCACCTATTAAGATTTGGTCTTTGACCCCTTGCTAAGTCTTTCCATCCCCCCGCCTTCATCCTCCAGTCAACYCAACCAGTGAAGCAACAGCCTGGGGATGGAAGATGGCCAGGAAACAGCCCCATTCCCATACACGAAGCTCTGTTAATACTCAGTACGGCTCCTGTCGATACCATTAGCTCTTTTTCTATTGTTTCAGTGGGAGGAAGATGAGGTCTACATCATTTTCCCAGGGTAACATTGCAAAAACGCTACTCTGCTAAAGAATGGCTTTGATTTGTCGCAGAAAAGGCCTCACAAACTGACAGTTTTCATCTGATTTTCTCTGGCCAGTGGGGGAAGGAACATATTTTCTCCTCCAAAAGCATTCAGCAAATTTGTACTGCAGTCAGCTAATTTTATTACTTCTCATAAATGTCTGTTCCTGTAATGCTCTCAAGGTATTTTCATAATTCTACCTTGGGAATTACAAATCAACTTTCTCTTTGATAAAGTAACCTGCAGTATTTTATTTTATTTTTTATGTTATGAACAGCTGAAAATGTATGACATCCATAAAATGTCTGGGTTAGGCCTTTGAATATTGCTTCTTTTAAGAAGTCTTTTAGCATTGAAGCGGAGAAATACAGTCCTAGGATTGGAGTCTATTAGGCAAAAAGAGGGAAGGAAATCCTTAAAGCCAATGTCTAGAGTGTCTTTAAAGTTGCTTTTCTGTATTCCAAAGGGATCTAACTTCCATTTAATTAAATTTTTGTTTAAGAAAAAGGAACCTGGATTATTTTATTTATTTATACATTTTTGCAGAAGTTTATGATGAAGTATATTAGGGAGGGGAGAGGGGAGAGCAGAGACGTGCTCCCCAAAGACAATGCATATTTAAGTAATGAAGTATTTTACTAGAATGCCTAAAAATTGGCTTCATGGCCTCAGAGACAGAGCCACAGCTTCTCTCACATAGCAACAACTGCATGCAGAGGAAAGAGTCCTCTACACTTAAACAAGCCAGGCTGCATTTTCATTTAGTTGCCTTTCCAAATCACAGGCTGGGGAGCATCACCGAGGTACTCGGCCAGTTTTCTGTCATGCAGTCGTTATGGGAATTTTACAAGGCTAATTTTGGAACGAGGTTTTTTTGATCAATTTATACCAAATCCCCAGTTAAGGCAGTAACACATCTGTTTGTAAACAGGAGAGGCTACAGTACAGAGATAGCCAGCAATTCTTTTACTACATTTAGGGATATAAACGACACTCAGAGGATTTTATATTTTAAAATCAACAAGCAAGCCATTTTCCCCAGCAGCCACTCTAGCCCAGGATCTACACAGTATCTCTGTGCTTAGAGAAATAGTAGAAAGAACACGTAAGTCACAGATGAGCATTTCTCAGCATATCCTTCCACTCTCTCTGTGTTAGGGAATTGCTGAACCAGAGGTTACACCTCAATCATAACTTTAATGAGCCACTGGTGAACTTGTCTTTTATGAATGTGTCAAAACTTTCTGTGTGTCCACTAAAAAGAGAGCAATTAATAGAAAAYGGTTCACCAGCATCCTCATTCCTTGACACAGCTATCCCAAAGCAGTGATAGTCTGCAACTGCAAGTCCTCCTCTTTTGCTGAGGTTTGCATAAACAGCACAAGAGGTAAAACTTCTTCAAGTTCCCTTAAAAGACTATTCTTCCATTTAGGACTCCAGAATTTTCACAGTATCAGAGCTAGCAATTCCTCCCTCTTTTTGTCACCTACATTTTGGGGGCCGATGGTCAGATGTAATTACCTGATTTCTAATTACATAGTCCCACCTCTCTAGCAAACTCCAAGGGTGCTTCATCACCCATGACCCCTTGCCCATCCCTAATGAACATACTGCAGACACAGTTTATCAAATATAAATACCTCAATCTTAGCATTTCTGGTGCAGGACCTACCTTTAAAGGCTTGCAACTTCCTAAGAAAGATTACCTTTAAAAAGGCCATAGATCCACCGAAACCTCCTTGGTTTAGCATCACTAAAACGCACCAGTCTGGACTGCAAAATGGAGTGACATCTCTGGCATTGCATCTGGGTCTGCACACTTACAGCTGGAGCAAATGGCCTATAGTACATGTCCAGAGCAAATGCCAAAGTCCTCGAGCAAAGCCAGTCCTTGAGGTTTATAGCAAAATACTGTAACCACTCATGCATCTTGTCTTGGAAGTCACTGCTGCCAAAACAAATGAAATAATTTCAAGCCTGCATGAAATACCTGAAGCCCCCATTTGACCCATGGAAGCAATCGTGCAGAAATGCTTTGTAATCACAAGAATCTGCTGGGTTAGTGCATGCCACACTTCCAACGCACACCATGCCAAGCACAAYACTCCTGTTTCAGTAGAGTCAATGGGATTCCTCACACGTTCAGAGTTAGGCATGGCAGGAAGCGCTTTGCTGAATCAAATCCTCATCGATTACACGGAAAATCAGATAGCACAAAAGATAGGGAAATACCAAGTTTGGTGGGGTTTTTTTATCCTTTTTTATCTTGAATTCCAAGGAGTGCCTTGAAAATTATTGCTGATTACTATGCTTTTGTCTGAAAGATGAATACTGCATGAAACTTCTGATGGCCCTTTCTAAATACACCTATGCTCTGGGAAGCTAATGTTACAAGACAGTACATGCAGTGTCTGCCCAGCTTGTGCTTACCCATGCTTTGCAGATTCAAATACCTGGAGGTGCCGCTTCACTACTGCATGCAGGGGGTGAGGGAAGCTGCGAATCAGTGCTTTCTGTCTGCAGCGAGACATGTCAAACCGCTGCTCACCGTGGGGCTATTTTTCAGTCTSACTTCCCATGGAACTGAAGCTTCTGTGACCATGTTCTCCCCAGGTTTTTGTTAGGGACCTTCAAGTGATTTGGTCACTTCAGCAAAGTTTAAAAGCAGAGTAGAATTCTCAGTAACATTAAATATTGGCAGTTTTCATCCAAACAGGCACATAGGTAGAGAAGACAGGACTGGTCTGTTCTCTCTGCAGCAAATGAGACAACCTCTTCTTCGGCATCAGAGAAATCACTACAGCTGCAAACAGATCTTCAGTAATTGCTCTCTTCACAGTAAGACTTGTTGTAGCTTATAGATTACATTTGAAATCATGCTCAGAGACTTTGCCAAATGCTGATTTACTTAACCTAAAGACCCTAGCCACATTTTTCCTGCTTCCTGCACTAGTCCCCTGTAAAGTTTATAAAAAATAGCTGTAAGACAATTATGAAACTGCTGACACATTCCTTGATGATAGACAAAAGAGTGACTTTCTTACTCACTTGGGAATAGTTGCAGTGACAATATTAGAAGAGAAAATATGCCCATTGGTAAAATGTTGAGAACGGAGACACTCTGCCATCAAGCCAATTTTTGATCAAGGGATGATCAGAAAATTTCTGAAAGCCAAAGAATTTTGTCATGTTCCAAGAATTCCCTTAGCACAGAAGAGAGATCTACAAAACCCAGAGTGACTACCTCGAGGACAAACCAGATAGGATCTATGTGGGATAAAGGATAACTCCATGCTCATGCAGTTAGGCTATTAATTTGGAACAGAAAGCCATGGAAGAGCTGTGAGCTACAAATGGCCACAGGTGATTTCTTACCCTGGATGAAAACACCCTGTGTGGCCCTGAAGGCTTGCAAAGGGTAGCACCACCCACCTCACTTGCACCACCTACTACAGGTCTAAGTTAGAAAGCCAGCCTCCCTCCAGTGAAGGGGAGAGGCTCCTCTGAAGGAAATYCAGAGCATCTAAGGTCATCCTCAGATATGTACATTTTTCTCCTATGTCTAATAAAGCAGCCTATGCCTCCTCCCTAGTCTTTGGGCTAAAAGGGCAAATGAAGGATACACGCACGTTGCGTTCTGAGAAAAGGCAGGGGAATGCTTTCAACACCCCTGTTTGGAGACTTTCTATCGGAGGATGCAGACAGACGTCTGCGTATGCCAGGCAGGTTAACAGAGCAGTTAACATGACATCAGGTACTCAGCACCAAGACACATGGTCAGGGAGGCCTCCGTGTAGATGAGAAGCTTGTGGAGCTGAGAAGCCAACATGCTCTCCACTACTCTCAAGCTTGCTTTTAAGAGCGATGTAGACATATCCTATAAATCTGAGTTAACCCTATAAGCTTGGGGAGTCAGAGTCCCAGACTTAGTTCAGGACTAAGAACGGCTTTGCAGCATTAGCTCATTCTAAACAATCAAACCTGTTTCTTGAAACATTTGCGTAGATTTATGAGGCTCTGGTGGGTGGGAACCTGAAATAGATACCGTGCTCTTCTCTTCAGTCCAAGAATGATTTATGCTGCCAGGCAGCTCTTCGGCACAAAGCCAAAACAGATCTATCAGATGCGATTAACAAATGTTGTAAAACTGAGTAAACCAACTGCAACGTGAGCATCGGTTCTCCGAGCACGTGGGCCCCAATGGGGAACAACAGGTGCATAACATAATTACAAGCAAGAAGAAAAACAAGAGGTATGTACAGAGACAAACCTCGCAAAGTTGCATTCATTCCCATAAATCACCGTGACAACTACAATACCAACCAGGAAAAAGGGAAAAAAAAAAAGGAAAATATAAAGGGGGGAGGGGGGAGAGAGAGATATGTGCGTGGAAAAAATGTCACAGCACATCGAGCAACAGAGCAACAGAATTGGAAGCAGCCGTGTTAATCCCTTGTGGACTATCTCACCATAATGATTATTTATTCCTTACAAATGGGAATTCTAATCTGCTGATTTTGTGGTTGCATTTTTGTGGCTTAACATTCCACATGTCACAAGAAACATCGGCCTCCCCACCCTGCCTAAATCCTCCCCTGGTTAAATTGATCACATGTGTGGCACACAAACTGAATGGCCACATGCAAACATCTTGCCTCTGATGGGCTGAATCCTGCTTATCCTCAAAATAGAAGGGAGTCTGATAATCATATCTTCACTTCTGCAATGTGACTTTTCCTAAAATGCCACTGGAATGATTTTGTCCACCACAGAAAACCCCAGAAAAAAACCCAAAGAAAACACCATGATATTATCCAGGATCCCAGCAGCTATTTACTAAACATTCCTGTATTTAACTAAATAAAAAACCAGCCTCCCCGCAAGAGATTTGGATGTGATTTGAGTTGGAGTGGTGCTCCACTGCCCATTGCTTTGTAGCCAGGACAGCACCCAGGAATAGTGGCCCAAGAGCTCAATCTACTTCAATGAATCCAGAATTTGCCTGCCCACAATTAGACAAGTAGTTTATTAGACTCCAAAATGACGAGAACCAGGTCGTCAGCACCATTCAAAACCTTTCTAGCAACTCACGATACCGACCTACAAACCCCATCAATGTCACCAAATCCTACAATGCCACAGATTACTCCATGGGAATTTCTCCTACCAGCAGTAGCCAGGCTTGTCTCTGTATGGGCTGGACAATGCTCAATGCCCTGAGAGGGACCTTACACGTGAATTATCCTTCTGTGGAGCTTGCTTGGCAGGGGAAGGCTTCCATATGATTTGCCCTTGAAGATGCAGAGCAAAGCTCACTTGGATATCATGCTGCTGGAGATGCAACTTGCCCTTCTGGGATGAGTAGTACAGTGCCTGGCTCTACTTTCTCACACCTTCTAAAGCATGAAAGGAGAATCTCTATTTTGCTCTCAGGTTTGGCAAAATAGCATAATAAAACCAGTTTAGTAAAAAGCAGTCTCCCAGAATCACAGAAGATCCATGAACRGACTTCCCCAGACATGCTGCTCGCACTTCTGGTCTTTACCACACAGTCTGGTGGCTTTTCCTAAGCTTTGAGTCATGTCGGTTGCACAAAGCTCTGAAGCCACACAAAAGCTACAGCTCTGTGCTTCCCAACTGGGCTCTCTTCTCACAGGTTTCGTGTGCACTGCTGCACAGAAACCACCCAAGCAGCTCTCCTGAGCACCGTGCGCCTGGTCATTCATGCAAGGTACCAGTCAGCTCACTCCCTGCCCTGCTTTATGCTGCCCCAAGTATGACACACGGGCATGGGTCTGGGGAGGTCCATGCTGGGAACTGCTCCCAGAAGGCAGTATGGATACAGCACTTGGTTCTGCTGTTCTCCAACACTATTGCAGCAGGTGTTGCATGAAGGTACCCTCCTGGACAACCAGAAAACCAGCACAGATGTGGTTCACCACCATGCGACCAGAGGTCCCCAAAGACATGCACTCATTCTGTAATCTCCATGCACCAAGCACACAACCCAGCATCCAGACACCTGTCTCCCCAGCACAGCACATGGCATCTTGTGTACCCGCATTCCCGTAAACAAAAAGATCCGCCAAACTGTGATGGAGAGGTCTGACAAAATTGACACCAGATGCATCCTCCCCCCAAGTCAGCTAGGACAAGCTGATGAGATTGCTATCCTGTGACGTCTTACAGCTGGAGGCTCCATCAGCATGCGTTATTAAAGTACATATGATGATAAGAAGGGTGTGCCAAATAGCTAAATTGTAGCCTTCCTCTAACATACCAAATAACAAGGCAAACTCAAGCTAAATTAGAAGGCAAACAGTGGATTAAGTAATATAACAATTGTCATATGTACTAAATTTGATCTTTTACTGCAGCAGGATGTTAGTAATGAAAACAATCCTTTAGCTACTCAACCTCGTAAACCCACAAAAKAAAGTGTGTTCGTCAGATCTCTCTTTGTCCTACCATCTAGGGGATGGTTTGTAGCAGGAGGCCATGCGAAAATGAGAGTAAAGACAAGTACAAAGTAGGTTAAAACACTACCAAATTAGCTGTCTGCATTCAGTTATATCAACAAGAGCATTTCCAACCCAGCTGGTACTCAGCTGCTAGAGGAGGTGGAGAAAGATGGTGAACTAGAATCATAGTAATTTATTGATTAAAAGATGCACTTCATTAGAACATTCTGCTATTAAATTCTACATTGCTTTTCTCTTACAAACCTAAACAACTATTAATTTTCATAACATGCATTGAATCTGCCGAATTAAGTAATTTTTTTTAAGCAATATTTTTCTCCTGGGAGATGCTGTCTCAGCTCCAAAACATTTTGCAGAAGATGTCAGTTTTGAGAAAATTACTCAAAGGGAAAATTTGGTTTCAGTAATTTGGACATCATCATATCATTGTTAGAATTTTCATCATTTCTTTCTAATAGCATTCATTTACTTTTTTGAATAGCATTCACTTTTGACTGCCATGTTATGATGTTGAAATATTAATGTCAATGTTAAAATGATTCCACAGATCACACCTTTGCATGATGGCTAATCTGCTATCTTCAATACCTGGCAGTGTTTGGTCATCCTCAAGAGGAAAACACAGTAGGGTTTCCACTGTGGTTCATTTTGGGGCAGGCTGGAATTTCTGTTCCAAAACCTTTTAAACATTGTTTTTTTGATTCAACTTAGAGTACAAACACATTTCTTTCCCTGGAAGAGAAATCCTGCTTTTCAACATCCCCGCATGTGTGATGATGATAACGGCATTCATTTCCCCTGATTTTCAACCACTGTCTTGGAAGGAGTTTAGAAAAGCATGGGGAGAGTTTTCCTCTGGTGGCACAGCCGTAGAGACTCCTGCAGARTACACACCAAAGGTAATGGACACCTGCAGTTTTAAGTCCTTTATTAAAGCTGCTTAAAAAGGTACAGCACATCTCCTGTGCTGGGAACCTATAYATAAAATAAGGACATTGCAGCCTTTTCATTATTACTCTGCTACATCGCAGTAATTCCTTGAACCTCAACCTATGACTTTGGATTACACTACAAATGCATGTTCATATCCCGAAGCCAAGGCAGGAAGGAAATATTTCAGCCCTTCTGACAAGAGGAGCAGCCTAGGGGTTTGCCCAAAGCCTGTGGCCTGGGAACCTTCCCCACATCTCCTGTGAACTAAACCAGCTCTCCACGGAAGAGCATTCCTTTTAGGGCACGCACCTGCGTTTGGGCACAGGGATCCCAGCACCAGACGCACGGGAACTGTGGTGCCTTATTCAGGCTATTCACACTGAATTTTTGTACCAAGTTAGATGCTTCTTAGATGTTTCAAAGTGAGGCTCCTCAGGCTTCCCAGTCAATGAAGAAGAGTTCAATCATGGGCAGCCCTGCTAGACAGGTCCAGACACAGGCAGTGAAGAACAAGCATAAAGAATGAGGCTTTGCCTCTTGATGAAGCAGTTTCCCTTCGTGTCCCACTGATAGTCATCCAGGTCATGAAGCCTCTTGAGCTTCGAAGCTGAGGAAAGCACAGTGGCTATCTCAAAGCCGGGGACGGTATAGAGTAAATGAAGATGGGCAGCATTTACTCACTCTTAATTTGGACAAGGATGGAACTACCCAGCTATCCAAGCTGGAAAACCAAGCAAGAGAGAGCTTAGCGACTTCTTTATTTGCCATGACATGCTTTTCTACCATTTCATGTGGTAGAGCTGTCTTATAAATTCAAAGAAAGGGTCTGTGAGTGAATATGAAAGCTGCTACCCTGATAGTCAGCAGACAAGTAACCTCCAGAGGAGCTCCAGGAGATCTTTTTACGGTAATGTTGCCTTCATACTGCAAATGCATCAATCACAGTAATTATGCTTTGACATGTCACCTGCTTTATTCTCTTTATATTGCTTCTCTTTTCAATAATTCATATCACTGGCRGGAAAGAAATATCCCCTGAACAAGCTACCCACTGCAAAAACACACTGCTTGATTATGCGGGAGGAAAATACCTGTAGAGAATATAGCAAAAGTAAGGACCAATCTACAAATGGCCCCTTTGAGAGGTAAAATGGTGATAAAATTTATTATCAGCCATACCATCATGAGAAAAAATTCAGTAAAAGGCCTATGTTTCGAAATGGGAACTGTGGGAGGGGGACTGGGTGCAGAATCAGTACGGAGCAAATTATAAGGCTGTGTTACAAATGAAGACTAGATATTTGCAGAGGGTAATTTAATACAGCTACAGTCAGCTATTTGCCAGAGACTCAAAGCTCAATAAACAAGCCTATCTGGATTATTATTAACTTATTTTCATTTTTTTTTTTAGCCCAGATGTTTTTGTTCACCCATTCAGCCTCCAGCAATCAGGCAAGAAAACCCTTTGAAAAAAACAACTAGTCAAAATCCCTTCCAAAATTATAAAAAAAATCCAGGGAGTTCACTGGGTTCATGGGAAAAAGGTGAAACAAATGTAGAGTCACTGTGGAGATCTGCAGGAGCAAACTGGGCATCACCCTACAAAATCAGGTCCAGGCTCCCACTGCAGGACCTTTTGGCTGAGTGAGGAGTAGATGATGGGAGGAACACAGTTGCTGTGGTGCAGCAATGAGAGAGAAGCTGCAGAAAGGAAAATGAGTCTACAGCAAACAAACAGCAAGGCTATGGGGCCGGGGGGGGGCGGGGGAACCAAACCCAAACTAAAACCAAAAAACCCAACCTTTAATCTGTAGCTGGCCTGAAAATGAATTTTCCAAGCATTCTTTAAACAAACAAACATTATTAATTTTTAGTTCCAGGCACAGGTGTTACAGAGTAGGCCATTTTTCAGGAAAAGATTTTAAAGATACTCCCTTTCCCCCCATGAAAGCTTCCCCAAGAATCTTCTCCCAAGTTTCTATTTTAATGAGTTATCAGACTTTTCATCTTCCTTTTCAGAAAGGGGAGTGGGGGAAATCTAAAATATTTGGGAGAACAGTTTTTTGTTACTCATTTAGAAAAAAATAATAATGCTTTTTTTGACAAAAAAAGCAACCTTCTCTTTTCCTTTCCTGACTTGTTATAGGTTCAAAACATCAACTGATAGGAGAGGAAAGCTGCTGTGTAGTTTCCAGAGAAAGCTATCGTTTTATACCAGTGGACCACAGGATCCAGAAGAACAGAAAGAGATACCCCAGAGCAAGATAAAATATCTTGTTCACTGTCTCACATCCCCGGAACAGGCTGCCTGGCAGGCAAGTGACTTCTTTAAGCAAATCATAATAATCACAGCACACAGATGTTCATGAGGCCTGAGAAAACTGCTTTAAAGCTTTTCTTTTATAAGATTTCCAAGCATTTATCTATTGTATATTAGCTTGTGAGAAGCTGAAATCACTCATTGCATCCTCCATTAAAGACCATCAAAGTAGACTAACCGGATTTGGGCCAATGACTGTCAGTACAAGGGCAATAACACAAGGGTAGATTTTTATGGTTAAGTCGTACAATGTAAAATATAACTGCTGTTGAGGATGCAATCCTCCGCCTGATCCAGCAGTCAGTGCGGTGATGGGCATTCGGAGCTCCCAGGCTTTAGCAAACCCTGCCAAACCCAGAGCACGTTGCTGCAGACCACTACATGGCTTCCCGTTCCCTCTACGAGGAGCTGCCAAACACCACCCAAGAAGCCCCCTTTGACCCCAGGATGTCTGTGTGTAGCAGAGCTCATGGTTAGTCCCTCCATCACACCACAGCCTGCTGAAAAGGGAGCCCACTAACTCTGCCGCCAGAGATAACCGTACTTGAACATGGATTATATTCTTGAGACATTTGTTCCTGGCAGGATTTGCTCCTGGGTTTTCACACAGCAGGACAGACTCAGATAAACTTGAAGCGCTAGTGATTAAGTACACAATGCAGGTAAAAAACGATATCCAAGAAATACTACATGTCCTTACGATGGAATCAGGACTTCTTCCCCTCAGGGCAGGGCTGAGACAGATGGTGGCACCCCCGTGTCCTCGCAGGAGCCCCGCTCCCCAGTCTATGGGGAGAAGAAACACCTTCCCGCAATGGTGTGCGTCGGTCGGAGATCCACAAACAGAAGATAGCACAGCAAGTCCAAAACGCCGTCTAGAAAGTTTTCAGCCCCCTAACCCAACTCCCTGATTTTCACCAAACTCCCATTTGCAATGGTAAGGAAGGAACGGAATATTAAAAACAAGCAAGAACTCTATTAACACATGCAAATGTCGGTAAACTAATGAGATTCCAAAACTACCTCACTCCCAGAAAGAAATTACCCAAATCAGGTCAATCTGAATAATAATGAGATGGCATTTTCTCCTCATGGGAGGCCACAGCTGAAGCACGTGAAGCTGCTTACAGCCCTCTTGTCTGAATGACCACATCAACCTAATAAACTTCTGTTACATCAATATTGTTCCTGTCACTGCACTTAGCATAATTAATTCAGATGCAATCAGGATGGAGAGCAAAACACTCTCTGCAAGTGCCCCCCCAGTGCTGCAGTCATGCTGGCATTTTAAAAGTGGATTTAATCAAATGTTAATCAGGAAAGAGAAAGTTCAGGCAGGTGCAGCTGCAAATAATCCAACAAGATTAAGGATGTCTCGGTGGCTGATTATCCTGCAGCACAGGAAATGCACATCGTGAGGAGGATGACAATATGTTTCCATCTCCTCCGTTAACAAGGGGCACTGTAATTGCCTGAATATTTATTTTTCCAACTGGAAGCATCTGAAGCATTTTGCAACATGTGACCTACCACCTCTCTTCTCCTTCTCTGTGCAAAACAACCTGAAGTTAGAGTGACCCGGTCAAAATGAATTTGTATGAGTATTTTTCCCTGCAATAACCTATTTGTACTATCGTTTAATGAAATTCTATTATTAAATATATGTTATTTTCCCCTTCGGTAACTTACTATCAATAACGTTAAGGTATAGCCACATCAAGAGTTTCCATGCAAGACCGCTGTTCCAGGGAACACYGTAGACACTGCCATACTTTTGCTAGCACCAAGGGAGGAGTTTTTAACAAGTCTGAGCTCCTACAGAGACCAGGGCAAGCGGAGCGGTATGTACAGAGCCTGACACGCAGGTTTCGGGCAGTCCCTGGGTCCCTGCCCAATGTTTATCTGCTGCACAAACCAGGGCTTGGGGACCTTTTAGCTCCCGGACGTTATTAGGGCTGGTGTATGTCACCAGCTTTACAGCCCGCTCCTTGGGCTCGTTATCAGTCCAAGAGGGAAATACCAATGGAATAACTCTGGGTTGAGCTGAGGCTGAGCAAGAAAGGCTCATTTAGCGAAAGCGCCAAGTGAGGGAGGGAGGGGGGCTGGGCGGGGGGGCGCACAGACAAGCGTTTCCATTCAGATGCCAAAATACATGTGAACAGACAATTTATTTACATTAGCCATTTTTTGGAAGAAGAAATGGGAAGGGGGAGAGGCTGGCTCCACTGTTGATCCTCGTGTTCTGTCTTAGCAGATGAGAGCTGTTGGGCCCTGCACTGTGTCCCCTTGGCACCATGCCACTGCCTGATGGTGGGGGGGCCAATGCATCCCAAACGAAACGTCACAATCCCATGGAGCCCTTATGTCTCCCTGGCCACTTTGCTGTTGGTCCATCCAGTCCCATCCATCTCCTTTCACTCAAAGTCCCAACACTGGCCTCTTCAAGGCTGGGCAGACTGCCTCTGGAGGACCACCATCACCTTTAGCTCAGGTGGAGCTGGCTTGCAGTCTCTGGTTCAGAGGCTGTGGGACGCAGAGCTACCAGGTGTCATCCCAAAAGGGTTTTAAATGCTCCCAGTGCATCTCTCCAGGCCATCGACAAGGGGAGCAGAGATGAAAGCAAGCACAGCAATTGGAGGCCACAGCATGTTTACTGAATGGGAAGTCACAGGCCTGAAAAGGATTCAGCAACCCCACCAGCCACACAACCTGCACCTGAATAAGTACATGCAAATGGCCCCAGACTCACACCTGGACCTCAGTTTCAGACACTTGCCTTCCCAAAGGGCCATGAGACACTGTACAATGCAGTTACAACCTGGAGTACTCACTGCATCCCTCAGGGATCACCTATGAAAATAGGAGCTGGTCTAGATTTCAGTTTCAAGCTTCTCTCAGCTTGAGGGTGCTCAGGTTTGCAGGTCCGAGCTTAGGATTATCCATGCTAAAGAAAGCAAAACTAAGTCACAGATCACCCTACCAGAGCTCATACAAGTGGGACGCGGATGACTTTCAAAGGGAAGGAGAGCCAGAAAGTGCCTCTTCAAATGTGATCTAGACAAAAGTGCACTAGATACATTTATTGGAAAAACTCCTTAAGTGAACTCCCAGGACATTGCCCAGTGGACCCAAGACAGGTCCAGTCTGGAAGAACAAGTTGCATTTCAAAGATGGTGGGAATTTGTGCAATTTTGCCTCTCCAAGGCACGAGTTCACCTTGGATGTATCACAGGAGGGAGCAGCTGACTAAACAGTGCCATGTGGCTGATAATGAAGAGCCAAGAAACTAGACTGATGTCTAGATGCCGAAGGCATCTCATAGGCCCAAAAGGATGAAAATAGCTTTTGTTGTGCACTTATGAACTAATTTTTTATATGTGATGTTGTAAAATCGAAGTTCAAGACAAAAGATTGTTCTACAATTACAACTAGAACTGCTCATGTTGGTATCCCAGTCCTGGTTTCAACTGGGATAGAGTTAATTTTCTTCCTAGTAGCTGGTATAGTGCTGTGTTTTGGATTTAGGATGAGAATAATGTTGATAACACACTGATGTTTTTGTTGTTGCTAAGCAGTGCTTATACTGGTCAAGGACTTTTCAGCTTCCCATGCTCTGCCAGGTGCACAAGAAGCTGGGAGGGGGCACAGCCAGGACAGCTGACCCAAACTGGCCAAAGGGGTATTCCATACTATATGATGTCATGCTCAGTATATAAACTGGGGGAGTTGGCCAGGGGGCAGTGATTGCTGCTCGGGGACTGGCTGGGCATTGGTCGGTGGGTGGTGAGCAATTGCATCATGCATCACTTGCTTTGTATGTTCTATTATTATCATTATTACTATTTTACTTTATTTCAATTATTAAACTGTTCTTATCTCAACCCACAAGTTTTCTCACTTTTAGCCTCCCGATTCTCTCCCCCATCCCACCGGAGGTGGGGGGGAGTGAGCTAGAGGCTGTGTGGTGTTTAGTTGCTGGCTAGGGTTAAACCATGACACCCAGTAATGTAAAACGTCCAAATGAACTTCCTTCACAAAGTATAATTTTGCCAGATTAAACCTATGAATAATTTTAATTTTAAGCAAATGAAATTTTCCAAGAGAAAATGATTACCTGGAATTTTATGCACCAGGTCTTGTTTTCAGTTTGCAAAAAAAATAAAACTCTTCAGCAGGAAAAAAAAAAAAATACCCCCAAGTTCCTCATCAGACTTTAAATTTAGTATCTAAAACAAATTCAGGACTTAGTGCTCCCTGTTTGATCTCACAAACTGCTGAACTCAGCCGCATGAAAACCTGGATGTCTAATCTTGGGAGAGCTCCTTGTAAATCCTGAGACCTACTGGGGACTGGACAGGTGAGGTAAGTAATGAGCATGTTTGTTCATGTATTTTTCCCTGTGTTTCCCAAATTCAAAACACCTTAGGGCTCACAGTCCTAGTTAGTTCAGACACACACTAAAGTTGCAGAAAGAGCTGACTGGAGCCAAAGGGAACCAGAACAAAGTGAATTGGAAACCAATGCTGTAGGAAGTCCCATCATCCACGGTTGTGGTGAACCTGTGAGCATCCCCATTAGCCAATGATCTGGGGCCAATATTGGCTCACCCCACACCAAGCTGCCCACTATAGCCAACTATATGTGTACTGGCTAAGAACCTGGTCCCTGGCAGTAATGCATGTCATAAATGTGAAATATTCACCAGGGTGACCAGGCTGAGAAGGGTCTACACTTCCAGCATCTCCCAGCACACTCAGCCCCTTACAAAATCAAGATCAGTGAGTCCGATAGCAGAAATTTTCTCTTACCACTCTTAAAAGAAACTATTCAGAAGGGCAATTTAAGAAAAGTTTTAGGCACACACCTAAGTCCACCTTTATCCAGCAAAGCCCGTAAGCACATGTTAAACTTTAAGCAATGTTTATGTCAAAATGATGTCAAGTTGAAGGTAAGCATGTCTAAAGTGCAGCAGGTGTTGAGGAGAGTCAGCAAAGGGGAAAGGACATCTGTCCTGGGATAGGAACATGTTTCTCATTTTATAGTCCTTCTCGACCTCCAGACTAGCAGGTCTTGCTTCTGATTCTAGCTACTCCTCTGCTACAGTTTATAAATGAATAATTGCTAGTAAAATAGAACTGCTGATTTTTTATTTCTTTTAAAAACTTTTTTAGCCACAGCTGCATCTATTACCCAAGTGTACAAATATTGCGTTAACAAGATCACCTGATGCAGCTCTGTTTTTTATCACAGCAAATCTATAATCAGAACCATGCCTCTCAATATGATTTGTGGGACACTGTTAACTGTTTATGCTAAAAATAGTCTTATTCTTTTAAATTTAGCAGCATCACAATATCCCATGAGATTGTCGATGTTGGATCCTTGACTGCATTCATGGCACTGCAGTAGTTGGAAAGTTGAACAAAAGCTTGAATTCATGCTTCATGCTCCTTGATACACTGCAAGAGCCCACCCAGGCTCTTCTSGCTCTTTCTGGGGTAAGTTGTATTGAAAACTTGCAGCTGATTTCTGGGACATGGGAAGGGTCCATCAGGATTAGGCTGAGCCCACCAGACAATAAATATTTTCTACCATAACAACCTAAGAGCACAGGTACTGGATCACACTAAAGGTCCATATAACTCATCATCCCACCACTGCCAATGCAGATGTCTAGTGAGAAGTACAAACACCAGGGCAGCTCTGTAGGGATCCTTTCCCCTGATACCTTCCCAGCCTCCAGCCTTTGGCAGCTCAGGGGCTTCCTGAGCCAGGTGAGGTCTTTGGATTCAGTAATTCTCAGTGGATTTATTTCCAAACCAACATCAACCAAAGCTGGGTTGGACCTAACAGCCTTTTTGTGAAAAATTGTACATTTCAGTAACACCTGGTAACTATGGCATCAGGAAATGCAGGTGTATCTTAACAGCAATTTTTTTTTTTTTTTTATATATATATATACACACACAGATATCTTAATATCTTAGAAATATGTATTTTGTTTGGAGGGGTATAAAACATCAGCTGTGTGCAGTGGCAATGGCATGCAAACAGTTAAGGTCATAACTGGACTTCAGAACACCCACAATCAGTTCCTAAATCTGCCACAGACCTTTTGTTTTGCTTTGGGCATATTAGTTCAGTCTCTTATCTGTCAACTAGGAAGAATTACGCTGGTTTGTTCCCCTCATAAGGTCCTTGGGATGTACCAATTCCCAGCCCAGATTTTGCCTAACTTTAGGTATTTAACCACAGCACTTTACTTAGGCTCCATTATAGTCAATGCAGAGAGACAGACGCTTTGAGAGTGAGATCAATCTCTAAGAGTTGTAGCTTTCTCTGGAGAGGTATACTTCCTACTCCTGAGATATACATGAGAAATCCTATAACGTCTGAATAACTAATATAATTACCTTGCTCAAGTACCTGGAGTCAGCTACCATGAATATCCAGGTCTTAGCGTTTAAAACTATGAGCTAATATAAAGAATACTTCCAATAACAGCACTGAACAACTACATCCCATCTGCTGAGCTGCAGATAAGGGTAACTATAACTCAAATATGCATTCAAGGCAATGCTTGAGGGTGGCAGGTGTGAAACCCAAAGGCCAAATGCATCTGGATGCAAAGCACTGGCCTTTCTAGCATCACAGTGACTTTCCCATCGATACTCTCATCCAGCTCTTGCTCTGCACATAGATTACAGCCCACAGCTTCCACATCAGTTACATTTATCTTATAGTAACTCAACTTTTGAAAGATTTCATTGGTTTAATAGTACTTATCAATAAGCACTTTGGTGCAGTTTAGGTTCATTCCAGCTTATCTATACAGTCAAATACTATACATATGCTCTAGATGTTTGTTTTCTTTTAAATTCACCTTTTTGGGGGGTTGGGGTGTGAAGGCACAAAAGAGACGGGGGCAGGGAAGGCAAGAAAGGGAAAGAGAGGAGAATGATAGGATCTAAAATTAGTTATTTAAACATTCTGTATGTAACTGAACAGAGATTTGATAGGGTTGTCAAACCAGACTTCCTCCTGAACTTTGAGCAAATAAAGGAACTAAAGGAAGCCCCAGTGCAGCTTGCCTGCATGGCAGTTCCGTCATGGCAAGAATATATCGCAAGAAGTCCTGAGACAGTTTCTGAGCGACACTGCAGCTACGACACTGACAGAAGAATTTGGAATTGGGCTAACTGCCTTTAATCTAAGTTCAGATTGCATACAGTGACTTTCAGACTGGAAAGTCAGGGACAACTATGAGTACAGAAGAAACTCAGATTAGAGGGTATTCTTGGAGAGATTAATCCCACCCAGCACTAGCCATCTAAACATTAGATGTCTAATTTAAGATAGTTGTATTGGCTTCCTCCATTGTCAAAGGAAGCAGTGAAATGCAAACAGAGAAATTCAGTTTTGCCATCTTAAAGAACTGCGCTAGGATGGGTGAAGTAACTTTGGAGATGCCCATTTCTGCTGGCTATTGATGAAACACCTGCATTTTAGGTAGCTAACTCATGTGAGATAAATCCATTGCAGAAACAGTTTGCTCAGTTGTGGACATGAGATCCTGACAGAAGCAGGAGATGACATCTCACTTGCAGTGGACAGGGTGGGGAGACCAATTCTCCATTGCAGAATTTCCACCACTCAGCTGTGTTCACGTATGCTGAACTGATACTGAACCCTACAGCACCTCTGCTCCTCTGCTTTAAATTTGGAAGTGCTATGGCATTCACTCCAGAGCAAACCAGAGAACCACATCTGCATTAGCTCAGCTACTTGGTCATAGCAAAGCGAGTCACCTCCCCACTCACTGGAAATAACGATCTATTCGGAAGCCATAGTCAAGCTGTCAGTTCAAGAGCTGTCCCATACTCTCAGGCCTCCCACACTAAGGGTGGAGCTAACACATAGCTATTGCCAATGTCATGACTACAGAACAAAGAGACATGTCTCTGCTCGGACTAATGCCCTGGACATGACTCCATCTCAGACCTTGACCATGGAATTACACGGAGAAGCTACATAATGAGCAGAGCACGGGAGTGATTTGTTCATGAGTGGTACAAGGCATTTTGACTGGTAACAATTTTACATAAGGTTGAGATTGGTTCGGGTGCATCAGTCTCACTCCCAAAACTGAGCTGTAGTAAAAATACATGGGATGTCACAGTGCCTGACTCGCAGTGGCCAGTTCTGTGCCAGACTGGAAGATGTGCAGTTTGAGTTGGAGACAAAAGGAGAAAGAGTCTTATCCAGCTGATATTTACTCACATTAGTTCTTAATGCGATGAGGAAATAGCAATGAACCAACATCACTTAGAGCCTTTACATGTGAGCTGAATCTATGATGAAATGCAGCTCTGGGGTGGAATGTTTTGATTTTTCTCCATATGTGAGATATTTTACACACCTGCTCCCTGGCTAGAAGCACTGACATAAAGGGTGGCCAGATCCTAATCTCAAAGAGGAGAAAATTAGGAATGACTCCATTTAATACATTTGAACAACTATAGGATGCAGCTGGTAGAAGACATCAGAAACAAGCTGTCCACCTCTTTTACCAAGAGATGAATATTCATTTCCCTAGTCAGCCTAGATCCACGCTGCTCTGGCAAGAGCCCAACTACTTTCTGTAAAGACCGTGGCTAAGGTACAGATTTACTTTATGTTCTCTGCCTTGCTGTTCATCTGTAGCATAGCTTGTTTATCTCCCAGTATATGTTTTGCTACAGCCATAAACCTGACCTCAGCAAGAAGCATCTGAGCAGCGCTTGGATGGGGAATTGTAAGCAGGCATGGCAAACAGCAGCCACCTGGCTCACGTCCCAGTACTATTCCATTCGAGCAGCTCTGTTCTTTGGTGGCCACTTAGAGTTGTATTTTATTTATTTAGTGCTGCTAAACCTCATCTTTATTTGTTCATGTAAATTGCCTGAGTGGCCCTGGACTTGGAAGGGAAACACATTTTCTTCCCTAACAAAGAAACAGATGATCTCACTGGCAAATGAGACACATACGGCATTGTGTTTACTTTAGAGTAAGTTCACTTACAAATCAAGCCACTTGACTTAAAGCTTTTTTCCCCCTTTTCTATTACAGGGAAATCTCCGTCAATGAGAATAGGATGTCCCTTCTTCACCTCACGCCATTTCCCATTCCTCTGCCATTGGGGTTGCTGCCCTTGTTCCCATGGCAGTGCTTTTAAGTATGGTGCTAACAGGTCACACGCTGAAGAGGTCTGATCCAGCCATAATGCATGCTGAAATCAATAGGATTCGTTTCCTCCTAATGAAGGCACGAACTTACAAGACAGTCTGTCCCTTTGTGCTCAATGAAGATATAAAAGGTTTCTAAAGCCAGGCTTGCACTGAAATTCAGCCAGGTTTTCAGAACCACTGTCTAAGGGCTTAGGCCTTTTGAAAATCCAGCCCTCAGCAGAGGCGCTGGTTAACTTCTTTTTGACTAAAGAGCCAAATTRTCTTAAGATTTTGAGTACTTGAAAATCTAGCCCTTGGATCTGCATGTACTGAATCCTAAGAGCAGCAATGCCATCCAATTAAATTGGCCATGATGATAGGTAATGGGCAATAAGCTGCTATGTGGTAACACTTCTGGAATAGCTCTTCTTGGGGATGCTCCATCCATCGCTGTCCTCCTGCAGTAATTACTCCAAAAGCCAATCAAACACCTGTGTTAACTCAAGAATCAGGAATGGACATGACTGTTTCCCACATCCCAAATGAATCTAGCAACCACCAGACAAAGAGCTATTTGCAAAGGAAAAAGTGAAAAGTCTCACTGCATAAAATATTGATGCTACTGTGTTGTGTTCCCCCCCCCCCCAGAAGAACCTGTCCCTTATATTCCTACAAAAGCCACCATGAATTGGCATTCTGGAGTGAAGGACCATTTTGTCACAAGGTTGTCATCCAGCTCTTCCCAGGAGACTCTGGCCTACTTCTGGATTACAGACAAGTTGCCACCCACAACTCCCAGTCCCATGGAAGCCACATCCAGCCATTTAACTCCACAACTTTTCCCAGCCACTCTGTTCAACATTCAGGCAATCTTTTCAGTCCACCAAACATAAGCTGAATTTCCAAGTCCTTTTTCCTAAATTTTCTCTCTGTTGCAGCTGATACTCCTCTGACTTACAGTCAAAGGACTGCAAATAAATCACTTGAATGACAGAGTGGAAGAAGTGAGAGACTCATCACTGGTTTGTGCATTAAACAGCTGATTTTCCAAAATGCATGAGCACAGTTACATAGGGAATTGTTTCAAAAATATTTCTCTGCATACGGAAGATGTGACCACAAATGCTCCTCTCCTAATTCATGACCTGTCGCTATGACACTCCACATAACCTCTGTTCTTAGCTGTTATTAATTAGCAGGACAGTTTTCAGCCCGGGGACTGCTGCCGTGAGTGTTACCACAGCTATGAGCTAACACATTTGTAGACTCATAGTTAAATGAATTGCACATGCTACCTGGTAGTGCCATTAGAGTCCAGGGCTTTTTACAGTTTTGGTTTTTTCCCCCCTTTTTCTTCTTCTTTTCAGGAACAGACTTTCTGGCAATTATAGACCTGTCAATAAATCCATGTGAAATCTGTTCATGTGGAGGGGTGCAGAAAGGCACCCATTTATAAGAGTTTGCACAGTTGCATACACATTGTTATCTCTACCTATGTGCTGTTTCACTTGTTTATCTATCTATCTGGGCTATCCCAGGCATAAAAGCATCTGTGAGCACACAGGAATCTAATGCTTGTTTGCAAGGCAGCACAAGAAACCTATAAGCAGAGGGGACAGGACCCATAGTTCCCCAAAGCACACAGCGCGAGCCAGCTCTCTTGAAGGTACTGAAAATACTTATGCAGACCTAAACAAACCCTAACACAAAATCTCCCCTTGCAGCTGCTGTTCTGCAACATTGGGGAGCATCCCCCCCAAAATATCTGTCTGGCAGGCAATGTTACGGTCCCTGCAATTCATCCCGCTGTCCTTTATTACGCCGCAGTAGTCAATAGAAAACAAAAAGAGCAAAACTCCCTGCTCTTCTGCAGATAAGTTATTGTACAGTCTCGGAGGCAGAGCTCATAGCATTCCTTTTATACATCCGCCTCAGCTTAAACCTATTTCTGGGGTTATCTGCACATTGCAGGGAGGAGCAGTGTGAAAACAGCTATGAGATACGGTTGGGTGCATGGGGGTGAAGGATGCCCTTCCATAGCATCACGACCAATTGTATTGTAAGTGTGCATGAGTCCAGGTCAAAATTAGTTAAAGCCAACAGCCAAGTCTTCTCAACCACACAGTTCACCTACAAAAAATCAAAAGAGCAATCAGCTGGGAAAACATTCTGCTGCACGATTTCGGTGCATGCTCCAAAAATCCTGACTGATCTTCCACTCAGGGGAAAAAGGGGAAGGAAAAAAAAAAAAGAGGGGAAAAAAAAAAGGAATAAGAAATTCCTACAACATCTGAACTGAATATATAGCTATTGGCAGCTTTTGGTTTTGTGTTTCACCCTGAGCTTTCACTGGCAGGAGACAGCAAATTCACGAGCTTTTTCCGAGGAACCCAAGAGAGGAGGGAGTCTTCTTGACAGAGTTATATCTCTGGCGAGGAGCAGTGCCGATAATCACTTTCACTGGAGATGCTGTAAAGTGGCTCATAATTCATTCCTTTTGTACAATAAATGCAGGACAATTAAATCCAGCTCTCTTCAATACTATGCACAGAACTCTGGGACAAGCCATCCTTGCCTGCTTATGCACAACAGTGCAGATAACCAAAAAAAAAAAAAAAAACAAAACCAAAAAAAAAAAGCGCAAACGTGCTTGGGTACACTGTCTCATCACGTTTTCCCACAGTTACAGTGATCCAAGGCTGTAACTAGACTGCACTTCAAAGCCCCTTCCCTTTTAAGACTCAAGTTCTATTTTCCTGTATTCATTTCCGTTTCTCACCCAGCAGGAAGAGATTTTCAACACAATTGTGTTTGTATTTTGTTAATACTAGACTGGTGCCCATGCCATACTGGACTGGTACCCAGCCTCCTCTCTGCTGGCCCCTTGGTGAGACTCAATCAAGTATCTCCTTCGTTTCAGCCAAATTTTGGCAAAACCTCCTTATTTCATTCTCTGGACCCAATGGAAGCAGATGAGGAGCTGAAAGCCTGCAGAATCCTGAACACTTAAGTTTAGCAGAAAATAGCATTAAAATACAAGTTTTTTCCTGATCAGTGAAACCAGCAAAGTGTGTTTTCCTATGGATCCGTGTTTGGAGAATGAGCTCTCCTTTTCTGATACCTAGTAAGGGGTGAGTTTGAGTTTACGTCACAGCCTTTTCCCGAATGGGAACATTAACAGAAACCTCCTCCTCTTGCCAAAGCCACCTCTTTCCAAACAGGAACATAACCACATGAACTTCCACCTTTCATCAAATTCAAGGGAAATTAGCCTATGGGTTTCAAACGTTCCTAGCAGAGATGCATAGAGCTAGGCTAGTCCATCTGATGGGAAACCACAACTAGTTTCCTCCCTTACTACACACTGCCACCAAATTTCAGAGTTTTCACCTCTCTGTTGTTAGACTTCTCAGCTCATCATCACTGGCCCCCTGTGAAGCTGGCCAGAGCACTTTGGTACCTCTACGCAAGAAAGCTCTGAATATTAACACACAGTCTCTAAATGGMTCTTTGAGGAACTGAAAGATTTGAACAAAGTCAGTCTAAGGCAGTATTCCCTGTCCAGGATAAGAGCCTGTCCGGGCCTTGGTTAACATTGCCAAAGGCAACGGTCTTCAAAAAGATCTCAAACCTGACCTTCTTAAGAGACGCATTTTTGTCAGATCCAAAGAGGAGAATATAAAAGAATCAGGGCCACATAAGGCTCTGTGCCACACATGTCTGAAACCAGGCTGACAGGACACAGTAATCTGGGGACGAAAAGCAGTAATGGGAAACTCACGGTATTCCTGCTCACAAGCATTTAAAAAAAAAAAAAAAAAAGTTTATGTGAACAGATTTCAGTTATGACTTGTTTGCAAGCTGTCAGCTTTGTGCTGTTAGCCATTTTTGGGATGCAATTAGTCATCAGCATCACTTGGCTTCTTGATACAATGACTAAGATTAAAAACAAAACCAAAAAGAATAACAAACAGGACAGCAACTAATGAGCAATAAAAGCATGTCCACAAGCCAATATCATTGCATTCATCAGAACAGTGATACTGAAGAACAATTGCTTTCCTCCAAATTGACATAATCACACTCTTTTTATGGATGGCAAGCAGCAAAAAAATTTTTTTTCATGTTATTTCTTACACAAAAGCAATTCTTCAAGATGTGTTTCCACCCCTAGCCTATAAAAATGGACTTGCAGATCATTTGAGAAAGCCAGATTTGTTTAATTAAATATTCTACAAGAAGAAATTAGTAAAGAAATGATCAAAACCATTCGGTGTCCTCAAGTTGTGCAATATTTACACTGCATAAATATGACAACTTCATTTTAACTTTGTTTCCAAAGAACACGAGGCTTACAGGATCCTGCTGTCCCTTTGTGCTTATGCTTTTGTTTTTATGATCTCCCCTGAAATATTCTGAACCATAGGCAAATTTCAAATCTATTAGACAGAAAAGTAGCTGTCTCCAAGACAGTCCTTTCTTATATATTTTATGAAAACAGATGGCTGGATAGAGACTCACCGATCTCTCCTGCGGAAAGAAAAGTTGCAGGGTGAGCCTTATTAGGGACATCAGAGACCCATAAAGATAATACAAATGCCCTAATTAACAGAAATGCCTCAGCTACAGTTCAAACCTTATTAGACCACTGGGAATCCAAGCAAATGACCTAAAACCATAGGAAACCAAGCTTCATTAATGTCACTGCTCATGGAAACTGTAAGTGTTTGAGGATCAGAGCTTAAAGTCCAAACAGCTCCATGCAGACAGACCTTTAGTCTAGGTAGTTAATTCCCCCAGCCTGGGATCTCACTTACTCTGTGCATCTATTGCATCCAACACAACTAAGCCCTACCTGGGAGTCCCTCTTGGGACTTCTCCTTTCATGTGTGTCACCATCCTAACATGGTGCAACCTTGGCTGAACTACATAAGAGTTCAGCATTCTCATGGGCAGTACAACAGCACTTATTTCACATAATTTATTAAGGCCGTCTTGCAAACTGAGGTTTTTTTTTGGGGGGCGTGGGGGGGTAGTTCAAGGCAAAACTGTGGGCTTTTCTGGAAAGGGAAAAAGTGGATTCCTCCAGCCATCTTCAACCTTCAGCAAAACCCAACATACATTAATAAAAGCTGCTCTTTCATTATTTAACTTTTTAATATTTTATGTTCTAGTACTTAATTTCCTGTGCCCACACACAATACTAAAGGAGTTTAAAAGAAATAAAATTGTTACTTGTGGCCCATGGTTTGAAGCTCAGAGTTAAACACATGCTATTAGGGTCCACAGAAGAACAGGATGAAATTCCAGGAGATCAGATGGATCAATCTAATGGTCTCTTCTGGCCTCAAAACTTTTAAGGCTATCTCCTGGTTTTTTTTTTTTTGGTTTTTTTTTTTGTTTGTTTGTTTGTTTGTTTGGTTTTTTTAACTGATCAAAACAACCTTTCAAATATTTATAACCATCTAAATATTATTCATTTTTCTCCTTTTATAAAAAAGCAAGTGAATGTAGGAGTAAGGAAATTAATCCTGGATTCTACTAAAATATCAAGGGGAATTTTACCAAATGTCAGTCTCCTCAAGCTGCGTGTATTTATTTAAAACATTTTGGTTAACAGCAGACTGAGGGGGCAACTTTCAGGCTAGAAGTTTTGCAAATATTTTAAGTAGAGTTTTAATTGACCCAGTTTGACATTAAAAGCACTTTTTAAACTCTTGATATTGTTAGCCATTTAAGATAAGTGGCAATAAATACAGATTAATTGTAACACATGAAATGAAATCCTCGAGCTGTGGTGGGCCAGTGAAAAGGCCCTTTGTGTGCCAGGGAGGTGGAAGATGGTGTGTCAGGGTTAGGCTAACAGAATACCCCATCAAGCTCAGTGAGGTTTTTGGTAGCTCACGCTGTGACCAACTGCAAAGACAACAAACTTTGGGCAAAGGCAAGGGGGGTGATTGGCAGATATTAAGAAAAACAAAAATGCTAGAAGGAAGGGCTCCCTTTTGACGGGAGCACTGTGCGGCGCAGAAGTTAAAGGCAAGCCAACACTGGAGCTTTTATTGTGTGGGAGATGATTGAACTGGGAATGTAAATTCAGGAAGACAACTTCTAAGATGCTGGTGTTTCAGGGCGATGCTGAATAAATACTGCAGACTAAGCAAGCGGCCCCACGGGGGAGACTGTCTGTTGAGTCTCTCCGTAATACTAAAAAAAACAAAACAAAAATCCCACCCACACACCTTCCTATTTTTACCCAAGTCTTGCATGCAAAAAGACAAGTGATATCAGAAAGCTGTTTCAAAGGGTCTCCAGGTCCAAATCACTCCTCATTGACAGCACTTACGCATTTGGCCTGGTTCCTGCTTTAAGAGAACAGTGAAAAATCAGACACATGGTATGTCAAAACATTTTTTTGGTTTTGACTGCTTGCTTCTTCCCTTGCAAAAGGGATAACCATCCTTGATGAACAGAAACAAGAGCCTGCTCTCTCGTCAGCAGTTCCGTTTCCTTTGCATAGCTCCAGGCAGGTCAGGCTTGTGAATGACTGCACTTGCACCACAGTGGCTTTCTCTCCCTACAGACAAGAGATGAGGAAAGATGGAAATGCTTTACACTTCTGCATGTCTGAATCCATCTCTTCTGTGCAATCACAAAGATGGACAGTTTGCTCCGAGTGCTGGGGCTCACGGGGGATCTGAATGGTGAACAAAATGGTTGGCCAACCTTGGGCTTCAACTGTATCACACAACAGGATGCAAAAGTTGCACACTGCTACAGGGGGGTTACAGCTCTCCCTCTCCCACAACAATGAAACCTGTCCCCGGATGAGTTTTCTGGAGCTGGTGGCAGAGGGCTTTCTTTTCCCCTAGAGTCCATGCCAAGGTACTCTCCAAGGCATGATGGAAAGCACTCCTGTGTCAGTCTTCTGCTTGCAATTTTTTCTCAGGACTAATAAGACTCTTCATTGGCAGCAATGCAAAACATCGCCCAGGGAGCTCTTAGTACGCTGAGCAGCTTGCTCAAGGTCAGGTAGAGGTAAGGACAAAACACCCTGAATTCTTGACTCCTGCTCTCAGGGTTCAATTAATCCCACTCATCTGAAAGTCAGGCATCTGTTGGAGGCCAGACTTCTAGGTTTCCTCTGTAGTCAGTGGAAAGATGTCTCCAGAGGGCAATTCCTTCCCTCTTAAAATATGCATCTGAGATAAGTGGGAGGATTTGTCCTCTGGGGGTTTGAAAGGAACCTGATGATCTTACACAGAAGATGCACTGAACTTCCAGACACCTAGAGTTCAAGAGGAAGAGTCCCACCCCAACAGTTATCATTGTTACCAAGATACTAGATATATAATTTTCAATCTCAAGAAAAAGAGAAGAAAAAAAAAAAAAAGAATTAAGAACTAACTCTGGAACTCTGGCTTGGCTTTTCTGATCCCCATCTGTATTTTGCTCTGGAAAGGTTTCAAGTACTGTCCTCATCACAATGTTTTCTGAGCATCTTCTCCAACTGCTAAGTGACAACCATCCCCTTGTCTGATAAGCTAATGTTGCAAAACYGCTTTCCCCCAGGTTGTGCTTTACTCTTTCCTTTGTTTCTTAATTTTGTTCCCCATTGCCAGTGAGCTTTTTCAGCTCTCAAGTGAATGACCTTCGGTCTGGGGAAAGCGTTCCTGAACTCTGCACACAGGAATGCTGCCCCAGGCTGCCTCCCAGCCTCATAAGAGTTTCTGATGCTCTTTTCACCCCTTGGCTACTTAAGAACATTTTTGGGCATGGTTGATGGCACACTTGGCTAATTAGCAGTAGTGAGGCTGCACAGTTTGAGTGCCCATGACTCATTAGGTTTATAGAGAGTCCTGGAGCCATGCATCGGTCACATTTACAAACCTGCTCCTTGATATTGCTCTGGCCTTGAGAATGAACACCTCATTAGAGGGCAGCCCAGAGGTAACACATGGCTCCTAAGATACTCTAGATAATAACTATTTACTCTAAACATCATTGTTCCGTTCAAACCATGCCATGACTGATATATGGACTATACACCACATCCTCCCACATGCAGAGGAACCAATAAAGTACTGTTGCCTATGGAAATGTGTCTCACCTCCCTCTCCCATAGGGATTTTCTGGGATCTAATAAAAGCTGAGCTCATGCTGTGCTCTTTCAGTGGATGAGCACTATGAATTTCTTTTTCTTCTATCCAATCATTTATTTTCATGAAGCATGCAAGAACTTATTATCTTGGAGACTCTAGCCATCTGTCAAGTTTGGTTATAATCAGCTAACAGATGAAAAATTTACAAGGGGGAAAGACATATTCACGTGCACCTATATACACACACACATACTCACAAACACCGTGATTGCTTAAGCCTCATTTCCTTAGGAAACCAGATTAAAAATAGCATTGATGTCAATAATGAACTCTTTATTTCTTTGGCAGATTTCTGTTCCTTTTAAACCAATCCTCCCAGTGAGAGGTACTGCAAAATTTTCAGCTGGAACCAGACCAGATCGCTAAGTGATAAGAACCTCACAGCAGTTTCACTGTACCTCAAACACCTCAAGGAAAAACGCAAAGTGAATGTGAATTCTGTATAAATACTGAAAACTGGTGCCGAATTTCATACTGAGTTAACCCAGTGGTGGCATTTGATTTTTCTCTCCAATTACCTTCAGTGTATAAATACAATTTTTAAAAGTTTGCAAACCTCAGTATTTAAGGTATTTCCCATAATAAAGTACAGAAAAGTACTAAAAATACTCAAGTTATTTATTTTAGATACAAGTCACATAGGTTTCAGTCCTGCAACATTATTCCAGGAAAATGATGGAGATTTCACTTTTCTGCCAGGGATAGATCCAAAGCTGAACTCCACCAAAATGTTGTGTCTAGATTAAAAAGATGTTTGGAAGTTGTCCGGCAGAATAATTTTCAGTTGATGAATAACAGTTAATCGAAATCAAAGCATTTGGGGGGTGTCATTGAATATCTCTTGAAAAACAGAAGTTCCAAGACTGATTCATCTGGCTTTTTGCTTATTCATCTGTCTCTTCTTTCCCACTGCCTGCCTGGAAGTCAACAGGAGTAAAGCCTGGTAGTTCTGAAATCATATTTTGCCATGTTTCAGTTCAGAACTCTTTAGCAAACTGGTCTACCAAGAGCTAGACCTCTGGGGCTACCTCCAAGCCAGTCACCTGTGGGCTTCCAGCAGCCACAGCTCTGGAGCTTCTACCAAAAGCAGCACACCAGTACCAGCGCAGTGTTCTCCATTTTTGCTAATAATTCCCATATTTTCAAATGTTGTTACTAATCTTTTTAAAAACCAATTTGAAACAGCAACATTTTCCACAGATTGGAGTTGCTTCTCACGCCCCATCAGTCAAGTCCAGACTCAGGATTTCATTAGGTCTATTGCATAGAGCAGAAAGGGAGCTGAGACTCAGGCATGAACCCAAACTTTTTCCAATTTCGGATGGCAGCTTAGCTATTGGACTTGGGTTTGAGCCCAGTTTTAGTTGCCACCAGAGCAATTTTGTCCAACAGACCTCTGCTGCTTTCTACAGGCCTTTATAAAATGGCTGAACAGTGGCAGAGTTTGTGTTTTGAATGTCTATGAGAGGTGAATGACTGAAGTTTACGACATCTCTTCTTGCTGGCTGGAGCTCTAATTATTTCCCTTCTGCCTCTCTAAGTAATTCTATCTTTACTTTACATTTCTGATATTTAAATATTTTTTTTGGGCAGAGGTATATTGTGCACATGTTTTCTTTTCCTTGACACGTCTCTTCTGATCTACCAGAGAAAATAACAATGGAACTGGGACTTCATAGGCTTATAAAGAAGGTATTGATGTTTTCCAGTAATATGAAAGTAGCAGCCTAAATTAAAGAACTGGAATAAGAAAGAAATGTTGTCTCATCTGGGTACACACGCCAGTCACCTTGATGTCAGTGGCAAAACTACCATTAATTCAGTGAGAATAGGATCTGATCCCAAATCCATAAATCCTTTCTCAGCAAGTTTGCTCTGATGGTATTCCTGGCATAACCATGACCAAGAAAACCTGGAACTCTCACAAGAACGCCCAGTTTAATGAGATTTCCAGTCCCAGTTTCCACACCAGTAAAAATCCTCAAGAAATCCACATAATTTACAGCCAGGCTTTTTAAGGCTTTCAGTTTCACATCTACTTTTGCAAAACAGCTAACTCTAGCCAGCAGTCATGCCCTGTCTTTCCAGTCCATCAAGGAGATCACTGGTTCTTCTCCATATGCTGTCCTCCTGCAACTTGGCCCTAAACCTGGTCAGAAATGGCTTGAACCTGTAGGAGACCAACAACACAAGCAACACAAACTGGTTCCTTGCTCTGCTAAATTCCCTTCCCAGCCCCTGCTCTAATAGCCTGAGGCTCTGACAGGGGAGCTGCAGGGGATACAGCTATGGTGGTCTAGGATGGTGGTCTAGGATGCCTTGGGACATCCCTGCTCCTCCACAGGAGGTAAGCACCCAGGCAGGAGGGGCAGCAGAAAGGAACATGAACCCATGTCAACCCCGTCAACTTGCATTAACGTGAAACACTACTGAAGGATTTGTGCTAGCATACCAGGCTATGAATTTAAGGAAATTGAGCAGCCAAATTTCCTTCTGCTCTGGGACACCACCACACAGCAGGGTGACTGGAAGTACACTCAGGTGCAGAGACATCTTAATCACTGCAGGTAGCGCACAAAAGTATCCCAGCTGAGACGAGATCCTTGGATCCTTTGCTATCTGTATCCTGTTTGCCTTTTCACACAAGCATCCCACAGAAACCTCAGTGTTAGAGGAACACTGCCAGCCTTTGGGTTCTCCACATTGCCCTTTTAAAATCTTTCCAATAGCACTGTTAAAGCTGGTTGGGAATTTTCTGATGAGACAGTTTTGGGATGGAAAGTGATGAATTGTCTGGCGTCCATATATTGATTTCAACACCCCTGTTATGAAATCTGGAGTTATATGGGACCTCTGCCTGGTCCCCTGAGAGCTTGCAGGGTGGCCTGTGGATCCACAGCAAGTTCTTGTGTGTGTGGGTGAAAGAGTATTTCATCCCATGTTTAAGCCCATTCCTGTTCAACGGAGTGCTTAAGCCTGGGTGTAAACCTCTCATGTTTCTTTGCAGTTCTGAAAAGAGAAAATTTCCTGAACTATGTCTACGTTTTTACATCTCAAATGTTGAAGAGAAATACAGCAAGGGCATAGCCAAAATCTCTATATTATAGGACAGGAGGGGCCAATATAGGTTTCTTTTCTTTAAGAACAGGCAGGCAGAATTAGACTTACACAGTAGAACTTGGCACAGGCGTAATAATAAATACGATATGAAAGTGTCAGGGACCCAGAGGAGCTGACATTAATGTATGCGTTTCTTTAAACCAAAATCCTACCGCATACAGGCAACTTTCCCCATTCATCATGGGAAGAATTACACCAGAGATGGTAAACGTATACGCTCTGGTTTGCAAGGCCCATTTTACTTGCTTTTAACACTTACCTGAATACCTGCAGCCAGCAAACATAAAAGGCCTGGATTTGGGGCTGTACCCTACTTCAATGGAGCAATGATGAAAGCAATGGTGAGAAGCGGCCAGACAGGACTTCCTGCTGAGCACGATGCTAGACCAAAGGGTCCAGGAGAAAAAGCAAAGTGCAAGCCCAATTACACGAGTCTGTTCTTTCACCTGCCTTCCTTGGTTGGTACAGCTCACAGCAGCCTCAAGATAGCTCTCACCATCGCATATGCTATACTGTGTTTCTACGACTAATATCTTGTTATACAACAGGAGTGTTTTCTTAAATCAGAATTACAGGGATCAGCCTTCAGAATGGTAGTTCCCTTTTCACAATAGGGTAGTGCAGGCATGTTTATTTTGGCTTCCCCAACTCAGGCGCTCTCTCTTTGCCGATTTAAGCTTCAGGTGAAAAGCAAATATTCAGAAGCTTCCAAACCTCCATATGACRTAAGATCAATGTACATAAAAAAGTTACCCTGATTTTTTGAAATTTTATTTTTATTTTAAAAGGCTACAGGCTGGATTTGCACTTGGAACAAGCTTTTCCCCAGTGGAGTATCTCCTGATTTACAACAGTGTCTGAAAAGAGAATCAGGCATTGCCTGTTTAATGCAGACTTTTAAATGAATCRATTACATGGCTTTGGTCAAAATTAGCATGCAAGTATATTTTTAAAAGCAAAGTGATACTTTGCCTTAAAAACTAATAGTAAAAGAAGTCCATACACAAAAACAGCCCGACCTCACTATAAGCATCTGGATGCCCAAATAAACATGAGCAGAGGGAATTCTAGCATCTGCAAACTGTTAATTCACCCTTTTCTTCTCTTTTGTAGGCTCGCCAAGTTCAATCTCCTGGTCGCCAACTTCTTGCTCCACTGAGACAACCCGTTGATGAACTGCGCTAGTGATGTCAGTAGCACCACTAATCAGTGTTGGACCAGGATGCCTGACCCGGGGGATAAAGTCTCTTTATATTCCAGCCTGCAAGTGGTTTGTTTTTTTTTTTTTTCTCCTCCTTTTTTTCCTTTTATGTTCTACAGAGAATCCAAGACAAAGACTGGAAATGGGAAAGAGCTACACAATTCTGGAAGACGAAGGACCAGACTTCCGATGCCGGGTTGAGTTGGCTCTCAGCGACACAACAGTGGGTGTAACTTTGTGCCCGATTTGCACGCAAGATTGCATCAGATGGGAGTGCAAAACAGCTATTTGCATATTCAACATCTGTAAATCCCAAGTCCTCAGTCTGCAGTTGGATGGCAGCCTCAAGGCATTTCCCTTTTGAAAARACACTTTCAAGTAACATATGTGAACCTGAGCGCCAGATCTGGTGGCAGGTGCTAATGGCTTTCACAAAGGCTCTCTGGATTTTAATTACCTGCATTTAAGCTGCGTATAGTATCCATCACTTCCTTTCCTCCCCCGAACTACTGAGTAGAAATATGGTTTCCAGTAACAAAAAAATCCCACCTCCACCTCCCCCACCAAATTCAACAACCATCATGTTCCATCTCAGTTGTGGTCACCTTTTTAGCCGTAGATGAAGCATGTTCAAGACAGCTGCATCATCTGGGTATCTCCCCAGGCGCTCTTTTGTTTATGGAGAAAAATAAGCACATCTCAGTGGTGATCCAGACCACGCAAGACCTGAGTCACCTTGGAGATGTCTGTCACTCCCTACTTACTCCAGAAGGTGAAGGGTGAGCCTGTTCCTATCTTCGGTATCTAAAATGATGTGTGCTGAAATTCCCCTTGGGAATCCTTTGTAGAGAGGACAAAAGGGAAAGAGCTGGAGCTAAGGACTAGGAAAAGGAGATTTTATATTCTCGCTGTGCTCTCATACCAACGCCATCCTATAGAAGAGTTGCACAATTTTCTCTTTCCTTAGTGAAAACACAGTGCAACCCACTTCTGAGTCCCATTATGAAGAACCACCAGCTAACATTTACAAAAGACTTTGGAAACAATATGTAACATTATTGTTTGGGAGGTTGGACTAGATGACCTTTAAAGGTCCCTTCCAACCCAAACTATTCTATGATTATTGGTAACAGTCTGATTTATGATGAGCAGAATCATTTCTGATGACGCTGCCTGCCCAATGCTGGCTGAGAAAACTCTGCAGGATGGGGAGGGAATTCACCTGTTCTGAGCACAGAAACGATCAAAATCTGTTTCTGCTGTTCCTACTCTGCGATGAATTCCTCTGCTTTCATGGGAGCACAYAGATATCTACAACAGAGCCATTATCTTTTTTTTCTTGCAGAACATCTCAGAAATTTAAACCTAATCCATCAACAGGTAGGTACCTAGTCTCAGCCACCTAAGCCTACAGCTGAGCAAAAGAGGTCTGACTTTCACACATATTGATCCCTGTTAACACGCACTGATTTCATTAGGAGCTGCAGTCACCAACCTGCTCTGGCTTCCACCACACCATGGACAACAGCCCGGGTCTTCTCCGACCTCTCAGACGCAGGGGGCTACCTGGACCTGGTGGGGTGGCAAAACATGTGCTTTCCTCCACCGCAGGACTGTGGTCCAGAGACAGTTTGATTCCCCTCTTGCTGTGGGAGATGCTGTGGTACTTGCATTTCAACTTTCTCTCTCAGTACTAAAAGAATATTCTCCATGATATATTTATTATTTTAAATAACTGAAACCACTGTCTTAAAGCCTACTGATTTGGCTGCTAATAAACATTGTGAACTGGAGCAGCATCTGAATTTCTGAAGCAGTAAATCCAGCTCTCAGCTACAAAACTGACAGCTCTCATAAAAGAAAGAAAGAAAGAACTGCAAGTAAGTAAAACATCCTAAGGAAATTATCGTTCAAATTAACTGCAGACATAAATTTATCCATCTGTTATCATAAGTGTTACTTGAAAATTATTTGCCCATAAAAATGAAATAAACCAGAGTGATTTTTTTTCTTAAACATTGACTTCATGTGTATAGTCTTAGTTGCCAAAATATTAACTCTTTTTAACAGCCCACGTGCTCTTGGCTGCGTCTCTCTTTCTTGACTGTAAACCGATCTTTATTAATTGCCTGTATATATCAGGTCTAAGGCTCTTCACTTATTATGGATCAATCATTCCTAGCACACCAGGATGGATTTTCAAAACACAAAAAACAAGCAAACCCCCAAATTTTACTTGAAAGTACGCTATTTAGATACCTTTATTCATTCAAAGGGAAAATTTACCATGCCTGTTACCTGAAAAATATCATTTAACGGCACAAACAATAAATGCCGTTTCATTACTAGAGTATAGTTACTGTGAATATAGGTATGGTGAGATTTTCACATTAAGTCTGAATACGGTAAACCCTGGCAGGAGAAGAATGAAGTGTACAGAGCTGGGTGTAGAGCTGGGTCCCATTTTACCCAAAGCCTGTATTTTTCTTGGAGAGGAGAAAGAAATGAAAGTAGAAAGGATAAATGGCTATTTTCACTTCTACGTGTTTTATAAAGGAATAAATTAAAAGTCTGAACTGCTCCAAGGCATTTAAATTGTGAGTCATGCCATGGAAGGCAGGGAAGGGGGAAATCTATTGAAAAATCTACTTTTTATTTTTAAAAATGGCAGAAAACCGAAGAGCTCCATTTAGAATTGTGTAATTTTTTTGTTTTAATACTTCTGACAGGAACAACAAGAAAAAGTATCTTTCAACAGCATAAAAATGCTTTGCTTCACTTTGTGGATGCAAAAACTGTTTTATCTCAGCTTGCATGGATATTCAAATGCCTGTCCCCTTACCACTCCTTTGTCCCCAGTACTTGTCTGTTCGATGTGGCATGGCCTCGTGCTCAGTTATGGACGAGACTCTGAACCACCTCTCCTACAATGCACCGCGATGTCTTCACAGCTCAGCTCTAAATGGCACATAGCAAAACAGTTTAACTGGGAATCCCAGTTTACAGAGGAGAACAACGACACCCAAGCACTTGGGATTTTGATGGACATCCACAAGAAATGGACTTGCTGTTTCAGGAGCAAAACAGAAAAATTCAGTTTTCCCCAAATGCTCGATTTTCTACCAAAAAACGCGGAAAGATTTTGATCAGCCTTCATTTAAAAGCACAGCAGGATGAAGAAGGTAGAAACTCTATGTATAAAATGGCTAATAACCAGGCCACAAACATGCAGAGTTCCACAGGCAACTAAATTAATTGCCTGCTATATTCCAGTCAGCCCAATGGCCACAGCTTTACTGGGAAATAAGCATTCTTCAGAAAAACAGCAGTGCTTTTCCCAGGGTGACTCCTGCTGTACTCGAGTGGCACTCCGCACCGATTTCCACACAGTTTTTATTTCTTCTTTACTTGGGTTTCATCCTTTTCCATCTGAAAGCAGTGGGGGTGTTTGCAGTGCTGACCTGACCTGCCAGGTCTGGAGGGACCAGGGTATAGGATCTTGCCTTACGTGAAGGTTATTTAGATCTGGTGAGAGGAGTTGCCACGTCTCCCTCCACCTGCACTCCCCTCCAGCCACATGTTTTCATCCAGCCAGGTGAGAATTCAGCTCACGCTGGATGAGCTATGGTTTTTCCGATGGTAAAGTACATTTTTTTGTTAGGGGGACAGGGCTCTACACTGTACCATGTTTCAATCCAGAAGGGATTTCTGCCAGTCCAAACCCACCACACCAACCACGCTTTCTGCTGACAGACACCAGCATCCTCCAGCTCAGTAGCACTGGGCTCCTGCACCACCAGGCAGCCAGGGTATCATCATCTTGTTTTACAGCTGAAGCCAGCCATGGTTTTCATCCTGTAAACTACTGCTTTTGGTCACGGTAACCCCTGTGTGTGGTTTGGGTTTGGTTTTTTTGTTGTTTTTTGTTTGTTTGTTTTTGGGGTTTTTTGGGGGTTGGTTTTTTTTTTGGTTCTAAACAACAGTACATACTCCTGGAGGAGTCTATAAAACGCCTTGCTGCTGCAGTCATTGAGAAGGATACGCCGAACTGAACCAGACTGTAACTTGCAAAGACACCTGCATGGTGTCTCCTGGCTTAGTCAAGCTTATTATACTCACTCAGTGTTAGACACTACTGAACTACCCGTCCATGGCACTAGGATCTTAAATCAAGCTGAGGACAGTGCCCCAACAGAGCAACAGAGCTTCAATTAGAATCAGAGGTCTTTTCCAACCTTAATGATTCTATAAGATCATTGAGTCCAACCATCAACCCAACACCACCATGCCCACTAAACCACGTCCCTAAGCGCCTCATCTACACGTCTTTTAAATACTTCCAGGGAT